>BSBM01000799.1:18047500-18547043 GCA_027924585.1 Larix kaempferi
AACCAGCCACCTGAAATGCACCAAATGTGCTCAAATGAACGTTAAAAGCATACAAATTTTAAGTACTAAAAGATAAGAATTATGCACAAATACTTAAGCAACCTAGATCTACTAAAAATAAGCTTTAAATCCTAGATCTAGTAACATACTTAACTTAAATCAACTTCTTAAAATATTCCTTTCAAATGAAACTAATTTAACTAAGCATGCAAGTAACCGTAACCATAAAAGTTTAAATTTAAAATGAAGGTAAGAGAGAGAGAAAGAATGGTTGAATCCTGGGAATTTTTTGAGCTATGGAGCTTGATGGTGGAGAACAGAGGCACTGTATCCTGAAAGTACTTGAAGAGCAGTAGAGGCAAACTAGATCATCTGCATATTCAAGTTTAGGCAACCTGCACAACTAAAACTACTTGCACAAAGCGTCAAATCCGGTGCTTCTCATGCCAGAAATCAGAAGAGTAAGCATACAAACTAGTAATAACATACTACTTCTATACCGCGAACATGAGCAAGCAATATATGAAATCAAACTAGAATCATAAATCCTACCAACTAGTAATAGTCCTTTTGAAGGCCTTGATCATCCACAAATGCATCAAATAATTAAGCTACACTACAGTTACCTCATAAACCATCGACATTTGCATCCACACACATAGAGCACTACACCACAGATTTGCCTTTAAAGCCTTTATTATTCCAAAAAGATGTTACAAAATACAGTACAAGAATTACCAGCCTTTCGGTCCTCTCTGACCATGAAAATAAGATAAGATAAGATAATTATATTAATGTCAAACTAATGACCACAAAGTAGGTCAAAGGGACTACTGATTACAATGATGTCTGTACAAAGCGGGAGAACCAAACGGTCTCCTATAAAAAGATACAATGCATGAAGAAAGAAAGAAAATAATGAACAAAGTGAACTGGACTGAAGTATGAGAGAGCTTCGACTGTAGACGCGAATCCAGAAACCCGCAATGGGCCGGAGATGCCCTAGCGGAAAAGATCCAAGAGCAAATAGGTATGAGGATCCGACCTATCTCTCCTAACATTCGAGGCTGAATGAAGAGGATTGAAGAAAACTCAACAAAGTCTATTGTCCTGATGAAGGGCTGGAAGAGAGTGCGGACTGCCTACATACTCATTGCCTGGAGGGGTTTATACATTGCTGAGGTCTGGAGGACCTAGCCCGTCTCTCAGGACGGGGTTTGAGATGAATCTGCTGCGGAGATCTCGTGGGTCGGGGTGAGGTCCCACGGATCCTCACTGATCTAGAGTCTGGATATGTACTGATATCGGTCGGTCTCTTGGTGCCCATGTATGAAGGTAATACCCTGAAAGATGTCGTGATCCTCTGCGTGGGGTCCGGTTTGATGGGAGGTTGAAGAATATGCGCTTGAAACTTGAGAGCTTCTTGCATATAGAGGGCCAAACATCTCTGATCGGGGTACCTGAAAAACTCGGCGAGAGTTTGCGAATCTCTAAACAAACAATGGAACCGTCCTCTGATCTCGTAGTAAATGGGGCTTCTAAAAATGAAGTGCGCCTTGGTCTCCACTTCTTGTAGATGACATACTTGACAGATTCTATCTGGTCTATCAATCTGGTGG
This sequence comes from Larix kaempferi, assembly GCA_027924585.1. Lineage (NCBI taxonomy): Eukaryota > Viridiplantae > Streptophyta > Pinopsida > Pinales > Pinaceae > Larix > Larix kaempferi. Next base: position 18,049,120 of record BSBM01000799.1, read on the forward strand.
TCCATCTCTACCTGAAGTCTATGAGAACCGACTCTAAACTGGCCTTGAGGGATGCGAAGAGCATGCATCCAGTGACGAAACGTATACTGGGGTCGGACAATGAGCCCGTCTCTCAGCTCCAGGAAGTGCTCTGCGTAAAACGCCATCTTTGGGCGTAACCCTCCCAGAGGATTGACCTAGGTGACCTAGACGAACTTCCTGTAGATGTCTTCCTGGATAGTCTTGTTCAGTTCCTGTCTAGTAGGTAAAAGGTGACCAAGAGCATCCAATGAATATCGGAAAGGGGGGCGACGATCCATCTGAATACCCACTGCCTCTAGGAGATCTGAAACCTCTGTAAACCAACATCGGGCCCGACCTGAATGAGTAGAACGAGCAATAGCCTCGGAAGAGCAGTATGCTAGGGAAGGGTACCGGTCTCTGCCCTTCATCGAGTCTGCAAAGCCCCAGACACGATGTAAGAATGAGACCAAACTGAAAACCGTCTCGAGCTTGAAGGGATGAGCTCCGAACTCGGCAAGGATGATGTGTTGAGGTACTGTCTGCTTACATCTAATAATACGGCGAAGAAGAAGAGTCTGGACTCTCTCAATTGAGTCCCAGTCTGACTCAAGTAAGACGACCCCCATATCTCCGAGCCATATAAAATAGTGGGACGGATCAAGGTGTCCATGAGGCTCATCTTGGACGAGATGTCCTGGAAGTGATGTCGAAAGCACTGTCTCCCGAGAAGGGCTAAGGATCCATAACCTTTATTGATCCGAGGTTGAAGAGTAGGTCACAAACTGAAGTGAGGGCCTGAGAATTGCACTCCCAAGTAAGTATATGTGCTGGTGATCTCAATCTCCTCTCCTCTGAATAGGAAGTGAAGGTCCGAAGTTTTCTTTATGAGCGAAATGGGAGCCCAATGCCTTCTTAAATAGAAAAATGGAGGAGAGGGGCACATTAGGGTAAGAGAGACAAAGAGGGGCGCATTTCTCAAATTGAGGAGATGAATGGGCCATAACAAGGCTGTTGGGAGCGGGAGCGGGAGTGAGAGCGAAAAGGGAAATTTTCAAAAGCTTCCGTTTTGGGAGCGTTTTTTATATAATACATATTTTAATATATTTTGATACATATATTTAAAAAAAACATGTAGAATACCAAATTAGCTATAGAAAACATGAAAGCATAGATACAATCATTTAGTACAGATATAACATCAATCATCTAGGAGCTATAACTTATAACATTGTCATCAAATGATCAATCATCAACAACATCAACCTTCAAGTTTCAACATATAATATTTGCAATCAACAAACTCTAACAGATAACATCAACCATGAAATGAAACAAAGCATGATATTCATTACAAAAGATGTAATATCCCCAATTTGAAATTTTACCCAATTTGGGCAATTTTCGAACCTTGGACTAGTGAAACCCCAAATTGTCCCAAATAATCCCAAATGGTTTAGAATTATGTCTAGAGTGGATTGAGGAGTATTAGGGCACACTAATGCAGCTATTATATGCTTGGACACTTTCTAAATACTTCAACAACTTGCATTTACAACTAGAGAATGAAACGCAAAAATACTAGGAAAATCAATGTTAAAACCCCCAAGGGTAAATGGCTCCAAATGACTCCTAAGGATTTCGAATTGGGTCTGAGAGTGTTTGAAGGGTATGATGACATAAAAATGAATCTAATGGGTGCTTAGAGACCATCAACAGACTTCTACAACCTTCATTTGAATTCAGGAGAACATGAGAAATTTACTAGTAGTTTCGATGTTCAAACCCCCAAGGGTAGGGGTCAGTAATGGCTTCCCAAATGCAGTACGACCCTCCCAACTTTCAGAATAGAGACATGGATGAGTTAGATGACTTCAATGGGCACCCAAATGCATCATTAATCAGTTGCTAAAGGCTGCTGCAACTCCCATAAATCAGAGATTTGTAGGCATGTCTTCACATAGGAGGAAATGATAGAAAAATGCTATAACTTGCTATGAAATTTGAGAGAAATGTTCCAAGGACTTGTATAATATATATGAAACTTCTTCAGTACATTAATGGCTCTCCATACAACAATAAAATCATAGAGATTGACTGAAACAATTCGATACCAAACAACTTGAAGCTCTTACAACAAGATATAGCGGAAAATGGCACCATTCATACATAGTTTGGCATTTTTACATAGTTTCACTTGGAGTTTCGATCTGAGGTTCATCTGAGCATCAAAGACAGAGTGTAGACATCATATTACAAATAAATGCACCCCTTGGATTTCCCCAAAGAGAACAGCATCTCACCATGTGCGCCCTTCCTCCAAGAGCAAGAATATGAAGGGAAAAGTGAGAGAGATGTGGGAACAAGTTGAAGAATAAATGGTCATGAGCAGCCCTGTAGCGTCAACCTATAACAAATGCCTTCATTGTAGCTCCAAATGAAAGGTCTGAATGGCCTCTCCAATTGCCAATTAGGATGGGAATCTTGCACCCTCGAAATTGGTATTAAGGAAAGAAGAATAAACATTCAACTTGCATGGACAAGCTATGCTCTCCAATTTGCAAAATGAGAAATGATCAAAAGCTAGTCTCCTTCTTTCTTCTTGTCTTTTATTAACCTCCCAAGGCCTCCTTAGCTCGAATTCCGTCCAAGAGACTCATCCCAACTTGAATTAGGGAGAGATTCCCATGAATGCCACTTGTCCAACTTTTCCTAGCTCTCCTCTTCCATCAATTCGAATGTGGGAACCTTGGCTGCCATAACTCCCCTTGTGCGCCCTCTTGGAGGCTATTTTTAGCCTTGACATGTCATATATGTCAGATGTCAGCAATCAGGTCTGAACTTTGTCATAAGTGTCATAGAATCTTCATCATTGTTGTCATAGGAGTTAGGGAATCTAGCTCCAAGTTTCACAATTCTTCTAAGATGCCTCTTCCTCTTCCATGGGAGTTACTCTTCCACTCCAATTCGACCTTACATGATTCATGCCATAAATAATACCTCTTAAACTCCTCCAAGTATGTTACCCTTCATCTTGAACTCGAATTGATGAGATAATCATGCCAAGTGTAGTGGGGAATCTTGCAACATGTGGGTCCCACAACCTCTTATGTGCCCTCTTGATCCAATGCCACCTTTATTTCTTTTTATTATTATTTAATTGACCCCCTTTAATGTGAATTTGTAAGTCTACGGTCATTTTGGGTCTTGTAGCTCCTTTACTTCAACTTTTAATGCTTCCACCCCCAACCTAGGGAACTATTAATTTTCCTCCATGATAGTTCATTTGGATGGGAATATTACAAACTTTGAATTGGGAATTTCCTATTAATGTGACCCACCTTGTCCATTTGGATCTAATTTTACATTATTACTAACTTGGACATCATGTTTGGCAATTATTTGACCCTTAGCATCAATTTGACAAACTATCATGAATATGGCCAAGGGGCTTAGGCCATTGTGACGCAATGAAAAATTTGGGGACATGACAAAAGAGTTGTAAGATAAAGGCAATGCTCTTACATCTGAAAACCTATTGGTGGTTGGGGGTGTGGCATCTCTATTGTATGAATTTGATCACCATCCTGATCACCCAATAGTTCAGCCTCCAAGCGCTCTGATGCTATGGCTCCATCCTCCAAATCACCCTCTGCTGGATTCTTGTCCCAAGTCAAATATGTTCCATCATTCTTGGTCGCATCGCAATAATGGGACAACAACGTCAAGTTGTGGTACAGATAATGCTCGATCTACATTCAAACTACTTCTCTTCACATTGTGGATGAAGTTGTAGGTGCTCCAACACCTCTTTGTAGAAGAAGTGTTAACAAGCTATGAAAGCACCCTAACCGCCAATTTATGTAGATATGTGGTAGAGGAGCAATACATGTTCCACTATTTAATAGGACCCAACCTATCTCGATCTTTGGTTGCATGTAGGTTACCAAAGACTCCGTGCTCATTGATGTATTTGGTCAATTCAATTCGTACTTGAGCACATTCCTCTGGTCGATCTACATTCAAACTATTTTTCTTCAAGTTGTGGATAATTGTAGGTACTCCAACATTGTTCTACAGAAGAAATGATAACCTATGAAAGCACCCTCACCACCAATTTATGTAGATATGTGTTAGAGGAGCAATACATGTTCCACCATTCGATATGACTCAACCTATCTCGATCTTTGGTTGTATGTAGTTTACCAAAGACTCCATGTTGATTGATGTATTTGCTAAAAAATTCACTTCATACTTAAGCACACTCCTCCTCATTAGGGACCAACTTGTCTAATGCAAGCATATAACCATTCTACACCTCTGGATATGTGTGTGGTTTTTTTCTAACACCACCCCCAAATGCTAGTTGAGCCAACCAAGATGGAGATCAATTTTTTGGTGTAAGGATATATGCTAGGGCATGGAGTGGAACATTCAGATAGAAAAAGATTCCCATGCTTAATAAGTGATTTTTCTTGATTGATGGGTACATTTTTATTAAGGTAATGATAGAGGAGTTCAATCAACTTCAACAATTAGGCATCAACACCGCCAACATCAAGGTACATAGAGAGGTTGATGTGCTTGATTAAATTCCAGTCGCTTACCCTCATACATGTTAGAATCCAGTGGATATGTTGCAATCCTGAAATCCTGAAAACTATTAAGTTTGCTGAAATTTGGATGGGTTCTAAAATTCTACTTTTTGCATATGAAGTCCGATGAGGTTGGAACCACTCTCAAACATCCTGAAATAATTAATGGTAATGCTAAAAATTTAAGTAGAATACCACTTTTACTTTAAGAATTTAACATTACCATTCATTAAATCCCCAAAATGAACCCTAACCATGCTTAAAAATCCAAGTGGAACTATGTCTTGGTTCCAAAAACCAAAAAAAGAAACAAAAATTCGCCTAATTTGTTGGGAGCGCCAAGGGAGAGTTTTTTAGCTCCAGGGAGCCACTAACGAGCATTGAGGGAGCGCTCTGGGAGCGACGCTCCCTCATCGCTCATCAGGGAGCACGCTCCCTGAAATTGCTCCCAGAAGGGAGAGATCATGAATTGCGCTCACGGGAGCGTTTCTTGATTGCTCCCTCTGGGAGCGCGCTTCAGGAGCGAAGCAGTAGTGGGGGAGGGCGCTTCTCCGCAGCATAGGGCCATACTATAAGCCTTGATTCAAGGCTGATTTGATTGAGATATTTATGGGATGTGATTACCCACTCAACTCCCTCTTTAGTGGGATCAAATTCCCCTAATTTAGGAATCTGATTTTTCTCATAACTTTCACTAACGTTTTGACTTTTTTGAGCAAAAGTAATTTAAGTGAAAAATAAATCACGTAAAACACTTAGGAAAGTGGGTCTAGGGGTAAAGTCGCTGCTCTAAGTTAGAAAACGAGCACCCCCATGACCAAATTGGCTTCCTAACCATACTTTTATTACATTTTTTGATTTTTTAATTAAAATATATAAAAAAAACCCTGTTTTACGGGAAAAAAATATTTTCTTAAAATTGATCGAAAATCTTATGGGACCTAGTGCATGTCCATAATGACTCAAATTGATGTCTAGCATGCTCATAAACATTTACCAATGGACTTTAATAACCTCCTAAGGCCTAACCCCCACGACAGGCATTCCAGCTTTTGGAGGAGTAGGGGAAAAACTAAAAAATTATGCCCTGCTAAAACGCAAAACATAATTAATAAGTGAAAAAACTCGTTGGAATACCCGACTTGATTGATAAATCCTAGGAAGCCAAGTCCTTTACATAGACCATCATGCTAACACATTTTTACAAAATCCCCCAAGGGGGGTGTGAACATGCAATTATTAAAAAAGGGCCAAAATTTGGCTTGATGGATCTCGGAACACTAATGATGAACAATTGGATTGTTCAAGTCTTTGATGGTTCACTCAGAATCCACTAAGTGCAATTTAGTGGATAACAGCCTCTAAGTAGTCCTTGACACTTGGCATTAGCCTTTTGACACTTGGCATACGCTTGACACTTGGTATGAGCCTTTTGACCCTTGGCATGTGCTATTGACACTTTATCATAAAGTTAACACTTGGCTTGAGCCTTTTGACACTTGGCATGTGCTAATGACACTTGGTCATAATGTTAACACTTGGCTTGAGCCTTTTGACACTTGGCATAAAATACTTTTCATGTACATAATTTAATTATATCAAAAAATAACTTCCAAAGCTATATATTTCAACCCTCCCTCTTAGCAAGGAAGATATTTTTCCAATGCAACCTGTTACATCCACTTGTCGTACACTTCAATTAAACCATATGCCAACCCTTCCAATGATTATTTTAATCATTTATGTCCTTTTTAATTTTTTGTCACTTAGTGGATTTTGTCATTTTATGCCAAAATGATGCTTTTTTAGCCAAAACTGCTCCTGGGGTGACCTAACTGCCCGGAAACTGAAGAATGAGGGTGCTAGGGTGAAGAGGACGCTCTGAGCGTCAAAACGAGCCTCCCCACGCCCAATTTCGCCTCTGGATGAGTTTTTTATCACTTTTTGAAAATTTTTAATTAAACCATTAAAAAATGGTCTAATTTATGGAAAAAATTATTTTTGCCGGAATCAAACGAAACTCCTAGGGGACCTAGTGCATGTTCATACGACTCAATCGAGATGGCTAACACGTAAAAAATCTTAGACACAAGACTCTAATAACCACCTTAGGTTTTGACTACCATGGAAAATACTCCAGCTTTGGAGGTTTGAGTGAAAAACTTGGGGATTATATGCCACTGATGAGTAGTGCATAATTCCTAAGGAAAAAACACTCTAGAGTATCCCCCAAATGGCTAAACCTACGGATAGCCGAGTCTTTTATAAAAGGACTTCGTTTAGACCAACTTTTTACAAATTCCCCATGGGGGTATGAACATGCAGTTATTACAAAAGGGGCAAAATTGCCCTGAAACTGACTTCTGAACTTCTGAATGCTGATGATGAACATGAATCATGTTCAATAAACTGGTGGCTCATCGGAAGTTCAACTATTTGTACAAAATAGGTGATAACAGTCCTCGAGATTGCTCATAAGGTCAAATGTTAGTGGTTTCATCAAGGAGTGGCTAGCCCTTGAGAAGACCATCTAACTCAACCATTTCGAAGACCTAGGACAAGAGGACATCACACATCATCATCTTGGTAACTGACCAAGAACCTCCATTCTCGAAGAATGGCTCTCAACCCAAAGCTGAGCTTCAGCCCTAGACTAAATCATGTTGATCAACCCTCTGGTCCTTGACCAGGTCCTCCATTCTCCCAGAGAATGGTCCTCAGCCTCAAACTGAATCTTGATCAACCACCTACAGGACCTACTTGGTCCTTGACCAAGAATCTACTTGGTCCTAGACCAGGATGTCCTTGTCTCAAACTGCAGGATCTGCTTGGTTCTCGTGACCAAGAAACTGTCTGGTCCCAGACTAGAACACCATAGAGACAAATAGGGGGCCCTAGCCACATGCTAGGGACTTTTCCATGGCATCAACTTGTTTGGTCCCCGACCAAGAACCCCAGGAGACAGGTGGGGGCCCTAGGGTACCTTCTAGGGTTGTACTCTCTACTCTTCCTGGTCGACATAACCAGGGACCCTAGTTAACTGGCTAGGGTACCATTCTCTCTGAGAATGGGTCTCGTAGCTACAGTAAAAAATTAACAATCCCTCTCAGCAAGAGAGGCATTCTCAACAACACTAAGCTTGTCGAAGACAGAGACTTAGTCAACACATCTGACAACTGCACCATGTCCTTGTCATGGTGAAACAACTTGTCATAGAGCACGAGATTTTCTGAGAGCTTCAAAGAGGTCTGAATGTCAGCAAAAACCTTGATCTTATAGATCCACTTGGAAGTTACAACTGACTTCCCTTGATGTTTGAGAATCACTTTCCACATATCATTATCCATTATTAGTTGGATACTCTCTGTCATAGTATCTTTCCAAACCTGAAGTTTGGCTCCCTCCATATCAGTGGTTGATCTTGAATTAGTGATATAGCTCCCACTGGAGCATCCTTGGAATTTCTCAATAGGTTCCTCATTGAGATCAACTGAAGGCTTCTTGGCCTTCTCCCTCTGCTTCTTTGAATGAGAAGTCTCATAGGCTTCCATATCTGAGTTGCTGAAAGACTCCCTCTTGATCTCTGAAACTTGATAGGGATTATTCATTAGAGCTTTAACAACATGTCCTGAGACCTTGTAAAGGTCCTCCTCACGGACACCAATCTCAATAGTTGAGCTCATATTTCCACCTTTAGTCCATACTAGTACCTTTCCTTCTGAGAAAGCTATAGAGAACCCCTTGTCTTCTAAAATTGCCATTGAAAGAACATTCTTCTTTAAATTGGGAATGTATAAAGTTTCCTCAACATGAATTAACGTACTTGAATCAAGCTTTAAGGCAGTTGAACCAATTCCTTTGATTTCTAAGGTACTTCTATTTCCCATCTCCACTTTCTCATTAAACTTCTTGGCCCTTTAACCCACAAGAGCCCTTTTGTATGCAGTCATATGCTTGGTCGCCCCACTGTCAATCCACCATGAGTCTGATGAGTTGGAGATGGAACCTGAGAGTGCTGAAATCATGAATAACTCTCTTTGATCTTTTTCTTTGGTCTCAGCTTTAGATTTCTTTTGTTGAGGCTCTTCTTTTGTAGTAGTTGAAGCATGATGCTTCCCTTTATGCCAATTTTTGTTAGGAGGATTTCTACAATCGTTTGCATAATGACCAAGCTTGCTACATTTAAAACATCTTACTTTTGACTTATGAAACTGCTTACCTTGAGGTCCCTTACCTTTGTTTTGATGCCGAGGGAAACCTCTTCCTTTCTTTGTCTTGGCAGCAAGAGCATGATTCTTTTCAGCTGGAGGCCCAGATCTACTCTGGATTCTGCCTTCTTCTTATAGGCAATCATGCCACAACCTGTCAAAGCTTGGTTGTGTTTCTCTTCCATTCACTGCTGAAAGAAATGTCTCCCATGTTGTAGGAAGACCATCTACTGTTGTGTGCACAAGATCATCATCATCTACTTCAACTCCAATTGCCATGAGTTGATCTTTTATCTGAGCAATCTTTGAGAAGAAAGAGGCAACGGATTCCTTCTCCTCCATCTTCAATGATCGAAGTTGCTTCTTCAAGACCCTCTTATGAGTAGGTGCCTTCTTCTTATAGAGATTTGTTAGGGCATCAAAGCATTCCTTAGCTGTCCTTAGAGGAGCTATCACAGGCATCAAATTGTCTTTAATTGAGTAAAAAATGACCCTCTTTGCTTTGGCTTGTTTCTTCTTAAATGCTACTCTTCCTTGAGCTGTTGTGGGATCTTCCATAACCCTAGTGACCAACTCATCCAAGTCACTCTCCTCTAAAATATTCAAGACCCTAGCCTTGCATGCATTAAAGTTTGAGGCTCCTTCAAGCCTATCTTATGCTTTCACTGAGTTAGAAGCCATCTCAATCAACTTGTAAAGTTGTAGTCAAGTTTATTAGCACAGAAACCCTTACCTTAGGATCTATGTATATTCTGTTAGCCTACAAAACAGAGTTAGCTACAAGACCTAATGCTCTGATACCATGTTAATTTTTGGTAGAATTAGGGTTTAATGCAGAAAATAAACAATCAAAATACTTTAATGCAAAATGACTTTTAACATTTGACAACTAGTACCAAAAATGAAGTAGTACAACAGTGACTCTAGTAAAACATAATTTTCAACTCATTCAACTTCACACCTTTAATACTACCCAATTGGTCATTGTGTTAAAGTAATCTTCAATAACATGTAATTAACAATGAAATAATCAACTTGTTAGCAATAGATAGATGAAGATACTTACTTGGGTGTGAAACCTTTCTCGTAAAATACTCAGAAATGTTACTTTCAGAAAAGATTGAGCCTCTCAGAGGCCAGTCAACACTAGGAACCAAGTGACCCTAATAAAGGGTTAGTACAACCAGAGAGAGAGAGATGGATGGGCTCATGTACAGTCAAGCAAGAGCAGTCAAAGACAGTACAAACAGAGATGAACCTCAAGCAAAAAATAAAGGCCTCAAGCATGAAGTAGAAGGGATCTGATCCGTGTTGAACTTTAATTTAGAGATAAGACCCTAGGTAGGTCTTAGCACACATATCAGGTCTAAAAAAAAACAATTTTGTCAGAGGAAAATCTCAGCAGTAGATCTGATCACACACAGGTTCAGAACTCACGATCTCCACAGGTGTACACACTGTAGAACAGATTATACCCTAGGGCCTAACGACGTCCACATATACGCAGATCGAGGACCAGAATGAAGCTTACAGTTGAGTTAGAGTCACATCCTCTCAACAAACATTGATATATCAGATCAAACCTTATCAATAGCAGAACGAAACCCCAAACAGGACTACAATGATCAGATAGGGTTCCAAGTAGAGCAACAAAAGTAAAACTGATTCCCAAGCAGGCTTTAAACAAAAGATCAGACTCCAGTCCAATCACATTCTGCAGATCAGATCACAGTCAAGGCACAAAGGAGCAGATCAGTTTCCAAGTAGCAGATCGGTTCACATATAGACAGGTCAGAATCTTCTAGCAGCAGATTGAGGCCTCAAAAAAATGCAGATCGGGTCCTTTCATGAGCAATCCGAACTTCAAATAGAACTGTAATGGGTAGACCGAGTCTTAACAGGATTCATGGTTAAGATGGCAACAAGATTAGGGCTTTCACGTCAAACTTCAATCAGCAGGTGGTTGACCTTAACAAGTGAACCAACAAACAACATTTAACCTCACAAATTATGACGTCAAGCAGAGATCACTCAGACCTAGGATGTAATGTCTTTAACATGATAAAGTGAGGAGTAAAGACTTCAATAAATAGAACAATAAAGACTTCTAGAAGAATCATAATTAAATCTTTAGGGTTCCATTAATTTAGGAAGGTATTGCTTAAAAAATAATATCATAAAATAAAAAAAATAAAAAAAGGATAAAAAATAAAATAAAAATAAAAGAGTCATATAAAACATAAACAGGGTACTATGACTAATCAAAATGGTACAAGTCAAAACCATACAAACAAGAGTGGGTAGCTTGAGCCACAACCCCTAGGACCAAAAGGGGTGTACCTTAAATGTGGACAAACAACCATAGTACCCATAAGACCAAAACATCAAAGGTGGTAAGAATAAAAAATAACTCAAGGTGGGTAAAAGACCCTATTAATCACAAGTCAAAGACAAGATACCACAAGTCCAATAATCAACAATGTGTAAGGACCAAAAGTAAATCAACCAAGTTGGGGAAGGTACAACCAATCATCTCTCTCTCAAATGTACAAATGTTCCATATAATCTGAAATTTCATCATCATTGTATAAGGAAGGGTCCACACGGATGATGTGATCGTGTGGTCCTCTAGACAATTCCTAAGGTCAAATGTTAGTGGATTCATCAAGGGGTGGCCAGTCCCTTGAGAAGACCATCTAACTCAACCATCTCGAAGACCTAGGATAAGAAGACATCACACATCATCATCTTGGTAACTGACCAAGAACCTCCATTCTCGAGGAATGGCTCTTAGCCCAAAGCAGAGTTTCAGTCCCAAACTGAATCATGTTGATCAACCCTTTGGTCCTTGACCAGGTCCTCCATTCTCTCGGAGAATGGTCCTCAGCCTCAAACTGAGCTTTCAATCCCAGACTAAATGTTGATCAACCACTTGCAGGACCTACTTGGTCCTTGACCAAGAATCTGCCTAGTCCTAGACTAGAATGTCTCTGTCTCAACCTGCAGGATCTGCTTGGTCCTCGTGACCAAGAATCTGTCTGGTCCCAGACCAGAATACCCTAGAGAGAAATAGGGGCCCTAGCCACATGCTAGGGACTTTGCCATGGCATCAACCCCAAGAGACAGCTGGGGGCCCTAGGATACCTTCTAGGGTCTTACTCTTTACTCTGCCTGGTTAACATAACCAGGAACCCTAGTTAACTGACTAGGGTACCATTCTCTCTGAGAATGGGTCTCGCAGCTGCACTAAAAATTAACAGCATGTACATACCAATGAAATGTGCTTGAGTTGTAGAATAGCATAGAATAGACATGTAAGACATGGATCCGATCTAGGTTAAGTTTTGGAAACAACTCCCTCAGGAAATTCGCCCATGCAAACCTGACGCCCTCCTTGGTTTTCAGATCAATAATAATAGCTCCGGAAATGTGGTGTTGTATCCGAGAAACAGCTATAAGGATTATGAAAGCTTGTTGAGTAAGATAGAGAAGGCATGTAGGCCATGCACCAGATCTAGGTCAAGATATGAGAAGATGCTCTTGTGTGCAATTTGCCCATGCAAGACTTACTCCCTCTTCTGGTGGATGATTAAGAATAATAGCTCCAGTAGAAGAATAATGGATTTGAGAAACGACAATATGATTAAGGATAACTCGCCCAATGAATGGAAAGACTGATGCTGCCCCAAATACTCACAATAATGTGCCCTCCATATGATCTATGGTTTCACCCTCAGTGGATCCAATGTAATGCCCTCATAATGATCAATAAACACGTCCTCTGTTTTGTGATAAGATAGTACGCCTTCAAAAGGATGGTGCAGTTGTGAAAGGCTTGAATCTCTACAAAGATTGATGAATATGGTGTAATCCTTGAAGTACTATGATTGATCTGGATGATCTATTCTCGGAAGTGATTAGGGTAGATAGATTTTGCTACCGAATCCACTTGACCACTAAGGAACTGCGCCCTCCACCCTAATTTGCTTTCAGAGCTCTCAAACCTGTTTCTCAAAAGTGAATAATAACATATGCATGCTAGAGAACTCGATTTGCCTTCTTTTATTGTCTTTTGATTGCATGCAACTTAAATGATGCATGCCACATGCAACTTGATTCATAGTTTGCATTTTAATGCATGTTACTTGATTCCTGCTTAGGTGGTCCCCGTTTATCTCCTAATGATTTAATATCACTGCTCAAGCTCTGCTTTTATCTCGTGTGGCATCAGTCATTAGCTAATTCCCATTTTTTGGTACCCGCTCGAACCTATGGTAATTAAATAGGTTAGCGGGTTGGTTGTTGTGTTGGTAGTACGGCTGCCGTTACACCAAAACCCGCAGGTGATTGGTAAACTCACCACCGCCATATTTCAAGGATCCACGAGAGGCGGTTAGTCCCTTGTCACGACACATCGGGGAGCGTTGACTACTTGCAATTTCGTGCAACAATCTCCCCCTCAGCGCGAGCCGAGTGTGTATTGAACTCTTGACCTCTAGCTTTGATACCAATTGTTGGTAGTATGGCTGCCGTTACACCAAAACCCGTAGGTGATTGGTAAACTCACCACCGCCAGATTTCAAGGATCCACGAGAGGCGATTAGTCCCTTGTCATGATACATCGGGGAGCGCTGACTCCTTGCAATTTCGTGCAACATGTTGTTGCTTAGGTAGAAGAGGACATTATAGTCTTCCATGTAATGTCCTCTTCTGCTTAAGCATTGGAGACCAACACGCTAACCTATTCAATTCCCATAGGTTCGAGTGGGTAATGATAAAGAAGGGAGTTAATTAATGACTTGTGTCACTTTGGATTAAAAAAGCATAATACTAGTAGTGATCTTAAGTCATTAGTGAAAAAGGGGGTCACTTAAGTATTATAAAGCAAAATGCATGATTAATGTGACATGCATGCGTAATTAAAGTGGCATGCATAGTTAAAAGACGGAAAAAGGTCAAGTGAGTAATAAAAGACAGAAGAGGTGAAATTATGAGTATCCATTATCATTATTCACTTTTGAGAATTCGGTTTGAGAGCTCTCTGAGCTTCTTCAGGTGTTGAGGTCGAATTACCTTGACTAATATTGGGTTCGATGACGAAATCTATACATCCTAGCCAATTTGGAGGATAGATCATTCAGATCTATCACTGCGTGCTTCATTGAGAAGGAATTTGTGGAATTTTAGGGCAGAGATTGACTTACTTCAAAGATGGGCGAATCATCATCATTATGGTTTGTTATTGACTGAGTCTTCTGGCTAAGGTAGGGCGCAGATCTCATGGAAGATTGAGTACAAGAAGGCATATCCATTGGAGAGAGTATTTGTTGATTGAAGATGGGCGCAATTATCACTGCTGTAGCAATGATCCCCTTCCTAACTGCTGCGTGGGCATTTCATGAAGTCGTGGTGATCTTTATCAGTCATATTCCAGTGCAAGAGGGAAGCGATGTACTGTTTGGGTAGGGTTCCATTCCCATTGACAATGTTTTACCACTTTAGCAGCTAACCATTGATTGAGAGGCTTGATTCACATTTGAAAGGCATATTCATTCTGGACAGCTATGTTTCAAAATAAAAGGAAGAAGTCTTTGGTTAATGGAAGCATTCCACTTATATTGATATCAGATCTGCATTCTAGAAGCAACGCACTCATTTGGAGGCTAGATCCAACTTGAGGAAGTCACATCTCACATTATAGGAGCTGCATGCAACAAATAAAGACGTGAACTTGTCATTGGAGTCTCTGCTCTCCTTGTTGGGCATGGTGTACACTTTCATTCATCTCTATTTACATTCTAATGGCTTGCTACAGCTGCTAAAGACATCAGGCAGCCCTTATCATAGCTGTCCAAGGTCAGAATTACTCTAACTCTGTGATCTGATTACTTTTGGTTAAGTTGAATGTACTTTCATTTTTAGAACTGAATGACAGTCCTATTAGGTTCCTTGGGGTGTTTTCAAGATTGATTTTACTGAATTTTATGAGGTTGCATTATTTAAAAGTTGCATGCAATTGAACTGGGGATAAACAAAAATTTATATGAACATTGCCAAAACCCACAAGGCAATAAACTAGAAGCTATGAAACACATGCAGAAGTAGTTTCTATAACTTGGCATATTACATTCCATTTGTCACAACCTATGGACGTAAGTAACAAACTTGAGGTAGTCTCATGTCAAAGGAGGGAAACACCAAACTTTGCTTGGATGATACTTTGTTGAAAAGTCCATTTGCAATGGATAAGTTGTCAAAGCATAATTATCCAAACTCTTTCCTCACAAGCCCGCTTTGTGTGACCTAAGATAGGTCACCAAATCTTAGAACCGTATAGTACTGCAGGTTTGAACAATGATTCAAAATCAAATAGCTACATTTTTGATAGGATATCTTGGAGATGGAGATGGAAGCATTGTGTCTCAAGCATCACTAAGGAAACATAACCTTTGTAAATGCAAGGCTGGGAGGTTGGCTTCATGCTGCAAGTAGGACCAGTTAATTGGATCCCCAAGTATGTATACAAGGTGGTGGTCTTGTGATCATGCAAATCTGGACAAACATACATGCCTAATAATTATAGGCCACCTATCCCTAATAAACATGAGGCTGGGAAGTAGGCTTCATTTTGCAAGTAGGAATAATTAATTGGACCCCCAAGTATGTATACGTGGTAGTGGTCTTGTTATTCCGTAAGTCTGCACCAATTGATGTGCCTAATGATTATAGGCCACCTAGCCTTCTCACGGTTAGAAGCCTCTCCATTTGAATTGATGCTTTTCTGATCTCAGGGGGGTGTCCCTAAAAGGTATATGCTTCCATCTAATCAATAATTCTGTGCAAATTCCAAAATGATCGGCACACCCCATGGAAATTATAATAAGTTGGTCTAAGCATGGTCTTTTTGTAACAGGCTTGGATTATCTTAGGTTTAGCTATCAAGGGGATACTCTAGAGTGTTTTTTCCTTAGGAATTATGCGTTGTGCTTCAATGGCGTATAATTCTTGAGTTTTTCACTCACACCTCCAAAGCTGGAGTATTTATCTTGGTGGTCAAACCTTTGGAGGTTATTAAATCCTAAGTGTCTATGTATTTTTACATGCTAGCCATCAATAATGAGCAATGTTGCACCACTCGGACTCGGCAAAGACTCGGCTGGCCAATGACGCGTCGACTTGGGAAAGACTCGGGATAGACTCGACAAATAGGAAAAAAACTCAAAATATGTTAAATTGTGGGCACAAAAGAGAAGCTAATTACATTTCCAATCCATTTATGTAATAAACCACAGTCTATACAAAAATTCATAACATCATCTCATAGAATATGATAATACAACATAACAAAATCGATAGATTATATAAGATGTCTAGTGATACAACAGATCAATAGTGAATCGTTCCTGAGTCTTGACTCATGAGATCCAAAATATCATTAAAAAATATAATAAATGTATCTCATCATCATGAGTCATCTACAATGAAATCGAATAGAAACATTTCAAAGTTTACTCATGCATATAACATGTAAGTACTAAAAGTTAATATAGCAAAATGGCATTGAGTGCAAATCATGAATCGTGATACATATCTGAAATAAATTACAAAGGCATTGAGGTTCTAAATGGCTTCTATTGTCCAAAACCATCATGCAACAACACACAACCATGTATCATCAAAATCATCCCCTATATTGGGATCCTCATCATCAATGACACCCTCTTCCCCCTCCTCTATCCTTCGTCTCTACCTCAATCCGCAAGGGGCATCACTCAACAGTGAACCCCCTCCAATATGGATGAAACTTCCTCATCCAAGTGTTGAAACTTGAAATAATTTAGAAAGAGCATAACGTGCCTAATTAGTGATTTGTATGAGTGAAGGGTACATTATTACTAAGGTCATGATAGAGGAGTTCAACAGTGAACACCACGAACATCGAAGTAGATAGAGGACTTGGTGTTCTTAATTAAATGCCGATCCAATACCCTCTTACATGATAGAATTTAGTGCAGACACTGCAATCTTGCCAATCCTGAAATCCTAAAAATTGTTAAGTTCACTGAATTTTGAATAGGATATGAAAGTCTACTTTCTCCGTATCAAGTTCGATGAGGTTGGAACCACTCTCAAACATCCTGGAAGAATTAGTGGTAATGTTAAAAATTTAAGTAAAAGGATAAAAATCAAAGATAAAGGAAATGCCAACTTTTACTTTAAGAATTTAATGTTACCAGTAATTACTAGGCTAACAAGCTCCCAAGAAAAAAAACAAAAAAACACATTTTTTGAGTAAGATGCCGAGTCTAGGGCGAGTATGGCCGAGTCTTCGACGAGTATGGCCGAGTCTTCAACGAGTATGGTCGAGTCTTGCGAGTTTGGACACATGTAGAGTTGCTGGGCGAGTCTCTGGCGAGTACTCATTTCAAGACTTACTCGGCAAGACTTGCGTGTCTTGGACAAGTCTTTGCGAGTGGTGCTTCACTGATAATGAGTTGTATGGACACGCACTAGGTCCCCTAGGAGTTAGAGTCAATTCCGAGAAAGATAATTTTTTCCGCAAACTTAGGCCATTTTTTAATGGTTTAAATGGGAAATTTCAAATTGTAATATAAGTATGGTCTGGAGGCGGAATCTGGCGTGGGGATGCTCGTTTTCACACTCAGAGAGTCCTCTTTTTCCTAGGACCCGCTTTTCCTAGGTTTCAAGTGATTTAATTATCACTTATGGCTTGTTTTCTTAGGGAGACGACAAAATGTCACCGAAATGCTAAAAGTGCTACAAAATGGTACTAAGTGACAAGGTGAGGAAATCGAAAAACATGTGGGGTAAAGGTGGCAAAGTAATCTCTTATGAAAGGTGACCTCTTTAAAGTGGATTAGTCACATGGTATAAAGTCAAATCAAAGGTGGTGAATAAAATCAATGTTTAGAGTGGCGCATCTCCTCACTTGTGGGTGTCATTCCCATATATGGCAGCTTGTAACGATTGGGTGATGATTCCAAAGTGAAGAAGGGCGCCCCTCTCATGAGGTGGCAGCCACCTCATCTTCAATCACACCAACCAACGCTTGTTGAAGTTTAGATCATGCCTAGTTCTATCCATAGATCAAGGGATTGTTAAGTTTAACGTAAAATTCACAACAAGAGCATAATAAGGATCACTGAAAGAAACACAATCACAAGATAGACATAGATTTATCCTGGGAAACCCTTATGGGGTAGAAAACCCAACAAAGCTTCCTCAATATAGATGATCAACAAATACAAAGATGTAATCCCCAAACAAGAGCTCCTTCTCCTCCTTCGTAGATCTCTCTCTCTCCTATGCGAGTTCACAAGTGAGTGAGTGTGTGTTAAATGAGGAACACACCTCTATTTATACTTTAGTTCACTTGACTTTTAACCCTAACTGGGCCGACTTCTCCTAGGAGAGTCTAATAACCCCTAATAACTTAACTCAGGGCTGACCCCACTAGGGAATTATAATAACCCTAGTTATAACATTTCGACAGAGGAATAAAACTTCTCCGGATGAATAATAGTATTCCGACGGAGGAATAAAACATCTCTGGATAATAAAGTACAAATAGAATATTCTTAGAAGTTACAATATTTCAACACTCCCCCTTAACGAGAAGGATATTCTAACAACATCTGCAGGAGCAAGGAGTCATCAACAACATCATAGTGACATCTATAAATCATTGGAAGCTTTCTTCAATCATCATCAGTAACCCAAATAGCTACTGGAACATCTTCAATATCTTCAATACTGGAACATCAACATCTTCAGTACTGAGTCTTCATCTTTTGCAGCACTCAATCACTCGATCAGCTACAACAATAACATCATCTGGATATCTTTATCAACAGCATCATCTGGATCTCTCGATCAACAACATCATCATCGGGATCTCTTGATCAACAAGAGCATCATCTGGATGTCTCGATCAACAGCATCATCTGGATCTCTCGATCAACAACATCATCTGGATCTCCCGATCAACAACATCATCATCTGGATCTTCCGATCAACAACATCATTTGGATTTCCCGATCAACAACATCGTCATCTGGATCTCTCGATCAACAACATCATAATCTGCAACACACAAGATCCAATTACAGGATGATCAATCCCTCTCACTTTAGGACATAAGTCCAAGGATGATACAATCCTAATCCACTTACGGGATGATCAATCCCTATCAATTTAAGATACCATATCATGTCTAGGGACGATGCAATCCACTCGTCAACTTAGACAAAGTCTAAGTACCACTTCTCGAAGACATAGGTCTCCAGATCCATTTAGGACTAAAGTCCATGGATGATGCAATCCACTCGTCCACTTAGACAATGTCTAAGGACCACTTCTTGAAGACACAGGTCTCCGGATCCATTTAGGACTAAAGTCCAGGGATGATGCAATCCACTTGTCTATTTAGACAAAGTCTAAGGATCACTTCTCGAAGACACAGGTCTTCAGATCCATTTAGGACTAAAGTCCAGGGATGATGCAATCCACTCGTCCACTTAGACAAAGTCTAAGAACCACTTCTCGAAGACACAGGTCTCCAGATCCATTTAGGACTAAAGTCCAGGGATGATACAATCCACTCGTCAACTTAGACCAAGTCTAAGGACCACTCATCGACCTCATTGTCAGTACAGGTATCCTCATCATCGACCTCATCGTCGGAACAGGTATCCTCATCATTGACCTCATCGTTAGTACAAGCATCCTCATCATCGACCTTATCATCGATCCAAATATCATCATCGACCATATCACTCCCCCTTTCGAGGAGGGTCCTTCTGAACTACAACAAGCTTGTCTCGGAAATACTCAAACTTTACTCGAGATAGAGGTTTGGTCAATATATCTGCAACTTGTTCATTAATGCTCACATACTCGAGCTCTATAGCTCCTTTTTGCACCATATCCCGTATATAGAAATATCGGATCTCTGTGTGCTTTGACTTATCATGGAACACTGGATTCTCCGTCATCTTGATACAACTCTGGTTGTCACATAGGATCACAGTGGAGTCCATCTCTCAGTCAAATAGTCCAGATAACAACTTTTGAAGCCATATGGCTTCACAACTAGCAGAGCAGGCTCCTATATATTTTGCTTCAGCTGTGCTGAGAGCCACACTAGACTGCTTCTTGCTAAACCACGAGATCATAGCAGATTCCAGACAATAACATCCACCCGATGTGCTCTTTCTGTCTGAGACACTTCCGGCCCAATCTGCATCTGTATAAGCATACAATCTGAAGTCATGATCTCCAAGATAATATAGACCAAAGTCTATCGTACCTTTTAGGTACCTCATCACATGCTTTGTAGCTATCAGGTGAACATGCCTAGGCTCAACTAGATACTGACTCAAGGTGTTCACAACAAAGCATATATCTGGCCTGGTATTCGTCAAATACATCAACGACCTAATAATCTGTCTATACTGAGTCACATCCACTAATTCTGACGATTCATCAGCTAACAACTTCAAGTTGGTATCCATGGGAGTGGCCATGGCTTTACATTCCAACATATCAAATCTTTTCAAGATTTCCACAGCATACTTTCCCTGGTTGAGAAAGATTCCTTCTGGGCCTTGCCATACTTCCAGGCCTAGGAAGTAATGCATCAATCCAAGATCTTTCATCTCAAATTCTGTAGCTAGCTTCTTCTTGCTTTCCATGATCTGTTTCTCATTCTCTGTCAGAAAGAGATCATCCACATATAGTAATAGTATGATAGGTTCATCATCCATAACCTTAAGGTAAAGGTTAGGGTCAACTTTACTTTTGGTAAAGCCCAAGCTTGTCAAGAAGCTATCAATTCTCCCATACCAAGCTCTAGGAGCTCGTTTCAGTCCATACACAGCTTTCTTCAACTTGCATACGTGAGTTCTTCTATCTTCAACCTCAAATCCTTGTGGTTGTTCTATGTACACTTCTTCCTCAATTACACCATTCAGGAAGGCTGTCTTCACCATTCAGGAAGGCTGTCTTCACATCCATCTGGTGTAAGCTCCACTTCATCATGGATGCAAGTGTCATGATGGTTCTAATGGAAGTGTACCTTGCAACTGGTGCAAATGTTTCTTCATAGTCAATTACCTCTTTCTGAGAGAATCCTCTGGCCACAAACCTTGCCTTATACTTTTCAATGCTACCATCTGCAGCATGCTTTATCTTATATATCCATTTGGAGAATACCACACTCTTGTCTTTTGGTTTGGGAACTACATCCCAAACATCATTCTTCATTATTGATTGGTACTCCTCCGTCATTGCTTCTACCCATTCTTTCTTATGAACTGCTTCTTCATAACTGGTAGGTTCTTGATCTACAAGATCACACATCAAAGCCACATAGCTAGAGAATGGCTTTGGTTTCTTGCCTACTCTTGTGGAACCTTCTGGAGCTCAATATCTTTCTACTTCTTGTATAATTTCTCTTGCCCATGCTGGCTTTCTCTTCCATGATATGTTCATAGGTGGGGGTTCTTGAGGTTCTATCATATCATGGTCTTCTGGTGTTTCCTCTTCAGGGAAGGGAGCAACTTCTGTATTTCTAGGAGGTATATCTTCTTCATATACTTCTTTATACTGGCAGTTTCTGGATCTTTTGAGAGTAGCTTCTTCATCAAATGTTACATCTCTACTAATTTCCATCTGATGGAATCCTGGGATGTATATTCTGAATATACATCCCTGTGTAGATTCCCTTCTTTCCGGAAGGGTCCAACTTAGTTCTCTTCTCTTTTGGTATGTGAACATATACAGGGCACCCAAATATCTTGAGGTGGCTTACCTCAGGCTTCTTCCCTGTGTACATTTCTTCTGGAGTTTTGAATCCAAGGGCACTATGAGACAATCTATTTTGGACATAGACTACCATTCTTGCTGCTTCAACCCGTAGATGCATAGGAAGACCTTGATCATGTATCATTGTCTTCACTTCTTCCATAATGGTTCTATTCTTTCTTTCCGCAACACCATTTTGTTGAGGATTGTAGGGAGTGGTTAGTTCCCTCTTGATTCCAGCTTCTTTACAGAAGACTTCAAAGTCCTTTGAAGTATATTCTCCACCATTATTTGTCCTGAGTGTCTTGATTTTCTTTTCTGAATGATTTTCTATCAAGGCTTTGAATTCCTTGAATTTTCCAAAGACTTCATCTTTTCCTTTTAGGAAATATATCCAAGTCTTTCTTGAATAGTCATCAATAAATGTAAGGTAATATTCATAGCCACTCAAGGATGTGGAGGGCATTGGACCACATACATCTGAATGGATCAATTCCAAAGTACTTTTGGTCTTTGTTTCACTCTTTGGAAATGGATTCTTGATATTCTTCCCTTTTGCAATCCTTTGCAAGTGCCTTCATGATCAACCTTCAAATCTGGTAATCTTGTTACTACTTTGCTCACATAGGGTAGTGCCTTGTAGTTGATGTGAGCAAGCCTTCTATGCCATAGCTCACTTGGGCTAGTGTCTTCATGAACAAGGGCTGCTTCTGAATGTCCCTTGAGTTTATATAGCCCTCCTTCTTCTTCACCAATGACAATTGCATCCTCAATTGATTTTCCTTTGGACCACATGAGTACTTGTCCATCTATGAATGCAACCCTATAACCTTTCTTATCTAATGCTGCAATAGAAAGTAAGTTCTTCTTTAATCCTGGTACATATAAAACTTCCTTCATCTTCATGGGAGTTCCAGAATCAAGCTTGTAGCTTGTTTCACCAATTCCTTTGATAGGATATTGATAACCATCTCCTAATGATACCTTTTATGGAGAGGATCTTTCTTCGAGTCATGACAAAGTTTTCTTTTGTCCCGTCATGTGCTTGGAAGCACCACTATCAATAAGCCATGTATCTTCTCCAGGTGTTATGGACCCAGATAGTGCAGAGAATAGAACATATTCTTCTGCATCTTCTTCTTCTACCTTAGCTCTTTTTTTTTGAGGTCTTTCCTCCTTTTCTTCTTCACTATCATCTTCTGCTAGATGTGCTTGATGTTTTCTGTGGTGGAAACCCTTCTTTTTCTTTGAAGGACAATTTCTAGCAATGTGTCCTATTTTGTGACAATTGAAACACTGGAATGGGGAGTGATCATTTTCTGGATTGGTTCTTCTTTTCTTTTGAAACCTTTGTGGAGGTTGATACTCCTTGTGACTTTCCTTCTTATAGTTGGATTGACGACTTCTTCTCTTGGTATGGGTGGCTAATGCTTGATTATCTTCTTTGAGTAAGGCTTCTTTATTGGCTACTCTAGCCTCTTCTTGAATGCAATCCTCCCATACAATATCAAACTTCATGCTTTCCTTTCTGGCACACATGGTCTGGATGAATGAATCCCAAGGTCTAGTGAGACCATTGAGAGCAGTCATGACTAGTTCATCTTCATCAAGGGAGTCTCTAATGGCTTCTAGTTGTTCCTTAAACTAGGAGATCCTTGTGAAGTAATCTTGAATGGATTCTCCTTGACTCATCTTGGTGCTCTTCAATTGAGCTCTCAAGTTCATCTTCTTGTTGATGTTCCTTCCTTCATACATTCTGGCTAGGGGGCATCATACATTTCTTTTGGAGTCTTCTTTGATGACACTTGAGGGATCAAGTGGTCTTTGATAGAATCAACAACGATTCTCTTTGCCCTAATCATGTCCTTTTTGTACTTCTCTTTAGCTTCATCTTCCTCGGGTTCTGCAACTTCATCTTTGATGTATTGGGCAAGATCATTCTCTTCAAGAATGAGACCAATCCTATATTTCCATGCCCAGAAATTCTCTATGCCCTCTAGCTTATCCTCAAGCTTAGTGCTTGGGGCCATCTTATCCAGGAGGTCACCAAAAATTGAAAATTCTCAAAATGCAAAACAAACCTTACTGGGAGAAGTGCTTGAATGAATTGAGTTGACTGGTGTACTTGGTTTCTGGAAACTCCAACTTTTCACCCTTCAAACTTGAACAACGAATTTTGGATTTGCAACAGGTTTTCTGGTTCACTGGTTTACTGGTTCACAGCTTTTCTGGTTCACTGGTTCGCAGCTTTTCTGGTTCACTGGTTCACTGGTTCGCAGCTTTTCTGGTTCACTGGTTTACTGGTTTTCTGGTCCAGAAGTCAAACTAGGGTTTGACTTATCCCGGGGTTCTACCCACTCAAAAACTTCGATCTAGGGCTCAAAAAATTCGATCTAGGGCTCAAAATTTTGCTTTTGGGGAGGAGCATCCAACCATGCAATCAGATTCCAAAAATTCCAACTTTTGTAGAAACCCTAATTTCTCACCGGAGGAAGAAGAGAGAGATTTTCACCTTGTGAAAGATGTCCTATTCAGGCTAGCTCGATACCATGTTAAGTTGAGCATAAAATTCACAACAAGAGCATAATAAGGATCACTGAAAGAAACACAATCACAAGATAGACACAGATTTATCTTGGGAAACCCTCATGGGTTAGAAAACCTAGCAAAGCTTCCTCAATATAGATGATCAACAAATACAAAGATGTAATCCCCAAACAAGAGCTCCTTCTCCTCCCTCGCAGATCTCTCCCTCTCCTATGCGAGTTCATAAGTGAGTGAGTGTGTGTTAAATGAGGAACACACCTCCTCTATTTATACTTTACTTCACTTGTCTTTTAACCCTAACTGGGCCGACTTCTCCTAGAAGAGTCTAATAACCCCTAATAACTTAACCCATGTCCGACCCCACTAGGGAAGTCTAATAACCCTAGTTATAACATCTCGACGGAGGAATAAAACATCTCCGGATGAATAATAGTATCCCGACGGAGGAATAAAACATCTTTGGATAATAAAGTACAAATAGAATATTCTTAGAAGTTACAATATTTCAACAGGGATGCGCCCCTCCCTCTAGCTATGCGCCCTCCTTCTCCTTTCTCTATTTAAGCGAGGCTTGCTCCCTCATTCGAGACAGATGCAAGGAACCTTTGCCTATTTGTAAATTCAATTTGCTTATCTTTCATATGAATAAAGTTAAGACTTTGGAGGTCAGACTGATGGTGTAAGAACTCTTGTGGTGAATGTTTTGCTCACAAACCGAGGTTATATCTGTTCAGTTATTCTTCCTTTCATGCAAGTGCTAACTATTTAGCTAAAGAAGATTATATGCTAATCCTTAGAATAGACATTTGAAGTTTCAAGTTGTTTATTTATGTGTAGTTATCTAAGATCTAAAAGTTGCATTTTGTAGTTAGTTATACTTGTGCACTTTTTGTTTTATTTAATCTACCATACTAGATTTAATCACTTGTTCGAAGGGTTTCTTAGCTTTGCAGATCGTCGAGCGTGGAGTAGAGATTGGAGCTTGGTTGCATCTTATCTTTCTCCACAACTTTTATAAGTCTAATGCTCTCATGTACTGCAGGCGATCCACTTCTCGAATTTGTTCAAGCTTGGGCTTGAGCTTTTCCTTCTTCCTTCCTAAAACTCAAAATAAATTTTCATTTTCCCTTTCTGTTAAAAGAAGGAAGTAGATATAGGCTTGTAAAGTTCAATTATAAAAGTCTATTTGTCTTAATCATAGATCTAGAAATCTTAAAGAAACATCATAGATCTAGATCTATTTTTCTGATTACTTAAAGCATTAATTTTTCCTAGCTTTTTCGCAAGTATTAAGGTTGTAATTCTTATGTGATTTAGCTAACCTACTAACATTTTAATAAAGTTTATTGTTGGCTCTCTTTTTAGCTTTGTGTCACAGGAAAGCGAAGGAACAAAGCTTTTTCAGGAGCTTCAACCACAAAAAACCTTTCTTCTCCAAATTCTTGCTTTTCCTTAGCTTTTTTCAAGCTAATAAAGTCTCTTGAATCTCGCTTTTGCGGGTCAAGAGCGCTCTCTATCGGAGAGTTAAAAATTTGTAATAAGTTATTAAAAGAGCAAGTGAGATTACGACTCCCACATCCTTCTTCCCCCATTTGGGGGAAGCTTGTATCTGTCGACTGATTATTTGCTTTCTACCTGCATCGCAATTAGAGTAGCATTTTGTTAGGATAGTTTCATTATTGCAAGTTAGAGTTAGTTTAAATTTGCATTAAATCTTTACTTAGGATTTTTTCTTGAAAAGTTTGATTTACTAACCCTTTTGTTTCTCGAGTATGGTCTTTGACCTGAAAGAGACTCTTGGGTAAATTGTTAGATTAACATCTTTGTCATTGGTAGATTAGTTTCATGTTTATGTTAGATTAGTTTTGCTTATTCTTACTTTTGTTTATCTTTATGTTTGGCAAAACTAGATACTAACCCCCTTGCTCTCCCGAGTACGGTCTTTGACCCGAAAGAGATTCTTGGGTAGTAATTAAAAAACTTCTGTTTTGTTCGTTAAATTTCTTTGCATTTTTTTTAGCCTTTAAGGCTCCTTAAAGTCTCTTGAATCTCGCTTTTGCAAATCAAGAGTGCTCTCTATTGGAGAGTTTTAAAATTAGAATGAACATTTGGCATGCTCCGCGTATGCTCTATCCATCGCAGGCTTGTCTGAGCTTTGGAACATCAAAAGCGATAGTTTTGCATTTTATAATTTCCACATTAAGTTAATCAATTCATCCTAATAAAATCAAGTCCCACATAACCGATGAAAATCCGATATCACTATCAATTTGATTGAAAGTGGTGAAATTTTGGCAAAGGAAGCGGGAACCACTAGGAAGCGACCTCAGAGCACCATTAGACTACATCCTTGTTGGTGTATTGTTGAACACGCTCTCAAGACTCCATTCCAGCCCACATGTTCTTTTGCAAAACCACTTAGATCAAATTTCAGACACATTCCCCGTACCGCGAGGTATACCGGAAATCTCCTTATCCCCTTAATTAACTCATCTTTTTCATCACAAATAAAACAAACCAAGAACAATTGCAAAACATTTTTCACAACACTCCTACAATTGGTGACTCCATCGGCACTGGTTTCATTCTTTTAGCAACAACATCTTTATTTGCTTATTATCAATCTCACAATTGTTGTTTATTTCATGCTGATATTATGCTATTGTTTTGCTTAAGTTGCGTGCAATAAACTTGGTTATTTATCCACCAATTCACTCAAAAAAGTCCTAATAAACACTCATTCTCATCTTTAAACACAAACTAAAAAAGCCTTAGAAACCTTGGCTTTGGTTAGGAGTTTGCTTAAATGGAGGTGTCAGGATCAGGTGACAACACCTGACTTGAGACTTGTCCCCAAGGTCACACTGAGCAGCTTCGAAAGATTTCTGCTGCGTTCCCACCTCCAGGTATATATTTCGGTGGCAATAATTTTGCCCCCGTTGCTGGGGACAAATTTTTTGTTCCTAGTTTGACTCACCTTAGTTTCTTTTTAGTTTTTTACCTTTAAGCTTTTGATTGATTTTATTCCAATAAACTCTGAAATTATACTTGATCCATCTGGCCATTCCATTGTCACATAATTTACCAAGGTATTCAACTAGAAGAATCTTTGTAGGCTTGCTTGATTTCATTCTTGAACCTGAGAAGGTTTATCGAAAGAGATTAAACAAGCTCTCTTCTTGTAGGATCCTTGAGAATCTAGGATCCGAGTCTATTTCAGACATTCATTGTCTGTTTATAAAGGTAATAAATAATTTTTTATATGGCCACTAACCTTTTTTCTTTTTTATAAAATGTCAAAGTAAAAAATAGAACTTTTGTGAGTATTCTAAATGCATATTTCTTATTCATACATGGCGACTCCGCTGAAGGGATAAAACCCTTGTTCTCATAAAAATTGTTGACGTTGATTGTGTGTAGATGAGCCCATGCAACATAATAAAATTTTAAAAGGCTGAGCTCCACTCTTTCAATACCAGACATTCTCCATGATCACTGATTCCTTATATGGATGTTAAAAGGATAGGAACTGCTGCTCAGATCTCCCGTAGATGTCCTCCCATTGATTTCTTTGAAATTCCAGGCTTTCCCAATTATTTTGATGGGGAAGGGACATATATTACCGTTCTAGTCTTTCGGGGGAATGATGCAGATCACTCAGCCAGATTTCACATTGTGACTTTCCTTTCACATGTGAGTAAATCCAACTTACGTCATGAGGATCATATGATGCAGATGTTTGCTCATTCTCTGCTGGGGGAGGCTTCTTGTTGGTATTGCAATGGACTTCCTAATAAATCTATTACTTCAATTGCGAGTTTCTTCAAGATTTTTTTGAGATAGTGGCATTATGATGAGAGTCATAGTGGGTTTTTCAATATTGAATTATTCATCAAGAACACTTTGGCTTACTTCTTTCCTTTGAGAGAATTTCATATGGAAGAGCTTGAGCTACTTGATATCAACATGGTAAACAACACTCAATGTTCAGAAGACCAGGATTACCCCATTAAGGTTATGCATGAAGAGCCATTCATTGTAAATGTTATTGAAGACCCTCCTCATGTCACAGAGAATATAGAAGATTTGGAATGTTCTCATGATTATTTCAGTGATGATGATATTTGTGCTCTAGACCTAGCTCAAGAAGAAATCATTGTAGAAACTTATGATGAAGTCTGTGCTGATTTCAATGATCATAGTTTGGAAGGTTTTCTTCCTTGTGACCCTTTTTCTGAGGAAGATGATTATGATTAGGAGGAGGAGGACAAGTATAGCCTGGAGCATGATGCAAGTGATGACAATCCCCCATGTTCTCCACATAGGCATGAATGTTTGGAAAGTT
The DNA here is from genome assembly GCA_027924585.1 of Larix kaempferi. Classification (NCBI taxonomy): domain Eukaryota; kingdom Viridiplantae; phylum Streptophyta; class Pinopsida; order Pinales; family Pinaceae; genus Larix; species Larix kaempferi. Next base: position 18,077,640 of record BSBM01000799.1, read on the forward strand.
GGGTTCCTTGTGATATTTTTGAAACCCAGATTGTTGAAGAGAATTGTTATGATCGTGAGGAGGAAAGACATAGCTTGGCGCATGATATAAGTGACAAAGACTCCCTCATGACTGACATAGATGTTGATGATGATAATTGGACATTTATGGAAAACCCCATCTATGCCATGTCTAAAGAAGGAAGAAATGAGCCAGAATCCTGTGAAGGTTTTATTAAAAATCCCACTTATGACATATCTAAATAAAGGAAGTTTGAGTAAGGGTCTCTTGATGGCTTTATTAAAAAACCCATCTATGAGGTGTTCAGAGAAGGAGGCATGGATTTTGAGCCTTTGGAACATTTGGACATGGAAGAAGAGCATGCTATTTGTTCATATGAGCAGTCAGAACCATGTATGAGTATCAACAATGAGGACTTGCAGAAGCAGTACAATGAAGAGCCAAATCAGATACAGTCAATAGAAGATCAATCTCAGCCATCGTCTTCACTTGCAGAGATTCCTTATGATTCAGAGCAACATTGGGCTAACACAGAGAGTTATCATTTGACAAGTGTTGTTGAACAACATAGTAAAGCGGTTAACCTACATCATCATTCATAAATTTTTATTAGTCCTATCCAGTGAAAGATTGATCTTGAAGGGAAAGAGCATCAGTCTATCTTCTTGTAAAAAACCAAAAAACAAATAGCAAAAAATAGACTCATTGGACTCTCTTTTTTTACAAGAAGCATGTGTATGGATATCAGTGTCATGTGGAACCTTGGATCTTGAGCTTTTGTAAGAAGGAAAACTGTGAAAAATAGCAATCTTGGACTCTACTAGCTCTAGAAGGAACTCAAATCAATGTGTATCTAGATCAATGTACAATGGAAATAACTTGATGGAATCTTGCAAGATCTTAACTCTCTAGTAGTGCAAACACAACTGGGGGTTAACAGGTCTCGATTTGTTTCCCTTTGAAGGTAAAATTAAAAAGGGCATTGTTAGTAGTGTTAAATGCCATAATGTTGGTTTTGCCAAGATTGAATATTGGTTTTTGAGGGTCACATAAATAGTCTAGGGCATATATTTGCTACCGGAGACCCTCTGCAGAAGAAGCCAACAAGAACACTATATCTGCAAACAAGAGGAGTGGAAGCAAGACTTGGTGAAGAATGCAACAATCATCTACATGTGTGTTCTCCCTAATGAAGTGTTCGAGGTCCTTGATGTGCACTCTTAAGATAGAGGAGCAGAGGGGTCTGCTCTATGACATAATCAATTTTAGGATGGGAAACCTTGCTTGTAAGTGTGAATTGTTACATACAACACTTCCCTCAAGCCACACTTCTGGGCCTTGAAAATTCCTTGCCTTTAACTTCCCTAGCTCTGATACCATGTTGAAGTTTGAATAGGTTAGAATTCTAAGTTTCTAACCCAAAATTATCCCTTCACCCGTGGGGCCGTGGGCTGCTCTAACTAACCTACATGCTTGGCATTCTTACTGATTCGTTGTTGAATAGTGGATTTATACCTTCTATACTATCTTTGAAGGCACAATTTGGCTTAGGTATCCTATTCACATGCCAATCAACCTCAACACTTGGTTCTGCTACCAATTACCATGAACCTTTGCTGCGTGGGAGCGCCCCCTACCCCTCGCTCCCACTCCTGAAGCTCGCTCCCAAAACACTCCCAATTTTGGGAGCATGCTCCCAAGGCACTCCCAAGACGCTCCCTACCTCTCCTATACTAAAAGCGTCTTTACTAGGTTGATCATCTGATGACAATGTTATGGTACCTCCCTTCTTTGCCAAGCTCCTATAAAAGTTGTTATTGTTGATCATTTGATGATAATGTTACAAGTTATAACTACTAGATGATTGATGCTATATGGTTTAATCCATGTTTTCTATAACTAATTGAACATCCTACATGTAAATCCATCAAAATTTATTAAAATATATACTATATAAAAAACGCTCCCGAAACACTCCCAAAATGGGAGCTTTTGAAATTTTCACTTTTTGCTCCGCTCCCGCTCCCGCTCTGCACTCCCAACAGCATAGCCATGAACCCATGGTCAGCCCCCGACCAGTGGGTTGCTCCACCGTGGACTTACTTATGCATTTCATGATGGTAAACCTATTTTGTAGTGTGGATATAGATTCCAACAAGAACATTATTAATGTCTAACTACTGAAGTTTGTATTCTAAATTGACAGAAGTTTTAATGGTGGTAAGCAATTGCTTGAATTTAACACATGACCTGTTGGCATAATCGTTGTCACAAGCCAGTGTTGAAGTATGCTTTGGTAGTATGCCGAGTAGATGTGCTGGTAGTCTCTAGTACTCTACCAATCAAATCGAAAGCTACATTTCTATTCTTAATTTTTTTAAAACTGCCACTCAATTTGCTGGCTCATCAGAGATTCATAATTTTATATAACTCCAGCAAGGAGAATCGACATAGAGAGGGACCTCATTTACTTGCTGTATTTAAACACTATATCACATGTTGAGATCAGAACAGAGATTCATTCTCTTTCTATGCTGAGGTTGATTGCAATTGCTTTCCTTCTAGGTTGTCTTAAATTTGACGATCTATATTGTGTTGCTGCTGCTTCAAAATTTCTTACTTTTGCCGATGCTAATCTAATATTATAATTCTGTTAAAAAATGTTTATCTGACCAACTTCTCAGGGATCAAATAAATCTGAGTAATATTTTTATTTGGAAGTATTTCATTGAATTTCAATTTCTAAAACATTGTTAACTATTGTATTTTACGTGGAAAGGCAACTTCTACTCGGAGTATACTACCATTTGAGGGATAAGTAAATTTGACTACTATCTTTTACAGCGAGTCCTCTATTTAAATCAGAATACAAGAAGTTGTAAATACTAAAGTTGCATTTAGTGTGGTGGGATTCAGGAAGATATCTTGTATTGAAAATTTTATATATATATATATATATATATGTTCACTAAAAGTTCTGTTATTCTTCAAGACTTTTGGATGTAAATTTAATCATGAAACTTTATTGGCAGGTCACTCCTGGGTTACATTATTCCACTCATTTTTCCTATTGCATTTTCTCTCTACTTTGGTGGAGTTTGTATACAATTTCTTATTGAGAAGATGGGAATGTTTGGTTCTGTCCCAGAACCCTATGGTATATTGCTAACCTTTGATTTTAGATTTAGATTTTATTTTATTTTAGAAACTGAGTGTAACTGGTTCATTCTGTTTGCTGGTATCTCTAGAAATGCAATTATTTCTTTACATTGAAGACATGCTATAGTTTTTGAAAGCTTCAGTATATCCTTGCCTTCAATCCTTTATGATTTGAACTTGCTTTCAGTTATTAGTATGGATGCTGTCATGATTTTATACATAATGTGAGATGATACTATTAAATACATCATTAAAAATAGAGGAAAAATCATATTCACCTGCAGTTAAAAAAATAAAGTTATTCTGCTACATCTATCTTTATGGTACCCATTTGTTTTCAAATTTTTATGATTTATGACCATATAAGTGATAAAATGCCTGTGTTCCACCAATTTTCCAGGACCTGGGAGTGTGGGAGTGGGGAAACGCACATGGGGGACGTGTGGATACCACCCTCAAATTTTAGGAAAATTCATGGGGGACGGGGGGACTTTCGGATCCCTAACATAGGGAGCCCCATCTCCAAAATTATTAAAAAAATATAAATCCCAACATGTTAACATAACAATGCCTCATCCCATCACCATTTAAATACTAAATACTAAATACTAAATTCATCATTGTGCAATGTAAACATGATCATCGATATGATTTGTCATATTTCAGTATTTAAATTTCACATATTGAGATCCTATTCATCAATTGCCTTTTGTGGCCCCCTCCTCTAGGTTCAAGCCTTGCCTCTACCTCGAATCTTGAATTTTATCCTCCAAGGACATTAGTCAACACCCCAGAATTTTGATGAAACCTCCTAATCCAAGCTTTAAAATAAGGTAGAAACTTCAAAAAGCTTCCCATGCTTAATAAATGATTTTGCTTGAGTGAAGGGTACATTTTTATTAAGGTCATGATAGAGGAGTTGAACAATTAGCAACACCAACATCATGGTACATAGAGGGGTTGATGTGCTTATTAAATGCCAATCCCATACCCTCATACATGATAGAATCCAGTGGAAACATTGCAATCCTGAAATCCTGAATACTGTTAAGCCTGTTGAATTCTGAATGGGATCTAAAATTCTACTTTTTGCAGGTGAAGTCTGACGAGGTTAGAACCACTCTCAAACATCCTGAAACTATTAATGGTAATGTTAAAAATTTAATTAAAGGATGTCCTTTTACCTCGAGAATTTAATATTACCAGTTAATGTTAGATAACTCAACCAATACCAAAGTCTGAAATCAGAAATACTAAATCAGAGATTAGAAATCAGGTTTTATATATAAGTAGTTTTTTTCCCTACAATATTTTTTTTTTCAAAAATCAGAAGGGGGCATCTAGGAGTCCTGCTTTTTGGGAGGGGGCGTCTAGACATCACCCTTTTTGTGAAACGTGTCGCCATGCGTTTCGCAAAAAGAGGGACGTGGTGAAACATTTCGCTAGGTGCCCCCCCATCCTGGGGGTGTGGGAAACATAGGGGGTGTGCCCCCGACCCTGCAGGATGTGTTCCCGTGGAACATTGAGTCTGTAAAATGCACTATTAAGTTCTTGTATATTTAGCTAAACTCAGTGTTCCACGGGGACTTGTCCCCCAGGGTCGGGGGCATGTCCCCCTCGCTCCCTGTGCCCCGAGGACTTGGGGACTCCTGGCGAAACATTTCCCAGCGTCCCCAAAATCAGGAAACTCTCGGAAACGCACAAGGGAGCGCGTCCCCCTGTTCTGCAGCGCGCTCCGGTGAAGGGGGGCTCCCACACGCTTCCTCTCGAAACTAGGGGGCTCCTAGATGCCCCCCCATGATTTTCCCAATTTCAGTTTAAAAATACAAAATTTTAATTTTAATTGATGTTTTAGTCTCTATTTCAGACTTAGTCTATAGTAATTTACTATTTCACTATTTTAGCATGCAATATTGTTGATTCAGTTTTTCAATTAGAATGACCGAAATTAGAAATATGAATATCAAGATTCAAATGACAAATTTGAAAGCGATCATGATAAATTGTGTAACGTGTTTTTATTATTAGTTTGTTACATTCTGATTTACATTGGACAATGATGAATTTAGTATTTATTATTTATTATTTACTTTTAGTGATTTACATGGGATGAATCATTAAATTATTATTGCTGGGATTTAATAATTTATAATATTAATTTTTATATTTTTTATAATTTTTATTCTTACCTGGACGTCCCCCCGCCCCCCCCGAATTTCACTAAAATTTGGGGGTGGTCTCCACACGTCCCCAATGTGTGTTTCCCTGCTCCCGCATCCCGGAAACTTGGGGGAACATTGGCTAAACTTGCATCCTGTAAATATTGCTATAACAGAAAACTGAATAGCTTTTGTCCTGAGATGCCTGTTGGCCCAGAAACAAGATTCCACACCCATGGAACTGTTTAAAGACAGTCATGGGACTCCGAAAGGGAAATATTAAGCTTACAAGCGAAGGTGGATGTAAAACCAGATTTCGCTGCAGTGAAGATAGTGGTATAGATGGGTAAAGGATGCATGTTGGGATTACTAATAAAGGATTCCTTGTGAAGTTTGTATAAAAACTGTCCAAGTGTGCTTATACTTTGACCTGACTTGTCTGCTGATTGGATAAAGTGTGCCTTCCCACCAGTCTCCAAAGATTTATTTCTGAGATTAATATTAATTATCCCAAAATCTTTTAATGTCTGTCCAAACCTTCCTTTCTGTAGTCCCAAGAGTCCTGGTGCACCATTCTACTCTGCCATGTTAAAGTCCACCAATAATTGATTTGGCATTTGGTAAGGATTGGGACACCCAAGTGCACAATTTTATTCTTCTTCTCGTATCATTTGGAGCAGATGCAAACAACACCCACAATGTGTTAACAAGGACATTGGTTATCCAACAACATCTAACAAATAGATTTTGGACATTGTAAATGATAAAAGAAGTTATCCAAAGAGCTAGTGCACAAACTTCCTCTCCTTGTCCTTGTGTGTATTGCATTGATATGCTCCTTTCTAACAACTGTACAATAATGATTGAAGTAATAAACCAACAACTTTATCTTCCTGCAAAAACAACATATCAGGTTGAAGAGATAGATATAATGATACAAAATTCAAATATGACAGAACACTGAACTTTCCCCCAAGGCAACTTGTATGTTTTATGACAACACTGAACACCATGGATACTGTTAAAAAAGTCCTCACTCAAGGACTGGAAAGATATTGGTTCTATCTAAGTATTTCACCCTGGAAATTTGCCTTGGAGAGGGAATGTGTGAAATGTCTGAAGGTTGATGCTAAGGTTCTTTCCAGAGTTTCCAAGGAGTGGAGCAAGGGCGGGGAGCCCTTCCCCCAAAATCTCAAGAGTGTGTGGTCTCGAGAGTGTTCTATCTTGCTGTCCTCTCCCATATTGCTAGTTGATTAGAAAAATATGTTGCTCAAGTAATTGCAGAATTTTCCATAGGAGAAAAATGAACAGTACACTAAGTAGTTTTACGAGATCTCAATTCTAGCTGGGGTGGGCACAAGGAGGATGAAGAGCAGAAAGTGCCAAGTTATTTAAATGTTATAAAATTTCTATTTCAATATGAGATTAGCTTGCATAAACTACAGCCGAAAGAGGAAGCATATGAGGTGATGCTAAAAGTAGAGAAGCTAGTCTGCAGCACAAATATAACAATCTTTGTTAGAAGACGAGGTGCTAGTCATGGATGCCAAGGATGCAATTCCATACAAATCCAGTGAGACTATACTCGATTGTGCAGTGATTATTTATGATTAAACTATTATATGATACATGTAGTACTAGAATTCTTGAAATTAACTGGCAAAATAAGCACAGATCTACAGTAGTAAAATCACACCACAGAACACTATGGATACAACATCTACCCTGCAGAAACGTATGTGGGAAAACTCTAGCCGAAAATGAGGTAAGTGCCATGCCCTTCTATTCTCCGATTTACAAGGCAAATAAAGTGAGAATTAATAATTCACTATGGAGTTTAACAAAAGGAAACCGAGCACAAAGAAACCAAGAACTTAAGAGAACTTGGAAGTTAGAAATACTTATTAGGTTATGAATTGAAGAAACAACATGTCCTTTTAATGACAAAAAGCTTAGGTGTATAAACCCTAGATGCATGAACCTAAGCTTTGTTACCAGAAATGAGAAACGGGAATGGTATGCGGAACAAAGTCTAAAGATTTCGCATACAAGAAATGAGGAGAGAGAAAAAACAACAAAATTGAAGATGAAGAAGAGTGGGAACATCACCAAGTACACTATGGATGTTATCATATTTCCGACACAGAAATTTAGGGACTTGAAGAAGTTCCTAGGATCCCACACAAATAATGAAGCCTTTTCATTTCTAATCATAATACCATTCATACAAAATCTAGAGCGACTGTTATGACTGATAACAATTACATAGTCATCTGCCATCATTTTGTTCAGGCATTACAAATCTCAATTTCTGTGGACAGTTTTATTATCAGCGAGTGTGCAGGTTGATGATAAACTCACATTCAATGCAATGCCAATTGAATGTCCTTTTGGAGGGAGAGGGGTTTCACAAGACTTATCTTTGTGTTGTCCAAGACCTTAGCCACATTAGTATATAGGACTAAATATTTTGAAAATTTATTCGAATTGAATCCGACCTTTTTATATAACAATTTCAGTTGGAACTATAACCCAACCTTAAGGGATACAATCTATCCACCCAAACTGAATTTCAAATAATTCAAGCCAAACATGGTCCCGACTGTTTTTTTCTACCTTTTACATTTATATCATAAGTAAAATTTGGAGAAAAAGAAGGTTTATCTTTTCCTTTCTACCTAGCCTCCAATATGCTTCTGCATTCATGTTCCAAATTTGAATACCATAAGACATGTAAAAATTTGGATTGAAAAAATTAAATATGAAAAACCATAAATTTTAATACAAGTTACAGTTCAGTTACTTATTAATGCATTTACAGTTCAATCATAGCAACCGGTTTTCTACCACCACTCCAATCCGTGTATTGGAGATTGTATTGTTTACACAATTATAGATGATTTACTTTGAATTTTGTATACTATATCCATGTGGGATTAATTTTTCCTGAACATAATTTATTCCCCATCAAACATACATTACCATTTACAGTTTTCATGAAGGTCAACTTTTTTTTATAACAAACAATTCCGAGATATTGCCTTTCCACGACTATGCGCAAAATAAAAATTTAGAACCAATAATGTAATAGATTACTGAGAAGAGGAGACAAGCCCTTCCACAACAAACTGTAACTTCCTCACCCCCTCACGATTTTGCAGAGATATGTTGCTGATTCCAATAGTTAACTGAGAGGATGAAATAGCCTTCTTCCAGAGCGCAATAGCACAACAATGACATGACTTCTTTGCTGGGTCACAAACTGATTGGCACGATTCTCCTCAGGAGAATACAATACAACTACTGTAGTGAATGGTCTCAAATGTATGGAAGAATTATTGAACTTAAACCTGGGAATTTGCGTAGATGAACAACCTTTCCCCAGTTGAAATGTGGTCACTAAACAGCTGTAACAACCTAATGCCAATAGATGACCTCCCAAGCAGAAATAAGGATAGAGCTTCTCAAATCAATGCATTCTCCTCTCGAATGATTGACAAAGATTCCAACAAATGCTGAGATAAACCCCCATAAGTTGTCACACACTCAAACAAAGATATTGTGCTTTGTAAGTGCGCTCTATTCCTTTGTGTAACTGTGCCCTTCTCAGGACTGGGAATGAAGTAAAGAGACCACGTTCTACATGAGGAAGTAATAGACAGTAAAGAAGTTGAATATAATTATTAGAGCTGAGATCGTCCTTCCTGAGTTATATCAACAAATAGATGACATATATGAAGTAGCTGTACTGGCGTTCTAGTGATGCCTGGAAGTGAAACTTAGGCACCCAGATGTCAGTCTTGAATGTTGTAGGTTGCAGATGGAATTAGTAAGGAATGTAATGGCTGTAGCAACCCCTTTTCTCACCCAGCAGTGCTCTTTATACCAATGTTGAAAAAGTCGGCATCGGCAAAAAGTCGGCAAGGGTCCCGAATACAACTTCTCGGCAACATCGGCGAAAAAATCGGGAAAAATCGGCAAACATTAAAAAATACAAAATACATTCATTTTTTTCAGACTTTTAAACATATAACGCAACAATAACATCAGATAAACACATTGGAACATAAATATGAATAAATCGCTAATATATAGATGTAGTGGATGCAAATAACTTGGAGTGGTTTGATTTCAATGACTCAGAGGGTTAAAAAATACATAAAATCTTACAATTTTAATGAAAAAATAATATATTAAACATTCCAAGCTATGATTCCAAACCATTAGAGACAAAATATTATCAAAATGGCACCAAGCGCAATACATATCTAAATCAAAATTGAAAAAACATAATCATCAAAATCATTGTCTATGTTGAAATCATATTCATCAATAGCACCATGTTCCCCCACCTCTAGGCTCTAGACCTTGCCTCTGCCTCCAATCTCAAAGTTGATCCTCCAAGGACATCAATTAACACCCTACAATTTTGTTCATACTTCTTAATCCAAGCGTTAAAATAAGGTAGAAAGAGCTTCCCATGCTTAATAAGTGATTTTGCTTGACTGAAGGGTACATTTTTTATTAAGGTCATGACAATGGAATTCAAACAACTTTAACAATCAGGCATCGACACCACCAACATCAAGGTACATAGAGAGTTTGATGTGCTTCATTGAATTCCAATCCCTTACCCACATACATGATAGAATCCATTGGAAACGTTGGAATCCTGAAATCCTGAAAACCATTAAGTCTGTTGAATTCTAAATGGGATCTAAAATCCTACTTTTTGCATATGAAGTCTGATGAGGTTGGAACCACTCTCAAACATCCTGAAACAATTAATGGTAATGTTAAAAATTTAAGTAAAAGTGACATTCTCTTTATCTTTCATTTTCCATCCTAAAAGTGACATTGTCTTTATCTTTCATTTTCCATCCTAAGAATTTAACATTACCATTTAGTATTGTTGACATCAATGTCACATGTACAAAACTCATCAAATTTATAAAAAAAAACCCGAGTTTTTAAAACTGTGAAAAAGCCTCGACGATTTTTTCTGTCGACTTGCGATTTTTTTGAAAAACTCGCCGACTTTTGGAAAAAGTCGCGACTCGCCGAGGTTTTAAAAAATCGTGATTTTTATAGGCCAATTTTTCGACAGAGGGTAAAATGCAAGACTTTTTGAAAAAGTCGCGATTTTTCGGCGATTTTGCAACTTTGCTTTATACAGTAACTTATTTATCAGCTGTTAAGAATGGTCTCCCATAATGATGTAGCAGTGATTAAACTCCTTGAATAGTCACTGTGGTATGGTTTACACACACTAGTTATACAAAGAGTGGAGTACTCTAAAAAATGCCCAACACAGATCCACGATTTCCACTCCAGTAGCACCATAGCAGAGATCTCATCAATGCATTCTCAGAATGCCTCTTCCCAAGAGATTTTGGCCCCCTTCTGGATAGATTCGTTCCAGAATCCACATATGATATACTTGGCCTTGACAAGCAAAAACGCGGCCCTGTCAATGCTACTCCACAACAAACACCTTGTGTTCTCCAGTATTGTGCCCACGACTGTTCGTGCGTGGCTTCCATTGATCTCGTCCCCCCTTTTGTGCTAATCGAACCTCCTAGAGGCCACATGGCCTTCCTCCAAATACACGCGGCCAACCAATTGAAGACTTGGTGCTCACGAATTCGCCTCGGCTCCTATCTAACCCCCACAATGCTTCAAGGAAGGGATCGACTCCCACGTTCTTCCGATTGTCACGACACTTCTCTGATCCTTTACGACTCACATCAACATTCATGGCCCTTCCGCGAATTCGTGCCCCTATAAGTGGGTGAACTCACCCCAAAACGACCCTCATCCTCTCCTTATATCTCGACTCTATATGACAAGGGAGTCTCCTCCCAATCCCCACGTCTTCCACAGGTGCAGGGGCCTCAGCTAAGCCCTTCAACAAATTGAGACGACTCCCCTTTATGAAATTCGGCCCCTGTAAAATAGTGACTCATCCCATGAAGAGGACGCCCAATACAATGCATGAATTCGGCTCCTTCTTAGCAGGTTTGGTTGGTATAGATAAACTCGTTCTTCCTTAATGAATTCAGCCCTCCAAAAGTAAACTCAACCTCCACACCAACTCGACTTTCTCTTGGTGATTCGTTTTGCTGCTATTAAGGGAGATTGAGCTTTCAGTAAAAAAACGACTCAACCACCATAAACTTGGTCTTGGTATCACAGTTTCCTCTCAGGTTGGCAAGATCTCCAACTCCTATGTTGTTCCGAGCGGGGAGCGGGAGCGAAAAGTGAAATTTTCAAAAGCTTCCATTTTGGGAACGTTTTTTTATATAATAAAAAACATGCAGAATGCCAAATTAGTTGTAGAAAACATGAAAACATAGATATGACCATTGGATTAATGATGATTATTAAATCATCAACCATTTAGTACACATACGATCAATAATCTAGCAGTTATAACTTATAACATTGTCATCATTTTCCATCAACAAACTCTAACAAATAACATCAACCAGAGAATTGTAATATGTAACCAACAATTCAAACTTCAAAGGTAGGTTCAAACTTCAAACTGACCATCAAGAACAAACCTAACTTGTGCCCAAAACTGACCATCAAGAACAAACCGAACTTGTGCCCAAAAATGACCATTAATAATAGTGTCCTCCACCTCTTGAAATTCATGTCCAACAAATGTCAATGCAACGCTGTCTTTCAAACCCTGCCATAAATCACTTGAGACCATACTAGCCAATGACTCTTTTACTTCAAAAGGGGCCTGAAGGTGAGGTAGTATCTAGCAAATATGGTCTTTGCAATCTTAAGTAGCTTCAACCTAGAGTGATTGCAAAAAAAGTAGTGGGCCATGCTATGATTGGTAATAAATTTTATCATTTTCTTCCCTCTTGTACAATGCACCATACTATTTATAACTAGGATCTTTCATCTTAATAATATCATGCATCAAAAGGTTCAGTGTGTGAACCAAACACCCTGATGAAAATATGTTAGGGTACGTATCCTCAATGATTGCTCTTACTACCTTACAATTAGTAGTGTTATTAGCGATGACTTGAATGACATTCTTCGACCCAATCTCTTGAATGGTTTTAATTAAAGGTACTACATTATTAATACTAGTCTTGTAACATAGTAGTCATTGGCTAAAAGGAAGACCGCACCACTAGCAAACAAACCAAGAATATTTATCAATGACTTGCCACTACATTTGTCCAAACACCAGATACAATGTGAATGGATACTAGTACTCCATATTCAGTCCAATCATTTGTAAAATGTCTTAGATCATTATGGAATTTTTGGCTCTTTCCTTGTTAATCCCATGGTTTTGGCTTTGTCATACTCGAGGTTCTTGTATCCTTTAAGGGCACCATTGATGGCTTGTACCATTTCATGCCAATGGGGTGAATGCATAGCATTGAATGGTACACCACATGCATAGAGAAACTTGAAAAGTTTTGCATCCACGTTACCCATCCAAATTTCTGTAAGGGAATCTAATATTGTTTTAAGCATAGTTGAGAATCCACTACCATGGGGGGATGGCGATTGACCACCATACATTGTTTGTGAGATTGAAGTCTTAGATTCAACCTGTGTTGTAAGGATACCCATCCCCGAGGGTTGCGTTCGCGTCCCCGTCCCGGGTACTGTCCCCACATCTTGGAAATTGGGTTGGGTACCTCTCAAACGTTTCCTGAAGTCCCTGTCGAAGTACTCGAGTACCAGAGACCTTTGGAAAAACAATTGGAAACTTCGCTTGGTTTGGGGACCCCGTCCCTTGATTTTGGGGACTCCGAGTAGACTTCGTTGACTGAAAATTAAAAAAAATATATATTTTTTTATAATTTTTTTTACCATTTTGAAGAGGGAAGGGGTGTCTGTGGGTCCCCCTACCCTCTTAACACCATGCCCTGCCCTCCCAACACATTTTTTATTTTCATTTCACATTGGACTTGTCACTTGGAGAGAGGCGACAATGGGAAAGGAAGGCAGCCCGCAGAGGAGAATTGCCATACTCTATGTTGTAGACATTGGACATATATCATGATTCATATGAATCATATCAATATGCACACAATAAATTGAATTTCCACTTGGTTTATATCATTAATAATTATGATTGTCTGATATCATGTTTAGACTTAAGGTTTATATGTAATTTTCACTTTATATCAATTATTCATGAACTTTGAAGGAATGTGCATGTTACTTATTGAATACTAGTGAAAATGATTTGGATTTTAAAACGTTTGATTATATATATATATATATATATATATATATATATCAATGTTGCATATATCGTCTCGGAGAAAGTATCGGCGAGGGTCTGGAATATAACTTCTCGGCGGTATCGGCGGAATATATCGGAAAATATCGGAAAATGTCGGCAAGCCACAAAAAATACAAAAATACTCATTTTTTTTCAATTTTTAAAACATATAAAGCAACAACAACATCAAATAGACACATTGGTACATAAATATGATGATACAAGTAATAAATAAGATGCATAAGATGTCAAGTGGTCACATATCTTCACTAAACTGAAAATTCTGAAACATGTTCCTGATAGGATGATACAAAATCACATCAAAAGCTTAAAATAGTATATGTTCTCACTTCTCATGAGATGAATCATCATGAGGCATCTAGATACTAAATAGTACATAATAAAATCAAAATGATAGATCATAGGAATCCCAATCATCGATTCCCTCTACCCCTTTTACGGCTAAAGGGCACCACTCGTCCTCTGGAAGCAGTAGGTGGTCGTGGAGGTGCTCGGGATGAGGATGGAGTGGAAGATCTAGTGCCTCCAACTACTCCAGCTGAGGCAGAAGATAAAGTGGGTTGTCTCCTCCCAACCCCAACTCCAACTACAGGTCTCTGTGGTGGTGGTGGTGGTGGCATTGGCTGCACCGGAAGATCAATCTCCTCCTGAAAATCTGTAGACACTGGATCATCTTCCTGCTGCTCCCCACCCTCCCCCTCCACTGTGGTCTCATCCCCCAAATCATCTGCATGATCCTCCCCCTCCTCCGGCTCCAACCACTCGGGTGCCTCCTCCATCTCAGGCTCCTCCAACTCCACTCTCCACTGAGTAGTGGTGTCAATGGCATCCAAATTTATGGCCTCTATGTCAGGTTCTTTGTCAAGTTGCTTCACCCATAGCCTTAGATTGTAGTAGACATAAACCATGTCATTAAGGCGTTGGGTACCTAACCTGTATGAACATTGAGGGCCATAGTTAGTAACTTAGTAATGGACCAATGGTAAATTGTAGTAAATGAAAATTACAAATTAAAAAATATAAGCAATTTAAATCTTCATTGTTGCATTTTTTAACTTTTCTAACCTGTTGCGCTTCTTGGAGTGTATCTTCTCAAAGACACTCCAATTGCGCTCACACCTTGATGAACTGCAAGTTTGGCTAAGCACCCGGACGACAAGTTTCTGCAACTGTGGGAGCTTTCCACCATAGTGTTTCCACCATACATCTACAATGAATAAAATGAAAGGATTCAATGGAAGACAACAAAATATATTTCTAATTTTCTATCAAGTAATAAATGTCAAATTTATATACAAAAAAAACAAAATTTGAAATTGAAACTTACCTGGCATCTTTGCAGTCCTATCTGAGATAGCCATCTCATAACCCAAAACCCCCGCTGCCATCCTATACATCTCTATTTGTCTAGAAATCTCTGAGCATTCAGCTGGAGTGTGCACCATCCTCTGAACACACTGGAAAACACCATCCATGGCCTCACCATCAAAATTAAATCCGCAAGCATAAGCGAAAGCAGGGTTGAGGAAGAGCCCCGCTGCATGAATGGGACGATGGAGAGTGTTATTCCATCGTTCATCAATCACACCCCAAATCTGAGCTCTCTTGGTGAGTCCTTCCTCACCCTTGTCATCATAGTACTGATAGATAGCTTTCTTGGCCCTATCCATGGCCTCATACAAGTAGCCCATTGTGGGCTTGTCACCATCAACCAATCGAAGAGCCTTTACCAAAGGTTCACTAACAGTACATACCTCACCTACTGCACTCCAGAATCTCTGGTCATGTCGCACAAGTTGGGCTATGGCTTGCCCATCTTGTTTGGTGCTATAGACACAAGCAGCCCACTCATCATAAAGAAACATCCTCTGTAACTCCAACATGCTCGTGAGGAGCACCTGAAGTGAAATGAAGCTGGTGGCGAAACGTGTGATCGCGGGACGAATCAACTCCCTGTTCCCCGTTAACTGTCTCATGAGTGAAAGAACATATGTGTGATTATATATGTATTTGGTCACACTTCGAGCTGAATCAATGGTTGCCTTAATCCAAGGAATTTTGCCCATGTCCTCTAGCATCAAATCAATGCAATGGGCTGCACAAGGACTCAAGTACAAGCTTGGATACCTCTCCATGAGCAACCTCCCAGCAGCAACATAATTAGCAGCATTGTCCGTGACGACTTGGACAACATATTGCGGGCCTATCTCTCGGAGAAGGCCATCCATCAACTCACATAATAATTGTGCATCTTTTGTATATGCACTTGCATCAACACTTTTGATAAACATTGTCCCCCTGGGACAACTAACCAAGAAATTTAGAATTGACCTGCCCTTTGTATCAGTCCACCCATCCGACATCACGGTGCATTCGGTGGTCTCCCATGATTCCCTGAGCCTAGCCAATCTTTGCGTGCAATCCACCTTTTCCCCTTGAAGAAGATACCCTCTCAAATCATTATAGGAAGGGCCCTGATACCCCGGGCCAACAATAGCAGCAGCTTCAAACATGGCATGCTAGAAGGGGTTCTTGGCAATGTTAAATGGTATATCACTCCAAAGAAAACATTTTGTCACAACCTTGTCAGCCTCATCTTTCTCCCTTGTTTTAATCATTGACCGAACAGAAGGTTGCCCCCCCGGTTTTGCCCTCCCCACAAAGAAATCTGAGGTTGATGAGGGCATTCGAGAAGTTGTGGGCCGTGTGGATGAGGTGTGGGATTGTTGTCCTACTCCTCCCATTGAGGCACTTGTTCCAGCGGTAGCACTTATAAGTTCATTTTTGCGAGCCTCCTTCGCATCCCTCTTTTTGGCAATATCAATGATGGATTGGTTTGCAATGCGCATAATTTCCGGGGTAGTTTTGTCACAAACATCCACATCAAATCCGGTGAGTTTGGCAAGGTGGTATTTCAAGCGGCTAATTCCTCCATAAATTTTTTTGCCACAAAGATTGCATGTCAATATTTGTCTGTTGGGAAGCTCTACTGGTTCACCATACACCCACAGTGGATCCAATGCCTTTGGCATTTTGTTGAGGAGAAAATCTTAACCCTATGGCACAAAAAAAATTAAAAAAGTAAAAAACACATGATAATATGCAAACTTGCAATAATAAAATGGGGTTTGAAGAATGTGGAATGGAATGGTTGAATCTTCCATTCAAAAGCAAGTAGAAGAGGCTCATTGCAAATGCAAACCCTAGCCTAAGTCTAAAAAATTAAATGGAGGAAGCCAAAACGTCTTATACATACCTAGAAATCTTGATGGTTTGAAGTTTGAATCCCCACTCCACCACGATCTCTCCGCTAATGGCCACAAAATCCTTGGCTTTCTCCTTCTTGGATGGATGCAAAACGTTTTCCCACTCCTCTCTTGCTCTCCCACAATTTCACAAACACAAAATGAGTCAAAAAATCGGAACCCGCGGACTTAAAACGCCGGTTTGGCAAAAAAAAATGAATTTTTTTTCAGCAGGCCGATATATTCCTTCCACTCGCGATATTTTCATAAAGTGTCGCGATATTTTGAATGTATCGTGATATATTTATTATATCGGATTTATCGCGATATATTCAATCCGATATATCGGGGCCTTGAAAATATCACTGATAAATCCGATATATCCGATATATCGGCGATATGTGCAACAGATATATATAGTACCCTTGACGTACCCAAGTCCCCTGTTTCAAAAAGTGGCGTCCCCGTCCCCATACCAAAGTTTCTTGCCAACTTAGGATTTAACCCTTGATTTTTTGGATTTGTTTTGTGCAACCTCCTCTTCTTGTATTTGTTTCTTCTTTCACTGGCATAGGGTCACATGTTTTGACTTCTATAGTCTTACCTTCATCCAATGGCGTAATGCCATATAGATGCTTTCTCACATGGGTATATAAATTTGTGTAAGTTTTATTACAATGGGGGCATATAAACTTTGTTTGTGTTTCCACCCTCTTTCCCTCACCTAAGCCTCATCACATACTTCCACAAGGGTGTTAAAGTCAATAGTTTTAAAAATCAATCCGATTGTAATCGGAATCAGCCGATTCGACGATTTATTGTCGGCCCGGTTCAAACCGGTCACCAAACCGGTTCGAGAGCATCAAATCGGCTTGTTTGAGTAAAAAATCGGTCCAGCCAGATGAATCGGTCCGGTTAAACCGATTTTTTACTTAAACCGGCTGGTTTTTTTCGGTGGGCCACAGGGCCATTAAAAAATGATTTTTAATTTTTTTTTTATTTGTTTACCTATTCTACCCTCCCGAGTCCCCAACCCAACCCCATCTGCCCGTGAATGGTCGTGATAGCAGCTGCGGGAGAGTTGCTGTTGGACTCTTGGAGCAGAGTGGAGAATCGGGTGCCCGTGGGCCGTGAGGGCAGTGTGCAGGGTGCCAGACGTCGGTGGAGTTGGTGCGAGAGTGCAGCAGTGCTGTTGCTGAGTGGAGTGGGGACCGGGAGAGTGCAGGCACTGGGCCGTGGGCTGTGCCTCATGAGTGCCTATTTGCAGCAATACTGTGCAGTGTGGGGAGCGGGGAGAGTGCTGACTGCACTGTGGAGGCTTGTTTACACTTGTTTTTTTATTTAATTTTAAAGTTTAAAAATTTAAACAGAAATCAAATATTTTAATTTTTTTAGCTTTTAACATAATTTGTATAGGTTAAAATTTAAACAGAAATTAAAAATTATTTTTTTCATATTAACAGAAGTTAAAAAATTAAAAATTCATTTAATTTTTTTATTGTTTTGTTTGGATGAGCAGAGATTGGATATTTTGTTTCTAATGCTATGGAATCATGAATTAGAATCTTGAAAATGTTGTTTTTCTTAAAAAAATTAAATATTTTATGTATTTTTAAGCAAACCGATTCATTAAATTCAAACCGACCGATTTATGATCGATTCATTACCGATTCCGATTCCGATTCCGAGTTGACCCTCGACCGATTCTGAGTTGACCCTCGACCGATTCCGATTTTTAAAACATTGGTTAAAGTCTCTTTGTGTTTTTGCCCATCATCATTGTTAGCTTCATTATCAACATCCCCTTCCATTTCTTCCTCCTCTCAACAGTATGTGCCACTGCTTACTTCTTCCTCCTCACCATTGTTATTTCAGCTTCCCAATGCCACAATCATAATAAAAAATGGAACCAAAAGGAAAAACCACATAGCCATCATGCTTCTTGATCCAAGATGAGAATAACTTGCTACATCCAATAGAATAATGGAGAAGGAGAAATGGGAAAGAGTAGAAGAGAAAATTCAAGATTCAACATAGTGGAATTTAAAAAACAAACAAAGAGTGGGTTTTAGAGCCTCGCTCTTTAGCTCTCCAATAGTGATTAATGTAACTATGGAAGCCTTCAATCTCCCTTCCACGATCTCACAAACAACAACCTTCAGTCTACCTTGCAAGCTTTCACATATTTGCTCATTAAGACTAGCTAACATCCCACTCAAAACCCTAGAAAAGAGGAACAACATGAGTGAAATGAGAAAAAGAATGAGAGAAAATGAAGTGAGTGAGTGTTTTTATCAACTAAAGGAATCCTAGTCATGCCTAGACCAATGATTCAATCCTTGCCTTGGTTCACATAAGCAAGAGAGAAAAAAGAAGTGCCTCTAACTAGCGGGAGCTAAGTGGGAGCACCAAGGGAGTGTTTTTTTGTCTCCCGGGAGCGCTGAGGGAGCGTTAAGGGAGCGACATGGGAGCATTGAGGGAGCAATCCGAGAGTGTTGAGGAAGTGTTGAGGGAGTGAAGCTCCCTGTTTTGGTAGGGAGCATTTTTTTCCCCAGGGAGCATGCTCCCAAAAACACTACTAGAAGGGAGCGATCTAGAAGCGTGCTTCCTGATCGCTCCCTCCGGGAGCGCGCTTTGGGAGCTAAGCGTTGAGGGGGGTGCTCCCTCGTAGCCTAGTCCAGCTCTGATACCACTGTAATGTCCCCAACCCGGATGGGCACTAATTATATGAATTTGATAGATAGATAACAATTTTACATTGATTTATAACTTTCACAAGTAATTTGCATTCACATCAACATTTTGTCAAACACATTGGGAACATTCAAGTACACACCAAAATGGGCAGAATACTGTTGGCACCTTTATCATGGAAAGTAGATGATAGCCAATACAAATAACTAGGGTTGCTACAACAGCTACCAAAATACACCCAACAAGAACCTGGAAGTGATGCCAACCCGAACGATGATGCCAAACCAAATGATGAAGCTCCAATGAAGACCCTGAATGGATCCTCCTCCTTGTTTAGCTAGGGTGGATCTGTCGCACCACCGAAACCAAACCAACAATGGAAGGGTTTTGCCAAACCCTAACGAAAACTCTAGGATAACCCCCAGACAGTCACAAGAAATCAATGTCAAATCAAGATGCCCCTCATGGATGTGCTCTTCCCCTTTTATTTTCTCTCCGAGCCCAATACCATGGACAATACCATGGGTCACTAAAAACCATCCATTGAAATATTCCCTTTGTAGTTAAATGACACTTTAATATTATAATAATTTAGGCCTAAGTGTCATCCAATAACCCCCTGGAAAGGTCACCTGGAAAGGGAAATCACATTCACCTGGAAAGGGACATCACAATCTCCATACAAGGCCAAGACAAGTGGATCACATCTATCGAAGTTACAAAGATAGAAATCTGCACAATTCAACTTTTCGATCCTGATATTCCAATCTCATTGTATAGGAAACAATCCATGCAATGTCATCAACAACCTATCAACATGAGAATCCCTCTCATGCACCTCAAATCCTTCAACAATTGAAACAACATGAACTAGGTCTACTCCCTTGTCTTGATAGAATCTTGAAGCAAGAGTAATGTCGTGGGAAATTCCCTACTTTTGAGAGAATCTACGGGAAACTCCCTTTGTCTAAGAGAATCCATGAGTAACTCCCTCTATCTGAGGGAATCCATTAGCAACTCCCTTTGTCTGAGAGGATCCATGGGAAACTCCCTCTATCAAAGAGAATCCATCAACCCTATCCCTATACTCTACAATGCTTCGATTAGTTAGAAACCTAAAATCAATCTTAGCATCATCCTCCATCAAAGTAGTATCACAACTCTCCTCTAGTGAACAACTAGAAGCTCAAAGATGGAAGAAATCAATGCACCATGGCTAGCATATCTTCTAGGAGGTATACTTGCCCTCATTGAAGATCTGGGTGCCCCTATATGCTCTTGATCCTCTTGTAATGTCTGGGTAATCCTTCCTAATCTCATGCTTGTTGGGGTAGAAGGTGGGGGCATGCCTCCACCCATTCTCACCACATCTCCCTCTAAAAATGACTCATCTCGACACTTGGCATAATTCTCTAGAACAACAACATACACATTCTCCTCAATCACTAATGGAGAATCTAGTGAGCTAGAAGATCTCACATCCTCATCAAATATCACATCTCTGCTCACCACAGTCTCCCACTATTGGAATATCAATGTTGTAAGTTGTAGAAGTATCACTGTATCCATTAACATAGGATGCTATCACATCATTCATAATAGGTTCTAAACCTATCTCCATGATATCCTGCTATGCATGTGCTTCCTCAATGTTAGAATAATCTTCCATCCTCCCACTAGAATGTACAAGTGCCGTTGGATCAACGAGTAACATGAAAAACACCACCCTCTCTCACCCCTCCAGCCAAAGTCCTTGGACTAGCTAGACTACAATCTTTGATTGTGCACAACTATCCCTCAAAAGCAACTATCCATTGTACATCTATCATACAAGAAATGTAAGAAGGTTCTTCTTCAACATAGGAACAAACAAACATAGTTGAACTCAAGAACACCATGTGAAGGCATTTGAAAAGAAATTGAGCCAACTCCTCTTATATGTCATGTTTTAGCCACCTAGACTTGTTATATGTCATGTGTCTCGAAGCTGCACTGTCCACATACCATCCAATACTAGACAAAGTGTTAGAAGACAAGCAAGAGACTCAAGTCATATCCATCCTGAAAAATCTGTAATATGAAGGAGATCTTCCACCTATCATAGGTGAAAAACACTAGCAAAACAAATTAGCCAGCTATCGAAAGTCCTCCTAGGGATCTTACCTGCTAAAAATAAACCAAACCAACCAATAATCACATAGATCTTAGACCTATCAATGACAACCCCTAGGACAAATCAACCACCTATCATAGGTCCTCATAGGCATCACACCTGCTAAAATTACATCCATAACAAACATCAATGTATTAGATCCATCACCTCTCATCACGAAAGAAACCCATCAAAACCTTTCATAGGTGCAAGTGCTCATGTCAAGCACACTAGGGTTTCACACCCAACAACCTCAACATGCTCAAGCATCTCTCCCAAGTAACCTTTAGCTGAAATACATGCTCCCTTGTACTCTAGAGTGATGATCTCAGCCTCAACAAGCACTAATACCATGTAGGAATTTCTATGGAAGCCACACTTCACTACAATTCAGAAATTTCACCTCTTTGACTAGAGGTTTCCTGGATCTTAGCCCTGTGAAATTTCAGCATTAGGGCGGTTAAGAAATAGAGCATAAAAACAATAGAGAGAATACAATATTTCACTTTCTAACAACCCAATCTTTTAGACTATCCAAAGAGAAAAGATACTAAACAGCCTAGATAAGTTTTAGCCCTCTAGGGCAACTTATCCCACAAACCAGATCTGAGAATTCACTTTTACAGCAATTACAACATCAATAAAACAACATGTAGTCCCTTGACGTAGTGCTTTTTTCCACAACTTCAGGTTTAGCGACCCAGACACTTCTTGGGATGATGACATATAATAAGTCAATTTAGTCCTTGGACATTGTCGGACTTTTGCACAAGACAAAGGCAGATGAGGGTCAACAATCATGATTACAGGTATTAGATTGTTGTGTATGTTTTTGTTTACAGTGAGAATTACTCCTTTTTTAATTGGCTCTCTGACCGCAACACAAGGATGGGTGCAGTAAGTATTGGTGTTATGGTGGTTAAGCTTGACTTTGTGGTCCCTTAGTGGTCATTAAAGTCATGTATGGCACCCTTCATCTACAAATGCATGTCCTCTTCCACCTGATATGTCACTTTCTTTCTACTGTGCCCTTCTAGAAATTAGCACCAAAAGTTCAACTACTGGATGGATAAAGATAACTTTTAAAATGGAATACATGCATCCTTCAAAGTAATACACCCTGTTTATGTGCAGGTCCACTGAAGATGGAAAATAAATTCCTGTTGTAATTTTACGATACCCTCTGCAAGCTGTCATAAACCTGTTCACTGGCTGAATGGAATAGTGGCATAGCCTACTACTTTTGCCACTAAAATAAGCCTAAAGACAGTTTAAGAGTGCGCCCTACTTCTGTCTGCATGAAAGATGGATCAGCAAATTCAGACATACCCCCAGAGGGCATGCCACCGTTTGCCCATATGTGGAGAGTTTTGTAATCTGATGCATGGAGTAATTTATTTACAACATAAGTCACCGGGTGTGAAGTGAATTTAAAGTAGGAATGGTTCTTTCCAACAGTCTCTAAGATATTAGAAAAATGCCTAAACCAAAACAGTTTTTTTTCAATGCATTTGTAATTGAAAGGAAGCTTTTTTGACACAATCTATAAACTAAAAAGCAATCAAAAGAGTAATGGCTGATATACACCACCATTGCTTGTTTCGTAAATTCTGTAAACTGTAAAGTATCTGTAATACTAATCACACTAGAGATGATGATGATTGGTTTATTCCTTTCCCTGACTTTTATGTCTAAATTAATGCTTTTTATTCATCATGTGAACATTACTGGCCAATGTTACAGTGTAGTGCTATCACTTGCAATTTCCTTTTGTACTGGAAGGCTTCAAAATAGTGTCTGCCTATTCAGTTTTTCAGCTCGTCAGTTCTTTTAAATTCCAAACTTTTCAATATCGTGTTTGTCTTGTCACAGGATGATGCCGAGCATATTAGCTTTCCTCTTTGTAGTTTTATAGATAGCGAAGGAATCCAATGACATATTTAATATTTAACATTTTATCTTTGGTCAGATAATTGAACAAATACTATGTGTCAAAGACGGCTCGATCATGTTAGTCCAGGAAACTGGAGAGGGAAATTTTCTAGTTCAGAGATCTTGTATAATTGGTCAAAGTTGTTATTCAAGATATTTTTCTAAGACACTAGACACTGTCTGTATGACAGATTAGTCGGCATCCTTCACAGATCATAGAGCTTCTTTCCAGCCTTCAATGATTGCTGCTACACTCTGAGGGTGCATTAGTCCCTTCTTCACACATTGAGAAGTTAACCTTAAATGTTACGAGAGACTCATCATCCTTTGTCAGAAGTTACCAATCTCCCACTCAAAATTGTAAAAGAAGTGTCTATGGATAGACTTTTCTCTAGACTTCATTTTAGACAGTGGAGGGATTTCTGATTATCATAAGGATGGGTGATAGTCGTTATTTTGGACAACTGTCTCACTTGAAAGTGTCTCCTTTATTGTAGCTATGTACCACCACACTGTTAAGTGCTTCATTATTAGTATTTCTGTATTACTTGTCTCCTTTACACTCATCTTGAAGATGTCTTAGGCATTATCTTGGGATATTGTGGACGATGTATTTGGCAGTGGGATATCCTGAACATTAATGTAATTTCCATTTTCTTTCTTTCTTTCTTTCTTTAGTCCAACCTACAAATTTCTGTTATCTTGCATACCTCTTAACGTAGAAGGCTTTAAGCTCTCTCATATACATGTGCTTCTAGTTCTAATAGTAGATTTGGACTGCAGGATATTTTGTTTCAGATATTATCGTTGCCTCTGTGACTGGAATTACTGTTGGGTGGTGCGTTGGTCCATTAATACCCATTGTGGGGAGTTGGTTGTCAAGTCCTGCATCAGTACAATTACTTGTACAGTTCAGTGTTGTGGCAATGGCATTATCTTCTCAGTTTTTCCCATATAGTGTCGCTGCTCCAAAGAGGCTCGTGCTTCAACACACATTCCAAACTACAGGTAAACTACTCAACTCCAAAGCATGCGAAATTATTATAGACTAGTCACTACTATCCAACTCTAAATTTCAAATATGTTATCGCATTTATTCAGTCATAGGCTAATCTGGACCTGGTTATGATAAAACTGTTCATATGCAATATCTGCTTTTCCCAGCGCAAACTCTAACAGATTTTCACAGAAAACATGGACAGAAAATGCATGATAAAAACTAAATGAGAGAATAGTTTCTTAATTATTGAGTTATGCAATGTATTAATGTCTTAATATATAATAGAATATGAAGGAGTGCGTTGCATAACTCCCAAGTATCTAATCATCCAGTGGTTCAATAATTAAGTCATGACAACACTATTTTATTACAAGGACTCTACTTATGTCCATTATAACCTAATTTTATGACAAAAATACATTTAATGTTGGCTAAATTAAATTATGACCATTATATCTAACACCCTCCCATAATAGTCCTTTTTCATAGATTTGCTTGTTCCAAAACAAAAGCAAAATTTCTAGACCATGCAAGTTGTTTGCAGCCCATTTTGAAAGATGTCTTCAATCATCTTCCGGAAATGGATTATACGGTATGGTTGTTGTATAACAAGTCGTGTTACCAACCTTATATTTGATCATTGACTCACTAGCTGGATCAGAGCTAATTCTAGTTGAATAGTCAGAGTTTCCACCATCGACGTAGAACATGTCTTGCTTTTTGAACTCACCTCCTCCACACCCCATGGTAGCTCAAGATATCAAAGTTTGATTTTGTGTCTCTGTAGAATAGTCATCCCATTTCACTATAAAATAAGTGTTACATGAGGATGCCTTCCCTTGGGGTTGGGGCTTGCTCCCCTTGCTCCCCGTGCCCTTGGAATGGGGTGGCACCTAGCAAAATGTTTCACCATGCCCTCCTTTTTGCAAAATGCACCGCAAAACATTTTGCTAGTGTGTGCAGTGCATGTCGCAAAAAAGGGGTGTGTGGGTTCACCCCACCACCCCCTCTTGAAAAGCGGGACGTCTGGGTTGCCCTCCTGAAAAGTGGGATGTTTGGGACTCCCTCATGACTTTTTTTAAAAAAAACATAAAAACTAAAAAAACATGGAAAAAGTTTTAAAAGTCCAATTTCCCTAACCTACTTGAAAGTTGAACTCTACCAGATGGCATTGACTCCTTGATGCTCATTTTATGTTGATTTCTTTTCGATAATTATAGTTTTTACTATCCATTATTAATGTTCAGTTTTGACTCTAGACACTGATGACTCTTTGCTATTTTTGAGTAATTAATTTTAAATTTACTATTTCTGTATCTAGTATTTACTTACACTATTAAAAAATTGAATCAATGTATTTCATTTTGTTATAAGTTATAAATTTAGAATTTTGATGTGCATGTAGCATTGATTCATTGTGAAATATGATAATATCAAATACAATGGTGATTGATGAATTGTGTTTGTAACTTTGTATAACTTACAAGTTTGAATTTACATTGTACAATGATTGATTATTATTGAATTTACATAGGATGAATTGTTATTGTTGGGATTTTTATTACTTTTTGTAATTTTAGAGATAGGCTCGCCTATGCTAGGGACCCAAATACCCTCCTCCCCACTCCTCCTGTCCCCCATGGCCTTCCCTAAAATTTGGGGATTATCTCCACATGTCCCCAAAGTGTGCTTCCTCTTTCCAACGTTCCCGCATCCCGGAAACTTGGTGGATCATTGTGTAAAAGTTTTTTCATCTTCACCCTCTAGGTTTTCCTCTGTTCACCTTTTTCATTCATGTCAGCAGTTCAAGCATAATAATCTTCCGTTGACCTTCCTTTTGTCAAGTCTTCTTCTCTTCATCAACCACCAATCGAAACAAACTTCATTCTTACACACCAATAGCAATCTTCTTGCTATTTTTGTCAACAATAAAGCATCTATTATTTGTTGAAAATAGCATCTAAGTGGAGGTTATGCATCATATTACAACTAACTGAAAGTATACTTTTTTTCCTATTAGTTTTTGTACCTAGGGAAGTGTTCCCCAAGTGACCTTTTGCCTAAAGTCACTTAGAAGGGGGAAAAAGGTGACCCTCACATTAAATGACTTAGTAAAAGCATTTAATGACACTTTATAAACTCAAAGTCACTTTTTGATAAATTTAAGTGGGTGAGGGAAATTAATATTTATAAAAGGTAAATGGAGCATTTAATTTCCACCGTTGATCTCAATCAATCTCATCCATTGGATTAGAACAACCCTAGGGTTTGATCAAAAAGGTATGAGGGAGGCATTTCACTTCACTTTTGAGAGATTCAAGAGAGAAGCAAGAGAGACAAGAGAGAGCAAGAGAACAGTTCGATTCCCAAGGAGAGATTTCAGCACAGAAACCGAGGTGGATCTTCAGCATTTATTGTTGGCACATTTCCCTAGGAATCCGTACGGTACAGATTCCTGCCACAGGTTTCTAGTGTAGCACGGTTTTCGAGAAGGCATTGTTTTCGAAGCATTGGTACAACACAGAAAAGAGGTGACCGTACAGGCCGTACAACAGCAAATCTGGGCACTGTTTTCGAGGATTCTGGCACGAATCCCAAGAAATATTGGCACAGATTTCAAGGAGATTTCTGCACAGTTTTCAAGGGGGTTTTCAGCACGAAAATCAAGAATCCGTACAGTCTGTACAGACTGTTTTTTGGCACAGATTTCGAGATCTGTTTTGCACGCATCCCAATGCTGCAGGCACAAATTTTAAGGCACTGTTAGTGGCAGAGAAATCGAGAAGAAAGTTGGGCACAAATTTCGAGAAAGATTCTGGGTGGTGGAGATAAGTTGTATTTTCACAGTATTTTTCTCCTGTAATTTTTTGCTGAAGAAATAATAAACTCTCTCTCTCAAACTGGTTTTCCCCGTGGGGGTTTTTCTAGGGCACAGTTTCTAAAAATTTCTGAGTCTCATTTTTATGGTGTGCATGTTAAAAAGTTAATTTCTACCTGTTAGTATGATTTTAAAGCATGTTTAATTGTTGAAGAAATTTTCATAAGTAGTTTCCAGCCTATGCAAAACCGGATGGGAATGAAAACCACGAAAACATTGACATAAACCAGCAAGCTGCAAACTCAGAAAAATTTACATTTCCAACCCAGGAACACAGTAGACTTTCATAAACAACCTATTACTCTCATTTGAACTTGGACACTTCCGTTTCCCTCAACTCTGTTTTCTTCTTTGCCACTCAAGACCCAAATTAGAGCTTGTAATGTCCTTTACAAAATCAATATACCAATCTTTTCAATTAGTAAAATGTCGTGATAAATCATTATACTAGTCTCTTTTGTGCCCAATGACTCCTTTATTACTAGCCATACAACCTAGAATTCTTCTATGTGGAATGTCGTGATAAATCATTATACCAGTCTTTTTTGTGCCCAATGACTCCTTTATTACTAGCCATACAACCTAGAATTCTTCTATGTTGGAAGAAGGCCCTTGGTTGTGTTTTTAATCCCACAACTGTTTTGTACAAAACTTGGCCTTATGTGTTAGGTTTTCATACAATTATAGCATAATAATTCAATTGCATAAATTCAATAGGATCACTAGAAGAAAGACAAAGCACATAAACAATAACACAAGAGTTTTATCTTGGGAAACCCGAATGGAAGAAACCCAACAACCTTCGTATAGAGATGATAATTCCGAGATCAGAGTACAATAATGAAAGAGAAAAGATGGAAATACTTTCCAAGTAGAAACCCCCAGAAATAGTTTTCTGCTTCTGCAGATGCGAACTTCTCTCTCCAAGTGATGCGAACTTGTGTGAAGTGGATGAGTGAATAATGAGGTGAACTTTCCCTCTATTTATACAAGTGCCAAACTGCCTATTTCCCTAACTGGGCCGACTTGTCTAGTTGACTGGGCTGACTTCTCTTGGGGGACAATTAATAAATTAATTTTAATCTTTTCTTTTGTTTGCTTTTCACCCCAAACTTTACATTGATTCTTTCAAGGGCTTACATGATTAATTACATCGAGTTCAACTCCCTTAGGTGGTACAATCAAATACAATAATAATATCTTCCGAAGTTGCACAAAATCCAACACTCCCTCTCAACAAGGAAGGGAATTCTTTGGTCTTCATCAGCATCACAGTCATGTGGGTTTCATCTGTACATCTATACTGTCTCCATCATCCTTATACATATTGAAGGTTGTCAGCACAGTCTCAGTCCTTCGAGAAGTGTCTTCATGCATCAAAGCCACCAATCCTTCGGCCAGTCCAAGAGAGTCTCCCCATCCTACCTAGATATTTGAGAGATAGGCTTTTACCATCTGCTACCTGTTCGTCTCATCTGCTGATGGGATCCTCCCATACCTGGCTGAGAACCTAGACGAGCAGAGGAGCACGACCATCTACTACCTGTTCGTCTCATTAGCCGATGGGATTTCTCCCATACTTGGCTGAGAACCTGAACAAGTAGAGGTACCTGTGCAATCATCACACGACCATCTACTACCTGTCCGTCTTATCTGTCGATGGGATTTCTCCCATACCTGGCTGAGAACCTGGACGAGCAGAGGCACCTGTGTGAACCCGACCATCTAGTACCTTTCCGTCTCATCTACTGATGGGATTTCTCCCATGCTTGGCTGAGAACCGGGACAAGTAGAGGCACCTGGGTGAAAGCATGGTTAACATATCTCTGTCATCTTTCCCTCTCAAGGAGGGACACATTCTCTTCTACTCCAAGTCTTCCGTGAAAGTATTCGAACTTCACCCTGGGAAGAGGCTTAGTCAGAACATCTGTAGTCTGGTCATCTGTCGGGACATACTATAACTCGACCGCACCTTTCTGCACCATATCACATATGAAGTGATACCGAATCTCTATATGCTTCGACTTGTCCTGTAATACAGGATTCACTGACATCTACACACAGCTCTGGTTATCATAGTGAATCACAGTTGGCTCTGGAATTTGGCCAAACAATCCTACAAGGAGTTGACGAAGCCATTCTGCTTCTCGGGTTGCTGTACTAGCATCCATATACTCGACCTCTGCAGTACTGAATGCTACTGAGTTCTGCTTCCTGCTGCACCAAGAACTCACTGCAGAACCCAATCTGAAGCAACATCCGGAAGTACTCTTCCTATTTGCAGCACATCTGGCTGAATCTGAGTCTGTAAACCCTTGCAATCTCAGGTCACATTCTGAAGCATATCTCAGACCATATCCCATAGTGCCACACAAGTATCTAAGTACATGTTTTGCAGCAATCCAGTGAATCTGCCTCAACTCACACATAAACTGGCTGAGAGCATTCACAGCAAAACATATATTTGGTCTAGTGTTTGTCAGATACATCAAGGACCCAATCAATTGGCGATATATAGTGGAATCAATCAAACTTGAGTCTGAAGCAGAATCCCTCAACTTCTTCAAATTTGCATCCATCAGAATATCTTCAGTCCAACATTCTTCAGTCAAATTTGCAGTCCAACATTCTGAATCTCTTCAAAATATCTATGAATCTCTTCAAAATATCTATGGTGTATTTTCCTTGACCTAGGAAAATCTCCTTCTGCCTCTACCATACTTCTAATCCCAAGAAGTAATGCATCAATCCAAGATCCTTCATTTCAAACTCAAAGGTGAGTTTCTTCTTGCACCATACGATAAGTTTCTCATTTCCAGTGAGAAACAGGTCATCAACATATAGTACCAAAATTAATGGCTCATCATTCACAACCTTGTAGTAAAGGTTGGGGTCTGCATCACTCTGATGCACCTTCCATCCAATGGCTGAAGCAATAGCAATGATCGATCTGATGGAAGTATATCGAGCCACAAGAGCAAATGTCTCATCATAGTTGACTCCCTCTTTTTGAGAGAACCCTCTGGCAACAAATATAGCCTTATGTTTTTCAACACTCCCATCTGCTCCATGCAAATTCTGTTGTACCCATCTAGGCCTTTTCCGGCCTACTGCAATATCTCCGAGAACATCAACTGGATCAATAGGATCGATGGGTTCATCCTTTTCTGCTAACTCCCTCTGAACTGGAGGGGGAGATGATCTCATCTCCTTTGGTTCTAGCATTTCTTCATCATCGATCACTATGTATGATCCTATGCCTTTCCTGACAACCATCTCTTCTTCAAAGGTCACATCCCTGCTGACTTCAATTTGTATGGATCCTGGGATGTAGATTATGTAATCCTTTGAAGACTCACTGTATCCCACGAAAGTTCCCTTCTTGCCCGAAGGTTCTAACTTCGTTCTCTTCTCCTTGGGAACATGTATATGGACTGGACAGCCAAATATCCGAAGGTGGACCACTTCTGGTTTTACTCCTGTAAAACCTTCCTCTGAGGTCATCCTTCTAGGTTGAGAGTCGTACTCCTAGAAGCTTTCTGTTCAACATCAATGGGATTCATGTGTCCATCACTTGTTCATCGAAACAAGTCTCATCATTCTTCTCTTGTAGGTCATATCACATGGTCTTTTCCCTACAAGTCAAATCCCGTCTGATGATTAGTGACATTGCATAATCAAATTTAATCAATTTATGTTTCTATGCAATGATAATAGTTTACACAGGCATCTTGGCTAATACTTTAGCACAACAATCATAAACATGTCTTCCAAACACATCTGGGAACTATCTAGATATCTGCTATCTCCACTAGAACATGCCATCAAGAGTGTGCACTACTCTAAGCGTGCGGGAAGGAGATGTCATCTAGACTAGTTCCATCATGTGCTCATGAATTATTGTGTAGCACATATAATAAATACAACAAGGTAAACTATATCAACTGCTCAACACACTTCTTGATAGATCTGCATATAATGGTTATGAAGACATATAAGACAAATCATATCTATGTAAGAAAACCAAATACTTATCTCTTATTGTTTTTGTGTGTGGAATCCCACTGCCTTCTTGTGGGAACCATCAGAGATCTCTATTCTTGCAATCTAGATCTTCATATCTCCTCAACATATGGAGAGCTAAAAGAATAACTCCGAACAATCATCATTCCTTGACTTCTTGTGATGATGGTCTTCTTCTACATCAACAATTGAGGCTTCATGCTTAGTTTTGTTTGAACTTCGACAATTACTGGCATAATGACCATATGCCATGCACCAGTAGCATTGTATCTGAGACAAGCCTTTCTTCTTCTTCTCTTGATCTGGAGGAGGACTTGATCTCCTACCTTGGTGCTTGTGTTTGTAACACTTTCTTACCCTTCCCTTTCCTTTCTTAGCATGGGATACGAATGCTTGATTCTCCTCAGGTTGAGTGCCATGAAGTCTTTGTCTTGCTGCTATTATTGACTCTTCTTGAGTGCAATCTGCCCATAACTTGTCAAATTTGGGTAGCTTGGATCTAGCGCTTATACTTTGGATGAAGGACTCCCAAGATGGTGGGAGGCCATTAGAGTAGTGATGACAAGCTCCTTATCATCAAATGGGATCTCCACTAATACTGAGCTTGTCCCTTAGTTCTGTGATCCTCATGAAATATGAGGCAGTAGATTCTGACTTGGACATCTTCATATTTGAGAGTTGATTTCTCAATGTAATGGATACATTGATGCTACTATGTTCAAACAACTTCTTTATGGTTTTGAACATCTTTCTGGCAGTCTTCTTACTTGAGATTTGAGGAACCAAGTGGTCTCTAACTGAGTCCACCAAAATTCTTCTTGCTCTGGCATCATTCTTTCTCCAGCAAGATTTGTCTTCTTTGTCTTTTGGTTTTGGGACCTTCCCATTTACGAACTGCAAACGATCATTTTCTTTTAGTAGAAGAAGAACCCTAGACTTCCAAGAGATAAAATTGGAAGCCACTTGCAGCCGATCTTCAACCTTCATGCCAATCATCTTGTCTACAGATTTGCACCAAAAACCCTAGCAGGAGCTAGGTCAAAAATGAAAGTTGGAATTTTTGGAAAACTGACTCCACAGGTAGATGCGCCCTAGCAAGGCGAGTTTAGTAGAGGTAGGACCGAGGCAAAACTGTGGAGAAAATAGGTTAAAAACTAAAACCCTAATTTCTGTTGCAGCTGTAGAATTAGGTCAAAAATTGAAAAATCTCAGAATTGAATTTTGTCTTCACCAAAAGATGCGCCCTCCTTAGATAGAAATTCCCAATGCTCTTTTTCCTCCAAAAAGTTGAGTGAAGACATCGAAAGATGAAACCCTAGTTCCGGCAGGGTTTCGGTAATGTTTCGACAATGGCTTCTTCTAGTACCGCTTTGATACCATGTTAGTTTTTCATACAATTATAGCATAATAATTCAATTGCATAAATTCAATAGGATCACTAGAAGAAAGACAAAGCACATAAACAATAACACAAGAGTTTTATCTTGGGAAACCCAAATGGCAGAAAACCCAGCAACCTTCGTATAGAGATGATAATTCCGAGATCAGAGTACAATAATGAAAGAGAAAACATGGAAATACTTTCCAAGTAGAAACCCCCAGAAATAGTCTTCTCCTTCTGCAGATGCGAACTTCTCTCTCCAAGTGATGCGAACTTGTGTGAAGTGGATGAGTGAATAATGAGGTGAACTTTCCCTCTATTTATACAAGTGCCAAACTGGCTATTTCCCTAACTGGGCTGACTTGTCTAGTTTACTGGGCCGACTTCTCTTGGGGGACAATTAATAAATTAATTTTAATCTTTTCTTTTGTTTGTTTTTCACCCCAAGGTTTACATTGATTCTTTCAAGGGTTTACATGATAATTACATTGAGTTCAACTCCTTAGGAGGTACAATCAAATACAATAATAATATCTTCCGAAGTTGCAGAAAATCCAACATTATGTCCTATCTATACCACAATAAAAACATTTAATACCTTTTCCAGGTTTTTCAGTATCTGAATAAGCATACTTACTTCTGTCTTCATGCCCATCTTTCTTCTTGCAAGGCTTGCCCTTGCTTTCTAATTTTGCAGTTAGGGCTGCCTCTGATTCTCCATTTACACTACTAGTACCAAACAGCTTTCTCTACCTACCATTTTGCAAAAGTTTGTTGCTCAGTGCTCAAATATCATATCTATATTTTCAATAGTAGGGCTCAAAGATTTAACAGAATTTTCATAGGACACCGATAGACTCTCCATAGTAATTATCACCAGATCCTCTTCTTCCATCTCTCTTTCTATTGTTTTCAGGTTTTTCCACTGATCTCTTGTATTTTATATTTTCACAAATGGTCTTGAAGAGAATCGTGTTCCTCCATTTTAATCTTTAACAACATGTTCTTTGAAAATAGTGTGCGACTTTTGTCTAATATTTCATGTATGCTTGTCTGTGGCCTCCAAATACTGAAAGCACCATCTCCATCTTGAACTTCAGTAAGCAGCTTATCGGTCATGGAGAGCCTGATATGCATCACAACCTACCAATTCTTTTGAGGAAATGGCCAAAGGGATTCAGAAACAGAACCTTTATACCAATTGGAAAGCTCCAAGGAGATTCTCCAATTCTGTCAAGCAGCTTGGGAACTCAATAAGATGTGCACTTGCATATCATGATTTGACTTCAACATATAACTTAAACCCTTCCTGCATCATACCTACCTAACGCAATGCTGGTGTGTCTCTGGATTCATCAAATGGAACATATATGATAAAAGCATGTTGCTTCTTGAAAATAGGAAGAACTGTAATTTCTTTTGGGTAGCCACGCTCAGCAGATGTAAATCTATCACTGACATTCTTTTCCCATCAAAGAAGCACCCCGTTTTGTCAGTCATTAAGAGTGCCTGGAGTGTGGCTGTTAGAAATAAAGTCCAAGATGATATCAGCAGAATTCCAGGGAAAAAGTAAGGTACATCCCTCCGAATGCTTGATGCAACGTTTGAACTTTAAGAATCTCCCAGGCTAGTCCAGGCTAAAGATGACGAATTTAATTATGGTAGCAGTTGTCACTGGAAAACTTGAGGGCGTAGGTTTCTTCCGTGTTTCATTTTTTTCTACTTCCCAGAAAAACTTAGCTGCTAGAATTTAGTATCAGAAGATGACTTTCTATCTGTGTGTGGAGGGTTGGTGGTGGTGGGGGTGTAGTGTAGCGGAAGCGCCTTTTTCTGTATATTTGATAAGATAATATGAATGAATGAATAAGATAATATATGAATGCATGAATGATATTTTTACAGTTGGTGGCATCGTATATAAATATGATTGAAGAGGGCCTTGGTGCCTTTTCATTGGAAAAGGTATGGCCTTTTATTATTTATTACCTTCTATTTAATATTTGTTATTATTATTGTTGTTTTTATCTTTTTTTTGTATATTGTATTTTTTCTTATGCCCATGTCATTGAAAGTACATAACATGTAGACACACATTTCCCAAAGGCACAGGAATACGATTATGTGCACAACTGTATCTAGTAGAGTTATGTGGACTAAATTAAAAAAAAACAAATCTGACTTCCTCTTAAGGTACGAGGGGAGCTTTCCTGATTGTGTGAAAATTTTTATGTGCAAAAAATAAAGTTTCTCAACTCTTTGGTTTCAAATTGATGCTGTTTAGTTTTTAGATATGTTGATTTCTTATCAGTTTGTCTTTTCAGGGAATAACTTCTTAGACTCTACGTATGATTTGGGAATTATAGATGCCAATACATTGTTTTTCGTATTGAAAAATGCACCTGAAGCAGCAAAGGAGTTGAATATTGGTCCGCTGTTTAACAAGGAATCAGCAAATTATTCTACTGAAGGAACATTTATGGTAAGCTCCTACATACATGTGTGTACAAAAAGTGTTTCCGTGATGATCAATAAAAATATATTGTCTATTTTTAGCAGACATTTTAGCACCATTTTTTTTGGTTTAAGTTCGTTTATTCTTGGCTAGATTAAAAAAATGTTGAAAATATTTTCATCTTCTATATCCAATTTGGATGTAAAACTGTACCATAAATATATGTGATGCAAAGATGACGAATTCAAGAGAGTTACCTGTCCATATTCCCTATTTCGGCTATGTGCATGATGCAGTTTGTATTGGAGCTTCTTTTTGGCTTGCATGTCAGTTTTATTTGGATTCCTCTTCTACATCTAGATTGTCTCCAAGTGTTCCAATAGTGTTTCTCGAGTAAGCCTGCTCTATGTTGAAATTTGAGAGAGAAACGAGTCTTTCTAAAAGCATACAGTTACTTCATGTAGATACTTCAATAAATGACGTGAAACAATGTCTATGCATATCACATCAATATTTGGTATAACAACTCACACAACTATAATTTTTTAACTTACAAACATCAATTGAGAGGATTAAGATGTAATTGCATATCACAACTTTTCTTATTTCTACACATTACAAAATCTAGTTACATGGACCCTAAATACATATTAAAAACAAAAGTAGCACTGTATTCAAACATCGTCATATAATGGTATCTTTGAGGCACTTGATTGGATTTGACTTGTGAAACAGGACACATCCCTTAGGCGCTCTATGTTTGTATTTCACATTTCGTACACACTATGACACATGTCCTGAAATAGGACATGTGCAAAACACGTGTCCAACACATGCCCTAGATGTGTCTCCTTTAAAAACGTTTCTTTTCATTCTGTTTTTAGATGTGTTTTTTCATTGTGTTTTTAGCTGTAGGGAAAGAGTTGTCATGGTCTACGATTGTACATACAAGAGGCCCTCAGGCTGTGAGCAACTATTCTTGATCCTTTTGCTCGACCAGATTCTACCTAGTGGATCACTTTCTTTTCACGGTGCTACCCTCAGGAACGGGCACTAAGAGACAGCCTAATAGCAGCACAACCTTAGCCTCTAGATTTGTGTGGACCTGCAGGATCTTCCCTCATCCCCCGAGATTTCAGCAACATGACATGACCAGATCCCACCCCATGAGGCAAATGAGAACCCCTAGGCCTCAACGATGAGCTACCTCCTCTAGACAACAACGCAGTGGGTGGTCCAGAACTTCCACCGGTTTTTTCTCTAGATAACATACTATTTTGAGTTTCCTTAGAATTTTTAAATATAGATCTCAAAAAGTGAGCAATGCCACATCCAATGTTGGAACAATAGGGTTTGATAGTTCATCACATCTCTGGATTTTCTAGAGATAGACAATCAATTGGTATTGGTCAACTAATGGGCAAACTAAGTGGTCAACTAACGGGACGTCTAGGCTCTCGACTAGTTGGATCGTCCGACTAATGAACGAGCCGACTAATCGAGTGATTGAACAAACCATTGGAACATAACTGTTGACTATGGCGGCGTAGATTTCAAGAAAATCATTGTGCACGATGTTCGAAGTAAGTGGATACTATATTCTTCACTTCAAGTGGTTGTTACATCTTTGGAGATATAAAAGAATGAACGAATGATGTACGAAGTGTGCTAACACAATATGTGTGAAGTTAACAATGCATTTCGATGTATTATCATTTTGTGCTTAATTGTTGAAACGGTGTTTTTAGACACCACCTCTTGGAATTTCTTAATCTTGCTGGTTATGTTATGTCTAATCTCTTGATTTTCTTGAATATGGTATTAGAGTTGTTGGTTTGAGACATAACCTGCTTTCTTCAAGTCTATTTGAGGTGTTATCTTGATATGCCCTATGTTACGTGGTACCAGTACCAGCGCACCTGCAAATGTGCCCCAGGAAGAGAGGGTCATTTTTTCCTGACCAGGAGGGGTGTTATCTAGCTTTTTCCTGAGTGGGAGTTATGGCCAAACCCTTTGGTCCTTCTCCTGGGAGTACTATCGCTTAGTGGCATTACTGATTGCCTCATTAAAGGGCTTGAAGCCCCGAGGTTGGTGTCTGGGGCTCCTAGGGGTGGGTCACTGGGTCACATGACCCCCACCTTGTTTCATCATTCCGGTGGCACTTCTTTCAACACTGAGGCTTATGTCTCTCCTCCAGGTCACCGTCCACACCCTCCTGGTCCTCCAGTACTACAGCACGCTCTCTCCTTGGTTGTCTAGTGATGATGGCGTCATCCTTCTTCCAAGCCTACATTGCTTGATATGGGGGGGTGTTGAGGGATCTTCACTACTGTTGGGGTTAGATGGGATATGACGTCCCCCCCCCTTGCCACTCCAACCTTCCGTTCGGAGTGATTTGCTCATTTTTAGCTATTTTAGTCATTTTCGGGTGACATATTTGATTATTTTATGTTATAATTTTAAGTTGACATGTTATAATTTCAAATTGACATTTTAAAGGCATGTTGGCCTGGTTTTATTTTAAAAGTGAGTTGAGAGACATATAAATAGAGCTCCTCACTTCATTTGTAAAACACAACTTATGGGATAAAACAGTATGCTACTTTTTTACCCTTCTTAGGGCTCTTGGAATGATGCGCACCTCTTGTGAGAAAGATATATTTTTTTGTTTAAAGACAAATCTCTTGGAGTATCCTTGGTTCATGCTCTTTACTAAGGTGACGCTAGAATTGTTTGCTTAGCACATGCACAAGGAGGTATCTAAGTTCTTCTCTTGATTTCTCTTTGTTAAATGTTGAATGATGATGCTTGTTTATGGTTGAATGGTAGCCATTAGTGCTGCATTTTGTTTAAACTAGGTCATTCTCAGCCTTTTGTCACCATAGTACTGTGAGGGATGTCCTCTAGGAGGAGTTCTTTGAAACTTGGGCTTTAGGTGTAGGAGTTTTTCCCTAACTAGGCTTCTTTTAATCAGCTCTCGTGGCTGTTAGAGAAGTCCCTGGTTTGCCAAACTTTGAAAGGACCTCTCGAGAGGAAGGCCATCTTCCTTGATGCCCTAGGGTTAGGGTAAAACCTTAAACCCCTTGGCGTATTTTCTTCCATGATTAAATTGCATTTCATATGTTTATACTTGCATTTTCATGGTTAGTGTAGGTCTGCACTTGTATATACATAAAACTCCTAAAAATTGAATATTTAAACCCTGAAATCTATATTAAAACCCTAGCTGCAGTCCCTTTCGACCCTAGCACTCCTCCTCTTCATTTTTTATCTTCGCTCTCCAACCATTTTCCCTTACCCCTTTCCTTCCCCTTCTCCATTTTCCCATCCTTCCTTCCTATCTTCCTTCTCCCCTCTTCTTCCCTTACATTCTTCCCCATCCTCTTCTATCCTTTTCCTCCTTCTTTGGCTGCTCATTCATCCTCGGTCTCCCTTTTGAAAGCCTCGGCCTCTTCTTTCTGGTCACCTAGGCCCTTATCCTTGCCTCTTGTACCCTCGGTCTCCTTTTTAAACCTTTATAAGGGCTGTGGCAGCCCATAGTTTGGGCTCTATCCACTGTCTGCAAGCCTGCTAGGGCAGCAGACTTGACCAACACAGAGCTTACTTTTTCCATGCCTTTTACCTGCACATGCAAGACAAACTAAAGGGTTAACCATTGATGCTATTTTGTTACCATTTGCAAGGTTGTCACGTGATAAAAAGAGCTATGAAATTCACTTAAACAGGTCTGAAAAAGCGATTTTACAGTCTGATATATCATCTTTTATAAGTGACAAACAATAAAGAGTTGAAGTAGAGATTGACATTTCATGAAGTTGCCCTACCACTGTTATCATCATACTGTTACTAATTGATATACACTGTTGATAGATCTGCTTAGTGTAAACTTGTCATCTTTTGCTTTTTGGAAGGAACAAGCATCTCTATTCGGTGTACTAGGAAACTTCCTATTGGTGATTATTGCTGATAGACTTACTGTTGTTGATATGCATTTCTGATATACTGCTGTTATGCATTTCTGTTATATGCATGGAAGTGGAAGAAATTGATTAGGTCAAAAGGGCTAGACATTACTCTCATTCTACGTGTTGTTTTGTGGTTAACACCACTGCTGCTATTAATCCTTATTGATGTTATAATTCTGATGTTATGGTGATATAGTGCACAAGATTTGGAATTAGAAGTGGTTAGGAATATTGGTGTTGTCATCATTGTCCATAGCAAGGCCTTTATTACATTTCCAAACAAGCTTGGTATGTATTCTATTTCATTGCCATATAGGTGATTAGATTATTGGAACTACCTACATTGGTTAAGAATCTTTACACTTAATTAACTGTCTTGGGACATTTACACTTATTTGGTAAATTCGTCATTGAATACTTATCGTTATATTTGACTACCTAGACGTTTGTACGAGTGTTCGCATTTGTTGCCATTGAATGATCAATTACTATGTCTTCTTCATTCTCTTAAATTCATGAAGGCACTGGTCACTAATATTGTTGTCAAGAAAACATAGCTTTTCTTGTCCTAAGGTGTTTGTAGACCACATAAGGGCTCTTCCCCTTGGAGGTTTCAACTCTCCGAAGAAGTTGGAGAAGTGGCTAAGGTGACAATGGTCACATTCTCCTACATTTGTTCATCGGATACTAGCCCTGCTAGTCAATCCGGTAACATTTTTGGTGTCGTTGCCGGGGACATTTCAAAGATTCAAGTGGTTTATCCGGAGTCCTTTACACCCTTGGCAAAACGACATTTGGTAAGAAAATTGAGGTAACTCT
Source organism: Larix kaempferi (assembly GCA_027924585.1). Taxonomy (NCBI): domain Eukaryota; kingdom Viridiplantae; phylum Streptophyta; class Pinopsida; order Pinales; family Pinaceae; genus Larix; species Larix kaempferi. The sequence goes on from BSBM01000799.1 coordinate 18,117,792, forward strand.
TTGATTGGTATTTTAAAAATATTATTGTTAAGGAATATCTTGCAGATCTTACCTGGTGAATCTAATTAAAAAGAATTTCGTTAAGTCCAGCAACGCTGGTAACCTTTAAATCAATTGAAGTGACTTATCTGTGCAAAGAACGACACATTGGTAAATCTTAAGGTGCATCCTTGTGCTCAATATATCTATAATTTTGTAAGGACTAACTTGACAAGTTTATCTAGTGACTCCACCAAGAACTCAATCACCATTATCTCAGGTACGCCCTTGTTTTTGGTATTTTGGTGAGATTTGTTGAGCTAACTTGGAAGGTCTCTCCTGACGACTCCAACTGAAGAAAAATAACGGAAGTACTCTATAAAGACAAGGAAGCTCAATGATATGGCACCTTCTTACGAATTGTGAATGGATATATTGGATTTTTCATACATTCCAGGATATCAACATCAATATGCCATTGAAGACGATGGGAAAGCACTTTTTCCATTATTTCATGAATATAAGTATCATGCAGCAACACATATCTGGGCATTCATGCAATTTCTCCAAGGAAGCAATATCATACATCAAGATATTAGAATGAAGCTTTTTCTACTGTCTTTCAACTTAGAGGACAACGGGGATGTTAGAAATTGGTATGAAGGATTTGCTCATAAATATTTTCTTCACTCAGACAGTTGATCGATGCATTCAGTGAAGAATGGGATTGTGATTTGGAGGAGCATGAAAGAAAGGCCGCAATCAACCATATATGGGAAGAGACCTTGGGGAACAACCAGAAACAAGATGGTCCTAACAAAGAAATCGATGAGGATATTCCATTTGAATTTAAAGATCCTGACAATCCGACTGTTGCAGAGATGGAAATAGGTTTCGCTCCTCTTAACTTGTCAAACTTTCCAGGACGTTCAAATGAGTTACCAAAGATATTCTGGCATGCCTTCAAGGGTGATCATGGTAATGCCTTGCACCATGTTGAATGGTTTATGACCTTGGCTATAGAATATGGTATTAAAGAGGAAGAAGATGTTTACATGAGATCATTTGTTCTTCACCTGGAAGGAAAGGCTCTTTCTTGGTCTGTGGGCCTAGACAAAGGAACAATATCGTCCTTTGCAGAATTGGTAGAAACATTATGTAGCTATTGGGATCCAGAGCGACGTGATAAATGGAGGCCTCATGTCGAACATGCAAGGAACTTGTTTTGTAAAGAAATCCAAAATGAAAATCAGGTTGAGGAAGCTGTTGTTCAAGATCCAATTGATGACATCTCAAGCACAGTGTCTAGAGACGAAGTTCCTCATGAAGGTAAATATGATTGTGATCCCACATATGAAGACGAAGAAGTCCTAACTGAAGAAGTTGAAGAACAAAAGAAAAGGGTGAGTTCTCCTTGCTACCACACAACAACTTCTTATGACATCTCAGATCTCTTGGAGCATAATGACATAATTGACGAGGACGATGATTATTGGAAATTTATGGGGCCTCCACTTTATGATTCTTCGAGCCCTGGTAGTGTGGTTTCCAGACTCTACAGTCACAAAGAAGAAGTCAATGAGGTCTTCTGGCCATTCACAGAAGAACCAAAGGCTAATATGGATAAGTTTGAGCCAGAATTTAACACTGTTTGGGATGAAGAAGTCATAACTACCTTGGACAAGGATATTGAAGACATAATCAGCGAAAGTCCTATTGGACAAGATGAAGTCATCCCATCTCTTCAGGACGCTAATAATGAAGATTAGGTCAACCCTTTTTCTCTTACATTTGACGATGAGGTACCTTAGGATGTGGGTCCCTTCGCCATCACAGACGATCATGATATGCAGGTATTCCAATATGTCCAAGGGGTTGAAGACTTCGAAAGGCTTATCCTTGATGAGACTCCTATGTGATTAGATCTTTCATGCATATCTAGTATCAAGGATAGTGAGGCATGTTATACAGGGGATTCTCTTACAGTTGCTCAGAGCCGAGATTATCATTCTCAGCTATGTTCCTCGGACAGTATTCAAGAAGTTGTTCAACCTTTTATGTCCAATGTCGGTAAGTTTCCAACAATGCATTTCAGTAAAACCAATACAGGTATGTGGACAGGTATGGCATTCTTCTCACATTGTCAGGATTTCTATTGTTTATCTTTTCGCTTGAAATGTGAAGGCATAGATTATGTGGCTGACAATTTCAAAGTTTTGGAGATTATTAAAGGTACCAACATGTTATTATAAACATGAACAATATGCTTGTGTCTTCAAAGAAATGTTTAAGCAGGTACAAGGACAGGGTGCGGCTGACATATGAAGATTCGCAAGGTCCAACCCTACTAAGGGCCTCCCAAGTTTGAAATCAGTCAACCAATTTCAGGCAGGTTTTTATCTCAATGCATATATATGATGGAGATGGCCCATACATAAGTCCAATAGAAATGTGGGTAACTGAAGCTTGTCGAAGCAATCCTTCTCCATGGCAACGATATCAAAGCTTCCAGGTCCCCGTAGTCACCAAACCTTCATCTCCTATCCTTATGGAGACCTTGGTATGTATTTGCTTTGTGATCAATAAGATCTTATCATGGATTCTCTCTAAAGACAAAGGTAATGGATCGGGTATGGATTGCTTACTTAGATGGTTACATTGGTGGTATGATTTCACTTAACCCTTCTTGATTCTTATTTTTAGCATAGGTAGGTTTAGGTTCATTTGAGTTAGGCATATATTGTTATCCATGCATTGCATTTGTTGTTCCTCATGTCTACATAGGTTAGTCACTTGTTCTTTCAGTTTATTTTCCATATCATTCTATTGAGCAAAGCAGTACAGAAGTGTCTACCTCATGGTGCTGTTGATCTCCTTGGATATTTGGTGTGTGTGTAGGTCTACAGGTATCCAAATGATTCATGGATTCTTGAGCACTCTCTAGAGGAGCACTCGTCCCGCAGTTGGAGCCAGTGTTACGTGGTACCAGTACCAGCGCACCTGCAGATGTGCCCCAGGGAGAGAGGGTCATTTTTTCCTGACCAGGAGGGGTGTTATCCAGCGTTTTTCTGAGTGGGGGTTATGGCCAGATCCTTTGGTCCTTCTCCTGGGAGTACTATGGCTTAGTGGCATTGCTGACTGCCTCATTAAAGGGCTTGAAGCCCTGAGGTTGGTGTCCAGGGCTCCTAGGAGTGGGTCACTGGGTCACATGACCCCCACCTTGTTTTATCATTCCAGTGGCACTTCTTTCAGCACTGCGGCTTATGTCTCTCCTCTAGGTCACCTTCCACACCCTCCTGGTCCTCCAATACTGCATCGCCCTCTCTCCTTGGTTGTCTAGTGATGATGATGTCATCCTTCTTCTAGGCCTACATGGTTGATATGGGGGGGGGGGGGGGCGTTGAGGGATCTTCATTACTGTTGGGGTTAGATGGGGTATGACGTCCCCCCCCCCCCCCCCCTCGCTACTCCAGCCTTCATTTCGAAGTGATTTGCTCATTTTTAGCTATTTTAGTCATTTTTGGGTAAATTCTAGGGAAAATGCCCCAAGTTACCCATAGATTTGATTAGTTTATGTTATAATTTTAAGTTGACATGTCATAATTTCAAATTGACATTTTAAAGGCATGTCGGCCTGGTTTTATTTTAAAAGTGAGTTGAGAGACATATAAATACAAGTCCTCACTTCATTTGTAAAACACAACTTATAGGATAAAAAATTATGCTACTTTTTTACCCTTCTTAGGGCTCTTGGAGTGATTTGCACCTCTTGAGTAGGATATATTTTGTAGTTTAAAGGAAAATCTCTTGGAGTATCTTTGGTTCATGCTCTTTGCTAAGGTGATGCTAGAATTGTTTGCTTAACACATACACAAGGAAGTATCTAAGTTCTTCTCTTGATTTATCTTTGTTAAATGTTGAATGATGATGCTTGTTTATGGTTGAATGGTAGCCATTAGTGTTGCATTTTGTCTAAACTAGGTCTTTCTCAACCTTTTGTCACCATAGTACTATGAGAGATGTCCTCTAGGAGGAGTTCTTTGAAGCTTGGGATTTAGGTCTCTGAGTTTTTCCCTAACTAGGGTTCCTTTAACTAGCTCTTGTGTCTATTAGAGAAGGCCCTAGTTTGCCAAACTTTGAAAGGACCTCTTGAGAGGAAGGCCATCTTCCTTGACGCCCTAGGGTTAGGGTAAAACCTTAAAACCCTTGGCTTGTTTATTGTTGCATCTATTATCAGGTTGCTAATATCTTTACGAAGCCTTTGTTAGAAGCTAAGTTTGTGAAGCTTCGGGCTATGCTTGGGCTTCAGGAAGCTGCAATTATGGTGGGTGGTGATTTATTGTGGTTTAACCTCCTGAATCTACGGAGCATTGTGTTAACGAGGGGGGGGGGGTGTTGTAACAAAAGGGTTTGTTAGTTCATCACATCTATGGATCTTCTGGATATAGTCAGTTGATTGGTGTTGGTCGACTAGAAGAGTTGACGGATGGGTCGAATGAGTGGTCGAATAACAAGATGACTAGGCTCTCAAATTGCATATAATACAGGGGTTGTATAGGCCTACCCACCAGAAAGATAAGCCTAGGAGAACAAGCATTTTACATAGTCCCGCCTTGTTAGAATAGCCATAATCCCTAGTTGGAGCCAATAAGGGGGGGCCTCATAGCCAAAAGATAATACCAGAAAAGCCCATGAAGCAAGGTCCTACCGGAAGCCTTCGAGCATTTGAAAAGATCAAGTCTTCCAAATATTTTTTTTCGAATTACCACCCTTTAGACTCTGCCATTTACCGGACTCCATCATCTTTATTAGGAATAAATGGAGGTCATCAATCATTTCAAATGAATCGAGCCGACCAAAGGTGTTCAATTATTTTAATTAATAAGTGGCCTATTTTATATTTATCAGGCAAGGGACCACTATATATGTTATGTACACGGACCAATGAGCGAGCCAACTAACTGACCGATCAAACGAACTATTGGAACAAAATTGTCAACTGTGGTGCAAATTTCAAGGAAACCATTGTGTGTGATGACCCCAGTATGTGGATATGATCTTCCTCAATTCAAGGGAGTTAGTTACATCTTGGAGCTATAAAAGAATGAACGAATGATGTATGAAGTGTGCTAACGCAATATGTGTGAAAATTTTGTGAAGTAAACAATGCATTTTGACGTATTGTCATTCTGTGTTTAAGTGCGAAAACTGTGTCTTTAGACACCACCTCTTCTTAGAATTTCTTAATCTTGCTGGTTCTATTATGTCTAATCTCCAAATTTTCTCCAACATCCAATGGTTGATGGAATAAACAAAAAGAAAAAATTTCGCAAGGCAATCCTAAATCAAATCTTACTAACTAAAATAACCTTTCAATTCAATAAAAAAGCAAAGAGAGCAGATTGCTTTGGGTGAATTCTGCAATAAGATAACTGCATAAACCTAACAAACTATCTTTGATACCATTGCTACAAACTATCCATTTGATAGCTAGAATGATATCCAACTTAAATGGGATAAAATAGGGAAATCCATAAGGAACAAATATGTTTAATAGTCTAAGGAATGATGATTGTGATCCAACAACTCGTGATGTTATAAATAACATTGAATATTTGCAAGTAATGTAGTTTTGAACAAGGATGCTAAGTGACAAATGGGGGAGTTCAACATTTATTTGGTGATGATTTAATTAAGCTAACTGCAAATAATTTTAAAAAGAGAGTAGTAATTTCAAACTTCCTTAGAAGGTTCCCAATGGAGGACATTTACGAGTGATATTGACCATTGGGAAGCTGGAGGTTAAATGATAGTCCTCGTGTGGACTTGGAAAAGGGTACATTTGTGTAGTTCTTGAAAAAGACAAAGCAACCCAAGGAATTTCCCAAAATGAAGTACATATGATTCCAAGAGCTCTTGCTTATTCATGGCTTTCGTTTGAAAATTTGTACCCAAAATTTTCTTCTTAGCATAAATATCCTGGCTTGATGGAACTTCCTAGGTTGCCATAACATTTTTGTGCATGTATGGAGAAGCTTGTTCAACACTTGGGTCAACTTCTTATAAGAGATAAGGGAGGTTCACAATGCAATCCAATGCTCATTTGCGCTTAGAAATGGGCATTTCAAGAAAACTGCCCATAGAGATTAGACTTTCCTACATAAGTTTGGTTTTGTTAGAAGGGTCTCGGGTAGTCTATGTTGAACTCCCCAACTATTATTTTGAATGTTTCTCATCCAATCATTTAATCAAACACTACTCCCTTTTTAAGCAAGATAATTCTACTACTTATGTACCCACTAACAACGAAAAAATTCAAGAAGAGGTTCATAAGGTAATAAGGGTTAATAAATATGCTATAGGAGATTCAAAAGGTGGCAAGTGAAGTCCAACAAAAAGGAAAATAAGTAGGTGCAAAGTTAGACCTGGGAATGATAAACACAAGCAAGGCTGCGTGGGAGCGCCCCCCACCCCCTCGCTCCCACTCCCGAAGCTTGCTTCCTTAGGAAGCTCGCTCCCAGTTTTGGGAGCACGCTCCCAAGGTGCTCCCGAGGCACTCCCTGTCTCTCCTATACTAAAAGCTCCTATACTAGGTTGATCGTTTGATCACAATGTTATAGTACCTCCCTTCATTGCCAAGCTCATATAAAAGTAGTTATGGTTGATCATTTGATGATAATGTTATAACTACTAGATGATTGATGTTATATGTTTTAATCTATGTTTTCTATAGCTAATTCAACATCCTACATGTTTTTTAGATATAAATCCATCAAAATATATACCATATAAAAAATGTTCCCGGAATGCTCCCAAAACGGAAGCTTTTGAAATTTCGTTTTTCGCTCCGCTCCCACTTCTCGCTCCCAATAGCATAGAACACAAGTTCACTGAGATGAAAAAAGAGGGTACCTAGTCATAATCCCAAAGATAATTAATCAACCTCCTTGCCACAATCAACAAACTCTAAACAATTGGAAAATGTAAGCATGAAAAAAGGCTTGAAAGTTGGGGACTAGTCAGTGAATAGTAAAGATCTGTTCAATCCCTTGATAGAAAATTGCCAAATCATGGCAATTCTACACTCGTTACCTATAGTCTTCAATGGCATCAAGATTTTGGAAGAATTTTTTTTCTCGCAAAAATAGCCTTGATGAAAGTTGCCCTGGTGCTGAACCATTCCAGCTTTTGGGGTTACTCCAAAAATGTTTACACCGTTTTGGGGTGCTTTATGAGATTTGGTCCAAGAGATGCACATGATTTGGCATCAAGATGCATCTGGGCTTTTTGCTCTCCCCAGGGTCAACTTGGTTTATTACCATGCTATCTTAGGAAGAGGCTTCCCAGGATAAGCATCATTCACTGGGAAGATTTTCAGAATAGTGAGCAACAAATATGGCACACATAGAGAGATTTAAACTGGTCTCAAAGGCTAATTGGTGTTGACAAACTACTCCTTGAATTATGTAGAATGAATCCCAAGAGTTGTTTCTTTAAACTTTGTATTCGGGACTCAAGAACTTATTGGAGGGACTGGAAGAGGAGTATTCTACCTTTCTGGTAAATGGTTGGTCTCCACATCCTCTTGTCTCTTTTGCATCCCCATTTTGTCATGGAATAATTAAAGTGGGACGATTAGTCATTATATTTTGTACCTGATGTTTGTAATTTTTCATTTATGAAAGCTGTGAGCCATAGTACTGCCATTCTTGATAATTCATGCTCATCACAGGTGCAAATTTTTATTTATTTATTTTAAATATATTTTAAATGTCTGCCAAGTATGGCATATGAGTTGCCTAAAGGCCACAGGCGTAGCCTGCATTTTTATTGTGAATAGCTCTGTAGTTTATTGCCAACTTTGATAATAGCATCAAACAACAGCAGATAGCTTCCAGCTTAATTGGCTCTGATGTATCCCTTTTGGGGTTATTATCCCAATAATTTATCAGTGCAACCGAACAGTCTTTCTAAATTCACACCTATAGCTATCCACGAGGGGTTGTGACTATAAGCTTTCCATGTGCTATACAAGGATCATTTAGAAATATCGCTTGATTCTGTGAAATTTAATTCATGGATTCAACTTCCATGCTCCTTCACTTCGATGCCTCTGTTTAGCAGACTAGAATATGCTCATGTGGCTCACTGGCTAGTGTCAAGCTGGTAGTAACATGCCTTGGCAGTTCCTAATTACTGTATCTGGAATTATAAATCATTGGGAAAATTATTGTAGGGATGAGGTTGTTAGAATAAAGACTAACAGGGAAGCCAATAATACAGCAGGAAGACAAGCCTATAGTAGCTCAGTTTACAAAAGCTTTCTTGAGTTGTAAATCATATGGAATCATGAGGCATATATTGGATCACGGTATTAGTAGCCTTCATATTCCACAATAGACCTTGTTGTTTTTGTTTTTCGTCTTTGAAAATAAGGCAGAAGAAAGTAAGGAAATGAAGAGCCACAATTGTCAAGTAATTGCTTGTAAGAATAATGATGGGCAGGGACAGGGGTTTTGCATACATTTAAATCTATTTCACTGCTGGTCTGTACAATGACAATTGTAACTATCAACAAAAATAAAAATAAAAGAAGGCAAATATAACTTATAGACTTAATTTGTGTGTTAATTCAAGGAAACCTGTTTTTTCAATCTATGATTAACATGAGAGAGATGCATCACTAACTAGAAAATGAACAATGTGAAGAACGACTAGAAGTTGCTTTTCTCTTGTTGATGTGCACCACTATAAAATTTGGGTTAAATCCAGATAAATATAAAATCCGTAATGCAGATGACCTATAGTCATGATCTATAACAACAAGTTCAATGAAATTGGACCACCAAATATAATGAATCAGAACAAACAGTCACATTACATAAGCATACTAGACATTATATTTTACATAATATTGTAGCTTTTGTCATTTGACTCAGGAAACAAAATAATTTATCGGTGATGTATTGACAATCAGATATTTTAATCTAATGTACCAAACTGTTCTATGATCAGGCATTGTATCCAGTTGGTCGTTTATTTACCCAGAAATTGATGTTTCCTGGAGCAACCGAGGATATTTTTGAACGTTATCATACTTTACCCGAGTTATTCATGAATGAGGAAATAACTTCATCCAGTTCTCAGATTCGGAGGGTCCATTTGGAACTTGACTTGGGGTAAGATTGAAATTTTCAATTTGATCAATATGTTTGAGAATAAGATGGAATACTTTTTGCTTTTGTGCATTTATGTGGTGACTGCATCTTTACCGCAAAATTTGTAAGACTGCATTTTAGTAGGGTCATTGATTGATTCATGCAGTTATTCTGTGAATCTACGCCTTCTTGTGTAATTACGCTTTTAACCGTTTGATAAGTCGACATAAACCGAGATAACTATGTATGTATGCATGGTTTGTGTTATGGAAGAAAATTGGTCCTCATCTTAAAATGATACTCTTACCAGGATGCTTCGTTAGAATTATAAAAAGATGCTATTGGTCATTTCATTGATTTTCATATCAAAAGTTCCGTGTGAAATATCTGATAAAATTGTGAATTCATCTTCAGTCGAAAGTCTGTGTCAGTCTTTTCACCCTTTAATGCCTAGATATATTGTCAGTTGACTCTGTTTCTTACTTGAATTTGCAGTTCTCTTCAAGAGGTTTGGATCACAGTTCTTAATATCACAGGGCCTCTTGCTAGTTGGTCCTTTTCTGAGAATAAATTGCCAGGTGAGATATCTATTCTAATAAAACTTGTTTGAATAGAGATGTCTTATTTACTGTTACATCGATTAAAGAGCTAAGTGCATAATTCAACGATATGTTTCCAGTTCCTGAGCAAGTAAACGGCGGGCCACTATCTTATATATTACGATTAAGTGGAAGTAGCTCTGAGAATTGGAAGTTTTGGGTCGAGGTAAATTGCTGGTCATATTACTTAAAATTTTGGTGACTTCTTTGCTGGTTAAAATAAAAAATTCATCTATCGTAATTTGTATAGAGAAGTAGCTCTGGGGTGAAGAGTTTGACAGCCGATTGATTCTAAATTCCTGATTTGCATATGAACATTCCATTTTTTGTTAATATAATCTCCATTCCAACTCTGTCCTGCTCTATAATTGTTATACTTTATACGTTTTTCTTTGGAATGCAGGCAAACAGTTCTGAAGCTTTAAGGATTGACCTTGCAGTCTTGGATCAACATCTAGATAAGCGGGCACTGAAATTGAAACAATGCTTTCCACCTTGGGTTGATGTTACGGCCTATTCAAGTTTTGTGTCTAGCTATGTATTCTAAATTCAAATTTCAAGAGGAGAAAGTAATTATATTTTATTTATCATCTCATTTTGAAATGTATCCATTTTATTTCAATGCAAACTAACGTTTCAATTATATTTTAGTCAATCCTGGCAATGATCACTAATTCACACGCAATCCATTATCTTTCAAGTCGTGCCCAAAATGTGTTAAAAAACAATACGCAGTACCAATTAATCAATTGTTGCCCATTTTTGTGGGTTCATTCATAGCTCTGTTTGAATGAGTTTAATTTGGAAACAGGTCGAAGCACAGATTTTTTGCCATATTTATTAGCAAGCTTACTATGTGACCTAATTAAAGAATCCCAAGAAATTTAGTCCATTTTTCTTTCATCAAAGGATGTGCAGAATGGAGTATCTATTAAAACTATACCTCATTCAAATATTTATGATGTCATGCACTAAATGTGTTTTCAAGCATAATATTAATTCGGCATAAGTAATATTAATTAATTTAGCTCATCTTTTTATGGGTTCAAGCTTAATGTATATCTCTCTTTAAATGAGATTAATTGGGAAGCAGCTTCAAACACAGACATATTGGCATTTCTATCACGAGGCTTACTGTGTGACCCAAGTAAATTGCTACAATGACTTCAAGTCCAACCTTCTTTTATTAAAAAGTATGCAAAATATAATACCTATCTGATGAATCTCATTTGTTGTCTAATTTGGCTGTAAACAACATTGCACAAGAAATGATAACATGCATCAAGTTTTGGATCCTTGAAAGTGGAAATCATATTCCTCAAGCTTCAAATTCAGTGGCTTGTTTTGAATCCCATCATCTCTGATCATGATTCAGATTGTGAATTTTTGGCTTTTGGACAATAAAAAAGATGAGCCTGTTGTCCGCCAAGATGCATATCAGCAGCAGAAATTTTTCGAAAGTTGTTCCCTCACTACAAGTGGGGGAAGGTATGGCCTTGGGGGCAAGCAATAAGCTAGATACTATCACCTGAATCCCAGCTCCTCCGTTTAGGCAAACTCTTAACGAAGCCAAGGAGGGTAGACCCTACAAAGAGTTTCTAAGGCTCTTGTGTTTTTTAGATGTTTTGAGGTGAGGTGATGCGGATTAGTGTTGTTTAGGAGTTTTTAAGGTGATCACAGATTTACAATATCAAATCATATAATCAAAGATAACCAATTGCAAGATATTGAGATGCACAACCACTTGATGAACTTAAATACAAGACACTCACAATATAATATGGAAATTAAATAACCAGTGCTCCAGATAGATAATAAGCAAAATAAAATGATGGTGTCAAGGACGAGTGCCTTATGGAGTCAAAAGTCTAAGTGCTTGGGTTGCTTAATAGAAGAGTTCGAGTGGTATGTTTGTGAGGTCGTTTTGCAATTGTTCTTGGTTTATTTTATTGTAAATTTTATGTCATCTTGTTTTAGGTGTCTGTGAAAATCTAGCCGGAAATACTTTTAGTGGCTCCATGGACCTACCCGACTCACAAGCTAGGTGTTCAGAGAATTTAACCAGCAAGTGTCCAGGTTGGGTTGCCCGGCGCCTCCACTTGGAATTTGCCCACTACCTGAGTATTTATTGAATCAATGGTGGTTCGTTGGTTATGGGTAAAAGTTTTATTATGTTTGAATCTTGCAAGATTAATCAGTCCAATACTGTTTCTGAGTACTCAAGCTTTTAGGGCTAGTCAGAGCATACTTCGGTAAGGAAACAACGAATAAATTCAAATTTTATTATGGGAAATGTGAGTTGTGAATGATTTTATTACAACACAAAAAAAAACTCTCCGACAGAGAGCACTCTTGACCTTGTCTTATGACAGAGGTTCAAGAGTCTTATGATGCATGGAATTAAAGTACTATACTGAAAATAAAATCTAATCTACCCAAGAATCTCTTTCAAGTCAAAGACCGTACTCGGGAGAGCATGGGGGCAAGTAAAACGAAAGCAAAAGCAACTCTCCGACAGAGAGCACTCTTGATCCACTATTGGTGAGATTCAAGAGATTTCTACTTTAAACAATTTTTATATAAAAAATAGAACTACTTAGGTAAACAATGAATTAACTAGTAGTTATTGCAAAAATGAAACTAAGCTAGACAATTAGTATTCTAAGTGCAAAAATGAGAAACTAATCTAAAAATCACTCCAAGAAAAATGACACTACAAACTTCTCCAAATGGGGGAAGTTGGGTGTGGGGGCTTAAAAACCCCACTTGCTTTTTATTAATAAGTTACAATGTTTTTTATTTTTTGGGATTTGTCAAAAAAGGTTTTGCTTGCTTTGGTTCTTTTAGCCTTTTGGCTCTTCTCTTGCTTGGTTTGTTTTTCGTTCTTCTGTAGATAAGAGCTATTAACAACAGTTAATTAAACTGTTAGAAAAAACCAAATTTGACTTATGATTGGGAAAATGGAAATAAATGATGAGAGATGCCCAAATAAGATGAGTAAAAGGTCCAAAACAAGAAAATGAAGCCAAAAATCAGACCTTGAAATTATTGAAAAATGTTCACTTTTTAAGGTGAAAAAAACACGTTTTTTCGAGAAAAGACTAAGGAATTTTTTTTAGATTTTCTTTTAATATCTTTATGCTAATTTTCAGAATTGGAAAATAGCAGAAAATTACAAAAAATCAACAAAGAATCAGCAAGCTTAAAAATGCACGCTTTTCGAGAAAATGATGAAAAAAAATAATTTTTATTTTTTTATTTTTTTATTTTTAGGTTAATTTCCAAAATTGGAAAATAGCAGAAAAAAGTAAAAAACCAGCAATCCTAAAAATGCATGTTTTTTGAGAAAATAAAGAAAAAAAATTAAAAAATAAAAAAATTTGGAAAATTTTCAAAAAATTTACTGTTTTTCTTGAATTTCCAGAATTGAAAAATGATGAAAAACTCCGAAAAAACAGCAAGCAAAAAAGTTGAAAAATGCACGTTTTTCAAGAAAATTTATGCACGCTTTTCAAGGCAAAAAGAAGGTAAAAAATGTGACCTTTTAACACTAGTCTTGAAATTTCCAACTAGCTGGAAATACGCAAGAGATAGTGGGGAAAGAGAAGTGGCATGCAAAACAATGCGTCAATTGAGAGCAAATATCAAAGTACTTCTCAAGGAAAACTTTGATAAAAAAGAACAAACAACTAGATCTTAAAAAATGTGAAATTTAAAGAGTAGATCTAGATTTAAAAAAATAGATCTACCTTAGTAAAATATAGACAAGTTTGAAATAGAGATTTAAATGACTTGAGATCTTTTACAAAAAAAAATAGAAATAGAAGAGATAAAAATCTTATGCTTGAGATCCACTTGTAGTAATCGGAGATAAAATTGTTTTAACTTTGATGGTGGAGATGAGAAGAATCTAAGTCCTTCTTTTTAGATCTTTGGATGAAGATGAGATCAATTGAAAGCCATTGTACATTCAAGGATGAGGATGCCTTTGAAGTCTTTGAAGAAGGAGGAGATGCAAACTAGCTCATTCCTTACTCCAAAATGTACTTGAAACTTGTTAAACAATACACTTAACAAAAGAGGGAGATCTTAGTATGTTAGCACAAAAATAAATCAAAGAGCATGTATTGAGTCCAACTAAAGCACGCTACTTCAAAAAATTCAAATACTAATCATAAACAAGTAACTTGATCCACAAATACTTGCCCTATGTGTTTGAGAAAACAAGCCTTTTAAGCTAGATCCAACTCCAATAGATAAGCATATATTAAAAATTGAAACAATGTTACCTCAACAAAACACCATTAACCATGCATGCACTAGCTTGACCTCCAAAGTCTCAACTTTATTCCAATATTGCACAAAGCAAAAATATTACACAACAAATGGGCAGAAGTTTCTTGCACAAAGAATCCACCCTAATAGAGCCCAAAGGGCACCTCTTTATACAAAAACTAGAATCCAAAGACCTAGATCGATTTGGTGAAGAATGGAGCCAAGCAATTCGAACTCCCAATGAGAGATGAGCACATGAGTGTGATTGGTAAGTTAACTAGCCATTGGAGAGAGTGACTAGGGTGAGGTGGCCTCCACCTAGAGAAGGCGCCCACCCTAGCTCCTTGTTATTATCACCCAATGAATATAGGAGTGCCAGATCACAGAGTCGCCCAAGCTAAAGGAGAGGGCGAATTGTCTGTTGGAGTTTGACTTGTAGTGCTCCAAGCTTTAACTGAAATGACTTGGAGTTGATTGGAATCTTCCTTAATGACTCTTGGCGTGTCATTTTGACTTTTAGTTTATTCAATTTGGCCTTTTTTGGAGCAAATTGGATTATCTCCAATTTATTATTTTTTGAATATTTTAATTAATACTTTTCATTTTTTGATTTTTTTTGAGAAAATATTAATTATGAGACCAAATAATTCTCTGAAACTTAGGCTAAGTGGGTTTGGGGTTTAACTGAGATTTTTGGCTTAGGAATTGAACCTCCAATGATTTAAATCCACCCGCAAACCACTTAGTTATTACAAATTGAATTTTTCCAATTAAATATTTGGAAAAATAATAATAAAATAATAAAAAATAAAAAACTTGTCCAACGCGTCCGGTAAAAAATTTCCGGACATTGTTTTAAATGGACAAGGGACCTAGGAAATGACCGTCTAACATGTATATGGTGTCTAGTAGGTTCATATACATCAGTTGGACTCTAGTAACTCCCCAAGGCTCAAATTTCAAAATCGGGCATTCCAGCTTTGGAGGAAGAGGGAGAAAACCTCGTTGATTATTACTCGGTTATAAGCAAAGCATAATTGACAAGGGAAAAAAACTCCCTGGAATTCCTTAGTTGATAGTCAAGTTATGGGGGACCGTGTCACTCAAAACCCTACTAGCACACTTATTACAAACCCCATGGGGCCATGGTCATTTCAGCAAAAAAAAAAAAGGCTAGCCAAAATTGGCTAGGCACAACAACTGGAACCTCTAATACACTGGATATGAACATAAATCATGTTCATCAAATGGCGGCTCCTCGGAAGTTCAACTGTTGTACAAAATAGTTGATAACAGAGCCCAAAAGTTCATAAATAAAAATTGCCTTGATCGTAAACCACATTAAGGGAAAAAAGATGCTTTACGCTTGTCTTCAAAATTGAAAACCAATTCCATAATTCAATTCAGGCTCCCATTAAGCTATGCATCTTCTATTATATCCAACTGCTAAAGGATGCTTTAAGCTTGTCTTCATAATTTATCACCAACTCCATAATTCAATTCAGAATCTCATTATCAAGCAAAGCAAGAACCATGATCTCTCCACGCTCAATCATTGATTACTTGTTAGTGGAGTTGATCGACACTAATCATAAATCTCCAAATTGTTTGATATTATTTTTGATCGGTCGTCTCTTGAACTTGAATGACCATTATTTGATCATTTGTTGGTCTGAAATGGATCACAATAATATGCCATTGGTTATAGTACATTTGAGGGTTGAAAATTAGAGCCATTGCCTTGTCCAAGCTATCTTAGGTGAAAAACATGATTTTGTGGTTTGGGATCCTGAAACTTTCAAAACCAGTTTCAAGCTTCAACCAACCATTTTTGGTATCAAAACCTTGTGAATGATGTTCACCCCCACTTGATGCTATTTTAGTCATTGAGATCTTTCTAATGGTCCAAAGAGCATTGCAATCAGAGTCTGTATAAGGGTGTTATATCTCTTTTCACTGTGGTGGTGCCATGTGGATGCCACATCAATTCTCATTACTCTAACAGAGACAATGTTTTCTATGTATTTTGTACTCCATAGTGAGACAATCTTTTCTATGTATCTTGCATTTAATTTGAGATGAAAAGAGAAATGCAGAATGCTCATTTTCTACTTGTGTTTTCCCTCACAAGGTTTCCAAGGGCACATCTTATGTTTCAATGTGTTAGTTGTGTGCTCTATTTTTCCTATTGCAACTTTTCTCTTCCATCCTCAATTCATTTCAATATTTTGAGCTATATTATATGTGATTAATATTACTTTTTAATCTTGAACAATAACAGTTGCTTCATAATAGAGTGTAACCCCATATTGCTTTTAGTAGAATTTAAGATTTATTGTCACACACTATTTAGTGGAATATCCATGTCAGTGTACAGATCAGTGGCAAACATTTATTTTTGGTAAGATGCTATAGATGTGATTTACGTTTACACTAAACATTGCAACAATATAACATTTTTTGGCATTTTAAATTTATTCCTTTTGAAGGTGCAAATAAAGTTTCTTAAGCTCACTTATCCTGTTTGCTATAGCCATGCTTTGCCTCTCAAGTCTCGGCCTTTGCTTAACTATATCAAATGCTTGACCTATTCAAGGTTCACTAAAGACTCAACAATGAGCAATGTCACCCTTCAACTTACACACACACACAACTTACACAACTTAATGGTGATTTATTTATATATTTATTTTATTCTTTTGTATCCACCGGTGAGTGTTTTATCAAATTTTATTGCACTTTGTGACTCTGCATGGTAAAAGAAATTGATTAATCATAAGAATTAGTCAAATTTTGAAATAAGCATATATACTATATCTCAGATTAGATCTACATAGATCTACATAGACTTGTGAGAAGAAAAGTAATATTACTAAAATTCAAATCAACTATGGATAAATGATGCCAACCCCACTCCACTCCACTCCACAGAGAGTCGTTTAGCATGCCTCTATGCTAGACCTTAATTGTAGGGTTTTGCCTATACTATATCCATGCAATTATTGGATACTTTTGTGAGAGAGACAAATAAGTGGGCATGGTCTCTTAATAGATTAGGAATCAATGAGACCACCATTGACCCACATAGGTCATAGTGAGAAATAAATTCGTTGAGTTTTGTGTTCCTGGTGGCTTTATGGCACTTTACAACAATTTTGTTCATACTACTAGGTCTATTTTAAATGTGCATTTAATAAAGTATAGTGTAATGGTTAGAACTACCAACCATGAGGAATTTTAGGGTTTGAATTTAGCCTTTTGGTTATTTTTTTTCCTTCCAGAAAATGATTGCTATGTTCTATATTTTCCCAAAATCGTTTGCCCATTTATAAGATTAAAAATATTTTACTACATATTCACTAAATTTTTATGGAAACAATATAGAATATTTCAAAATTGTAATATTTTTACAAAAATATCACTATAACTTTTTAGTTGGCATTTTTAGAATGAGTAAGATTTGCCAATGTTTATACACTTGAAGATAAGTATCGATCCTTTAAAAAATTTTACCAGGAAGCCCTTTAGACATTTAAGTTAGAAATTACATGTTAATATAAATTTAATGCCCTTACTTTTAGATTAACTTGAGACGTCTTTTTATTTGTCTTTAGTTCAACAAAATAAGGTGTCACTATGTAGACACTTTGGGTTGTATTCACCTATAGTGTATTTCTTGAAAAATGTATAGACACATTCATATGTTTTCACTCTCATCTATTGGTACACTTCATTTTTTGCCATTATGATATGTATTTACATTATGCTACCAAAGTCATAGAAGAGATGGACACTTGAAATTCATGAGGAATCACTAGGGTGTGATCATATCAATAAATACTCATCACCAATGCATTTGTTGGGACATAAAGTAAAGTGCGGTGAAGGAGTCAATCAAACACTAATGTAAAATTGGCACGTCTATAAAATAAGTTGATTGATAGTTTTTTTCAATTTTTATTGGATGACTAAATTTGAATTTTTAAAACTATGGGATGGCTCATGAATTCTTATTTCTGGTAAAAATTTAGTATTAACACAATGAAAAATACTTTAAAGAGTGGAAAAGTGTGCAAAATAGGTGCTACTCATTACATGTACACATTTTGAGGTGCCACATAGTGGGCAAAACCTCTAAAGACAAGCATAATGGGAAAGCATAGATCCCAGGGTGATTGTACATTGTGCATACACACTTTGAGGCATTCCATATGTGTGACATGCATGCACACACCTTGAGGAAATATAGTTTCATGTAGGGTTGTGTTGGTCATACTCAACATTTTATGTAAAAGTAGAGGTTTGGGTAACCAAATAACTTTGGAAAAGTTTGAAATAGATTTGACAAGACATGAATTAGGGTCAAGGACCTATGTTGTTGACTTCCTAGTGCATAGTCCTCATCATTGTGATTATCACTGGACTATTGATTTGTCATCTTTGGCCTCATTATCCATAGATGCGCTCTCTTCCATGATTTTTTGGGACATGTTGAGTCAATGTCCTAAATTTTAAGAGCCTCCTAAAATTTAGGGATCCGGAGCACTCTCCTTGATTTCATCACCGAAGACCACTGATAGTCAACTAAGTTCACTCATGCACCCTCTTGAGATTCTCTCTCTGCTATGTTTAGCGTGTAACTCCCTCACGCTCCTTCTTGGCCTACCTACCATCAGTTAACTGCCTCATGCACCCTCTAGGTCCACCTACCATCAATTAATTGGCCATTTGATTGGAGTTAGGACTAGCACTCATGCCTGGTGATCATGTGAATCTTCCAAAGTAAGCATGCCACATGCATGGATTTTGAATGCCTCCTAAGGCTCACAAATTTCTTTCTTTGTAATATATTTTGATTGTTCGCATATTGTTGGATAACAAATTAATACAAATTATTCCACTGGAGCTCCTTCTCTCTGGTGAATTCTCTCATATTTTCTTCTCAATTTTGTGCATCTTTGTGAAATTAAGTGAGGATTATTTTTGTTTCAAAGATTTATTGTGCAAAATTTCACAAGGGGCCTCCCAATAACAAATTTGGACGGGTTGAAACAAGGCTTATGTAGTAGTAAGAATGCACAAAATATTTGCTACTGTCTTCCTCAAGAATTTTATGTTGGGACCTAGTAAAAAAATTAATCAACATAATTTTAGCACTTGGAAGTAGTGGATGATCACTATCTTCTAGTATAGGTTCTTACTGTTAAGATTCAATATGCTAAGATAGATAACATCAGTATTCAATTCAATTTCACAACAATAGCATATACAGGATCACTGAAAGAATAACAAGCACAACATAAACACAAGAGACAAATTTATCCTGGGAAACCCTCAAGGGGTAGAAAACCCAGCAAAACTTCCTCAATATAGATGACCAAAAAGTACAAAGATGAAATCCCCAAACAAGAGCTCCTTCTCCTCCTTTGCAGATCTCTCTCTCTCCTATGCAAGTTCACAAGTGAGTGAGTGTGTGTTCAAATGAGGAACACGCCCCCTCTATTTATACTTTACATTCACTTGACTTTTACACTTGACAGGTCGACCTCAATAGTTTATTCTCTTTGCTGACTGGGCCGACCCCTCTAGGGGACTTAAACACCCCATTACAAATGAATCTTAGGGGATCTATTGCCCCGACTTACAAGGGAGGATTTACCTCAATGACTTTACATAATAATAACATCTCGACGGAGGAATAAAACATCTCCAGATGAATAATAACAAAGTACAAATAGAATATTCTTTGAAGTTACAATATTTCAACACTCCCCCTTAACGAGAAGGGTATTCTAACAACATCTGTAGGAGCAAGGAGAGGTCATCAACAACATCATAGTGATACATCTATAAATTATTGGAAGTTTTCTTCAATCATCATCAGCAACCGGAACAGCTGCTGGAACATCTTTAATATCTTCAATATTGGAACATCAACATCTACAGTACTAAATCTTCATCTTCTGCAGCACTCAATCACTCGATCGTATACAGCAACAACATCATCTAGATCTCTTGATCAACATCATCATTTGGATCTCTCGATCAACAACATCATCTAGATCTCTCGATCAAAGACATCATCTGGATCTCTCGATCAACGACATCATCTGGATCTCTCAATCAACAACATCATCATCTGGATCTCTCGATCAACAACAACATCTGGATCTCTCTATCAACAACATCATCACCTGGATCTCTTGATCAACAGCAACAACATCATCATCTGGATCTCTCGATCAACAACATCATCTGGATCTCTCAATCAATAGCGTCATCTGGATCTCTCGATCAACAACATCATCATCTGGATCTTTCGATCAACAACATCATCAATATCTGCAATACACATGATCCAATTATGGGATGATCAATCCCTCTCACTTTAGGGCATAAAGCCAAGGATGATGCAATCCTGATCCACTTACGGGATGATCAATCCCTATCACTTTAGGGCATAAAGCCAAGGATGATGCAATCCTGATCCACTTACGGGATGATCAATCCCTATCACTTTAGGGCATAAAGCCAAGGATGATGCAATCCTAATCCACTTACGGGATGATCAATCCCTATCACTTTAGGGCATAAAGCCAAGGATGATGCAATCCTGATCCACTTATGGGATGATCAATCCCTATCACTTTAGGGCATAAAGCCAAGGATGATGCAATCCTGATCCACATACGGGATGATCAATCCCTATCACTTTAGGGCATAAAGCCAAGGATGATGCAATCCACTCGTCAACTTAGACCAAGTCTAAGGACCACTCACGAAGACCCAAGTCTCCAGATTCATTTAGGACTAGAGTCCAGGGATGATGCAATCCACTCGTCAACTTAGACAAAGTCTAAGGACCACTCACGAAGACACAAGTCTCCGGATTCATTTAGGGCTAAAGTCTAGGGATGATGCAATCCACTTCGTCAACTTAGACCAAGTCTAAGGACCACTCATCGACCTCATCATCGATACAGGCATCCTCATCATCGACCTCATCGTTGGTGCAAGCATCCTCATCATCGACCTTATCGTCAGTACAAGCATCCTCATCATCGACCTCATCGTCGGTACAAGTATCCTCATCATCGATACAGGTATCCTTATCATCGATACAGGTATCCTCATCATCAATACAAGTATCCTCATCATCGATACAGGTATCCTCATCATCAATACAGGTATCCTCATCATCGTACAAGTATCCTCATCATCGATACAGGTATCCTTCATCATCGATATAGGTATCCTCATCATCGATACACGTATCCTCATCATCGATACAGGTATCATTCATCATCGATACAGGTATCCTCGTCATCGATATAGGTATCCTTCATCATTGATACAGGTATCCTCATCATCAATACAGGTATCCTCATCGCCCATGTCACTCCCCCTTTCTAGGAGGGTCCTTTTGAACTACACCAAGCTTGTCTCAGAAATACTCAAGCTTTACTCAAGATAGAGGTTTAGTCAATACATCAGCAATTTGCTCATCAGTGCTCACATACTCTAGCTTTATAGCTCCTTTCTACACCATATCCCATAGATAGAAATATCAGATCTCTATTTGCTTTGACTTATCATGGAACACTGGATTCTTCGTCATCTTGATACAACTCTGGTTGTCACACAGGATCACAGTGGAGTCCATCTCTAAGTCAAATAGTCCTGACAACAGCTTCCGAAGCCATATGGCTTCACAACTAGCAGAGCAAGCTGCTATATATTCCGCTTCAGCTGTGCTGAGATCCACACTAGACTGCTTCCTGCTAAACCATGAGATCATGGCGGATCCCAGACAATAACATCCACCTGAGGTGCTCTTCCTGTCTGAGACATTTCCGGCCCAATATGCATCTGTATAACCATACAATCTGTAGTCATGATCTCCAATATAGTATAGACCAAATTCTATCGTACCTTTCAGGTACCTCATCACATGCTTTGCAACTTCCAGGTCAACACGTCTAGGCTCAACTAGATACTAACTTAGGGTGTTCACAACAAAGCATATATTTGGCCTGGTATTTGTCAAATACATCAACGAACTAGTCATTTGTCTATAAACTGTAGAAACCTCTATCCATCATCCCAGATCTCTACTTCACATTTTCCTTGTCTAAGGAAAAATCTCATCTAATCTCAGCCACATATCTAATCACAAGAATCATACCAATATTCTTTAACTCTGAGATCTACTCCCTTTGAAGTGGAGTTTTCTATATCTGAGTATTGTCCTCCCTCTGTGACTGAACATCATTCACACTCTGCATTGAGTGATCTTCTGCATATCTATTCATGCCATCTCCCGTCAGATGGGTCTACTGATATGAGCCTCAAGATCACTCAAACTCTATGGTGAGTTCCTTCTTGCATCCATATGTATATAGAAACCATCTTCAACCTTGTAGCAAAGGTTGAAATCCACATCACCCGTGGTGATCATCAAGCTCATCAAATGACTATTGATCCTGGGTGCCTGTTGAACCCATACAAAGCCTTCTTCAATCATGTGATTCTCTATCGAATCCTGGGAGTTTGCTAGATATTCACTTCTTCCTCAATTACACCATTCAAGAGAATGGTCTTGTCATCCATGGGTGTAATCTATCTCTGGAAGTGTGTCTAGCCATTGGAGCAAACATCTCGTCATGATCCTCTCCCTCTTTCTAAGAGAATCCTCTAGCCACGAGCCTTCCTTTGTACTTCTATAGTATGTTTGATTTGTAAGTCTTCTTGTTGAACAGTCATCACTTGTTCTTTGGAACAAGTGTTCATCATCCTTCTTTTGTAAATCATAGCACACGATCTTTCCTACAAATCAAATTTAATTACATGATTAGTAACACTTCATAATCATCAAATCATGTTGACATTTCAATGATAAACTATTATGCATACTGATATGATTCACATAGTTATGCAACTATCTTAACCAATACTTTGGCACAACACTTTTCCATATCCTGTATGCATACAGTGGCTATCTAGATGCCTTCCATCTCTACCAGAACATACTATCAAGAGCGTGCACAGCTCCTAGCATGTTAGCAAAGAGGTTTCATTCTAGACAAGCAACAATGGAATGTTTGTCCAACTTACCTATCATATTCATATTAGTAGTATACTATTCAATGCTATATGAATGCTTACACTATGCATGATATATTTCCTGATTCTAGGAATACAAATATGCATACAATTATTACGAGCAATATCATTAACTTATTTAGAGATTCAAGAAGTAATTCGTGGTTGCCTCCCTCTTGATCTTTATCTTCCCTTTATGATAGCATCATGATTATCTGTACCACTATGCATGCTTAAGTGTGCACTAGTTTCATTAGCATGCTTAAGTGTGCATGGATTAGCATGATTGCTAGTTATGTTTAACATACCCAAACAATATCTTCTTTGTTCTCTTCAATGATTTAGAGACCTTGTGCTAGTAACCTGCATATCTCATAAGTTAAGCATAGTAGAACCAAATCATACATACCTCGTAAGTAGAGCTTATATGTGATCAATGAATACGGATGAGTCTTTGTCTTCATGTCATCATGGTCATATATTCTTGATCTAGAACTTGATTTGTCTTCCTTGATGTACCTTTCATGTTAGCAGACAACATCATCCTCATACAACACCACAGTGCATTAGTACAATCATAAGTGTCATAACCCTAATCAATGAATGCATTCTATCATTCACATGCATTCATACTTTTATTAAGGTGATCAGAAAAGTCTAAAATTAATCATGATTGTACTAACCTCAATAATATGAAGACAATCATATTATGAACTTAATCATGAAACAAATTTCAAAACATACTTATATCTCCTCAAGTCATACCTGTCGAGATTGCTTGTAGTCTTCTCTATAAGGGTAAAACCCTAACCATCCAAGGTAGATCACTTGTAAACATCTTATGTAGGTTCATGGTGCTAGGATGATAGAATATCAGTGCCATTTAAACCTCCTTCATTGCTTCCCTATGAGTCTCCCAACTTTGCTAGGGTTTCTTCTTACTTGGAAACCCTAATTTTCAATCTCCTTCCTCCCACAACATTTTGATGGAAGATTAATATCTATGATGAATGGATTCCAAACTCATATTCAAAGTTTCCAATGTTTCATCAGGTGTCTCCAACATTGTATCAGGTCCTTCCATACTTAAAAAACTGAAAACCCTAAGTGAGAACTTCTTCCTCCTCTTCTTTGATTTCCTCCGTTGATCCATTTCAGATGTGCCATATTGTTTTTGGTGTATCTCTTAAATTTCGGATCCTCAAGGTCTGAAACTTCAGCCTGTGGTAGCATGACCTATCATCTTTCCAACCCTACATATTTGAGTTTCATTGGATTCTCCATGAGAGAGACATTCTAAGTTTCCCAACATGACCTATTTATGGGATGAAACATCATAGCGAACTTGTACGGCGTGCCATGTGTCACTATTTCAACTTCGGCCTCTGAAACTCGGACATGTAAAACTGCAGTTCGTTCCATAAATATCACTTTTTACGGAATTCCATTTGGATCTTCCTAGCTCGAGATATGATCTTTTTTCCTAGGTCACCTGTTTAGGGATGCATTCTGGAAGAGGCAGAAACCCTAAATTGTACGGATCATATCTTACAAAGTACAACGAATATGAGGTTGAAACTCGAACACAAGGTACAGGAACATGTCATCTTAGGCCTATCCAAGTCTCAGATCCTAAACCTTTGCCAAAAGTGATTTATAGAGAAAGTTCCACGATGACTAGGTTTTGCTATATAAATCCCTAGCTTTCAAATTGTCGCAAGTGAAGCAAGTGTTGTAAATGCCATGCATTGCCTTCCTTCAGGCTAGCTCTGACACCATGTTAAGATTCAATATGATAAGATAGATAACATCAGTATTCAATTCAATTTCACAACAATAGCATATACAGGATCACTGAAAGAATAACAAGCACAACATAAACACAAGAGACATAAACTTATCTCGGGAAACCCTCATGGGGTAGAAAACCTAGCAAAACTTCCTCAATATAGGTGACCAAAAAGTACAAAGATGAAATCCCCAAACAAGATCTCCTTCTCCTCCTTTGCATATCTCTGTCTCTCCTATGCGAGTTCACAAGTGAGTGAGTGTGTGTTCAAATGAGGAACACACCTCCTCTATTTATACTTTACATTCACTTGACTGTTACACTTGACAGGTCGGCCTCAATAGTTTATTCTCTTTGCTGATTGGGCAGACCCCTCTAGGGGACTTAAACACCCCATTACAAATGAATCTTAGGGGATATTTTCCTTGACTTACAAGGGAGGATTTACCTCAATGACTTTACATAATAATAACATCCCGACTGTGGAATAAAACATCTCTAGATGAATAATAATAAAGTACAAATATAATATTCTTTGAAGTTACAATATTTCAACACTTACTAGAAGTGGTCATTGAGAATTTTTTTATGCAATCAAATGCAAATTACGTTGGAATTGTTAGAAAACAATGTTTTCATGAATCAAGTGACTATGACTACAAGAACATAGTAGAAATCATGGTCATACAAATATTAGTGATAGATGAAATTCCCTCTTAAAGTAGGATGTAGAAGATACATGAAACTTCACATAAATGTAGGGATATTAACATAAAAAATAGAGAAAAGTTAACATGCTAGATTTTGCAATTGGATAATTTTTCATCCCCCCCCCACCCCCCCAAATTTTTTTTTACCAACTTTCAATTTTTTCTTAAAACAAATAAACCCAAATTATATAGGATAAATTTATTTTACTTTTAAAGACTGCCATAGCTTTTTTAGAAACTATACAAAATCTTTAGAAATTTGAATATTTTATAAATATATCGCTAAGCAGTTTATAGTTGACCTTTTGAGGGTCAGTATGATTCGCCAAGGTTTCTACATTTTAAGTTAATCCCCACAATAGTGTTGTGTTGCAACAATTGCATTGCACATTGATGTTGTGCCACTTCAAATCGATATTGGTGGCCATATGGATTAATAATCACCATAGAGATCCTAGTAGATTGTTTGATTACCCTACACATTGTCTAGTAGTAATTCTCAAATATGGTATCAATACCAACTTGAGTATCCTTCCCTAATGAGAAAGCTAGGTACTCATATTTGGTTACCACAAAAATGTCCCATGGATCCCACTGGCATTTGAGCACCTAACAACTCCATCTATTGCAAAAACACAATCAATAGTAAGAAACTATAGAACCACAATTTTTGGTTCTTAACTTGTTAGTCTAACACATTGTGCAATACATAATTGGTGAGGAACCATATCCAATTCAACCTAATGTTGTTCACGTAGACATCAACAATATCACGTCCCCACCCATCAATCTGACCACAGAGGTGACATGAGCGATCTGTTGGGGTTCTAAATTTCTCGCCCACGGCCATATTATAAAATTCATAAACATTTAAATACATGTGCAGATGCATAAATACAAATACAAAGCATAAGATAAATTCATTCCACACAAACATCATGCGTAAACCAACAAATTCATCACATGCATAATAACAATAATAATTCATGCTCATTCAACACAACAATAAATAAACAAGCAAACACTTATCTTTTAATTGAATTCATCCAAGAAACTCACTATGGAAGAGCAACATTCCACCCAGCCGTATGCGCTCTATCCAACACTTTATCTCTCTGCTGAGAGGCCACCCCCGAGCTGGGCTATGTATCCACTAGGGAGGAACCACCCAGGTTCACTCATAGCTACATAAACATATTCTCATGCTAAGCCAGCACACAACTGGGTTTATCAAGCATGTAGGTAGACAAGAAAGGTGAATGCTAAGCCAATGAGCTCAACCATAGAGCTGCAGGCATCTCAATTGGTCTCAGCCAACCTTGGCACCCACAATACCTACCATGCTCAACACAAGGAAGGTCCCCTTCTCTGCTACACAGTCCCTTAGGCGCCCCTTCCCTCCAGTGCTATTCAGAGTGGGCATAGAAAGGTTCAGGTTTCTAACTTTTAGAGATTTCTTGCCTTCATTGGGTTTATCAAGCCTTTCGAACCTCCAGTCTCTCTCTAATTTCAATTTCTTCTTTGAATTTTCTGATTTCTAGCAAAACAAATTTGCAGCCACGAAATTAAATTTTCGGGCTCCCAAATATGGCTTCTCCCATGGAATTTTGGGCTTTAGACACTCCCAAATACGCCCCTGGGTTCGAGTCTATGGATCCCCCACTTGATTTCACACCCCACATGAATTTCTGGGCGTTTTTGACAGTTGAAAACATGGCTCTTTCTCAAGTTGTGATTTCTGCGATTTCTCTTATTGGGAATGCATGGCATACTCCGATTTGGTCCTTGGTTTCCCAACAATGGAATGGGAGTGGAAGGAAATGAATTTCCATTATGAAGATTGAATTCTAGGTAACAAAAACTAAGCCCATACTCACATACAAATTTTTGTGTTATGCCCATACTCCATTAAATTCATGAGTTGTTTTCTCAGCTACTTTCTTACAACAAAAACAAATATCAACCCAGGATTCCACTTAGGTAGTTGCTTACCATTTATAGTACAAGGGGTTCTCAAGATGACACTTGGAAACAAATGATTGGATCCCCACACACCCCTCACCTCTCCTAGTGGATACTGACAACCCCCTCATTTTAGTTGCTTCCATAGACAACTCTTAGACATTTTATTTACATGATAAATATTTACATGTTACATTTTTCCATGTTCGATTGGCACATGCCAACAATATATAAAATACTTACCTTCGTAAGCCGAGCATTCACTAATAGGGCCTTGGCCTTGAGCTCCACACTTGGAATCATAGACCACACATTTACAATATTTACATATTAAGCCAATAATTCCAAGGGTCAAAATGGGGACATTACAAACAATATGAATGACCTATTTCAAACATTCTGCCTTCTTAAATGTTTGTAGCACCCTAGTAGATAACAATTGAATTTCCATGCTAATAAACAAATGGTTGATAAAGGCTATGTCATAATCCTAGTCCTTTTTTTCATGCCATGTTCTAGGCATGGGTTCATCTGCTTGTCTGTGACACCTCCCTCTTCTTGTCTAACCACCTCATCTTTATGCACTATAGATCAAACCATAAACATGTTTGTAACATCTTATGCATCCATCAACAACCATTCAATGGCATGCATTTCCTTGTCATCAATGGGGATATTCCAATCCAACCAAATCCTTCGAAAATGCACCCGCAACAATTGTAACCTTACACACTTTCACATTGTCGACGAATTCTAAAAATAGGGGATATGCAACATGCTCAGAATGCCAAACTTAACTAAGGGTCGAAACAAGTTCTACATCTTGGTCTACTCCCATCTCTATTCCCTGTATTAGTTTAGTGCAAATTCAAGAAATGCAAGATATTTGTAGATATCATAATCCACCAAATGCACCTACTTGACATAGCCTTTCAGGTGTTTTTCCTTATTTACATGCATTGATGGGTCCAATCTCTCTTTTCAGCACATTGGATTCAACACTTTTAGGATGGGAGCCTTATCTCATTAAGGCTTGTCCTTATGGGCCTTTCTACTCACTATCCTTGTCCTTGCTAATGGACTTGTTTATAGTAGTATCCTTTTGAAAATCCAATATTGATTAATGCCAAACTCCACCTTCCACTAGTGCTTCCTTGCACCTAGACCTTGTTTTTTTACTAGGGGAATCGACAACTAGGGCAGGGCTCATACTCGCATGACACAGAGTCGATTCCCACCAGCTATGACTATACCCTTAGGTGCACCCATACATCCACCAAGCATGGGGCACATGTTAGCCAAGTTTTGAACTCGTGACATCGTAAGGAGTGCCTTAACAGTACACTCTATCGCCACTTGATCTACACCCATGAGGGCTTGCATTTAGATCTTGTTGTCTATCATTCTCAAATTCATTTTTTCCTAAGCTCTATACTCTAACTTGGTGTAGATTTTGGCTTAGAAAATGATGGTCCAATCTTGTGCATTTCAATGATATAAACCATTTCCAAAACACAACCATAAAGAACTACATTAACTTTTTGGTGGTGATCAACATTATCTAAATTGTGTGCCATCCTAATTATGTGACCTTCTAACTAATCCTACCTATATCGACCAAAATCATTAACAAATCCTATCTAGATCTAGTCATCAATGTAGAGCAAGGCATTCCTTTTGTAATGACTCTCTTGACCATAAATGTGACATGACTATCTTGGGCACAACCCGTGCAACATTTAAAATCTTGATCTGGCCCACCTACCTACCATTGCAGTTAATCGTATCAAGATTCAATTCTCCTATCAATCAAAATCCTCCAACGATATTTTTATAATTCAACAACTCTTGTCCCATAGAGACATTACCTACGTTGACATCCCCCTGCCCACGCTTTGTAATAATTTAGCTTTGTATTTCCCTTTGTTCTCATGACACCCATCCCATCCCATCCATAGGTGTACATAATCTTATATCTATTTGTAAAATTTTCCTAACCCTAAGTTATTTTTTTCCTTATGTTCTTAATTAAATAAACTGTTATTTAATTACTTAAAGTAAATTCTTCACATAGCAGTAGTCACACATATAGCTAGAAAATAAACAATGAAAGAAAAAACACAATACACAAATAGTTTACTACAAATCATATTTTCAATAATAATTCAAATCTTACAAGGAAACCTCCATAGACTGTTAAAATAATAGTTGCATGGTACACCCAAATGAAACAAATTTGCAAATTTTTCTGCCCAAAATCGACAAAATTGCTTGTAGGTTGTTGTTGTAATACCCCTAGTTTTGACCCTTGGAATGCATTAAATCAAATTATGTAAATGATGTAAATATTCTATTATGGATTCCTAGTGCGGAGCTCAATGCCAATGATCTACTAGTGAATGGCTAGGCATTTATAATGTAAATATTTCTACATGGGCCATGTGGTTGGCCTGCCACGATGACTCAAAAGCTATGTAAATATTATGTGGAAAAATAATAAAATGGTCCAAGATGGTTGTGTAAAGAGGGGCTATGATTCCATTAGAGGGGAAGAGGAAAGGGAGCCTATGGGAGATTAAATCCTCTATTTCTAAGAATTGACCTTAGAATCCAGTTGTTTCCATGTGTATTAAGTGGGATAATTACTTCATTTGATTTATTAAATCCAATCATTGAATGCATATGTGAGGTTGGTGGGAAAAGTCTCTTCATGTAGTTATGGAAGCATGGGATGAATATACTTCTATGACAATTGTAAGAGTCCTTCCTATATGGTCAAAAGTTATGCCAATTATTTTTTCACTATCCTCTCATCACCTTTGTGATCTATCACTCATTCTTCAAGTATAGTTTTTCATTTTGTTCTCTCAATTACCAACTACTAGACTGAAAATAACAAAAAAATAGAATTGTGAAAGGAAAATTGTAGAATTAGAGGAAATATGATGGTTGTAGGTGGGCATAGAGGTTGGGGAAGATATAACCTTTACCTCATTGTGTATTTTCTACTCTTGAATGCTAGATACATCATTAATTAATGTTACATGAGACTCTTCAACAACATACATTGGGTTGGGCTCTTTCGACACACATTGGTAAGCACCATAGGGGTTGAATTTCTTGAGGGAATTATGGAGCAGTGAAGGGAGATGCCTTCCTTGTGTTGTGTGGGGCAGTAGAAGAGATTGCCATGGTTGGAATGGTTGAGTGAGATTCTTGTAATTGGTTAGTGGTGAGTAGTTTGGCTAAGCATGAGATCAAATGGGTTTTGGGTTGAGAAAAAGAAGTCTATAGAAGTTTCCTTCGCTCTGGTGGCCTCATAGCTTGGCTTGGGGGTGGTACCTGCAGCTGATTGGGTGGAAAATCACTCTTACATAGCCAATTGCTTAAATCTTCTTTTGTTTAAATTTAAGTATTCTCTTTGTATATGAATGTGTAATGATTTTATTTACTCCATGCGATAACTATGCTTGTTTATGCATGATGTGTGTGTATAGAGTATCAATTCCATTGTGCATTACATTCATGCACTTGCACATGCATTTCTTACTTATGAATTCGAATATTGACCCATGTGGCAAAATTTAGAAGAATCAAATTTGTAACTACCCTCTCCTATGGTTGTAATGATAGATGGGCATACTACATAGTGGTACCAGAGCTCTTGGTTGCATCATTGGGGTTATATGGGATGGAATCAAGAACTACATGAAGAAACTAGAGTTCATTTGGGAAGTGTTTGAAAAAATGATTCTATGAAAATCATGGTTTTAGTTAACACATGGTGTTCTAATGGATCCCAATTATTGAATCTTGTGGTCTACCAACATGAATGGTAGATTAGTTGAGAAAATATGGGATTTTTTTTCGAAATTAGTAGAGCAATTAGTGAAAAGTTTCATTTTATTAAGTGGCAGAGAAGTTTCTAGAATGGAGGAAAGACCATGTGTGAATCCCGTGTGGCTAGTTATTGCAAAATTGAAAATTTTCATATTTATGAAATTTTGAAAAAATTGGGGAAATTTGAGGTAGGCCCCACTCTTGCCACATGGATGGAGGTGTGATGTGGAGGATCCATATGGAAAAGGGGTATGACATGGATCGAAGCAGGACCAAGTAGCTTCGTTGGCATCGTGACATAATGGTCTACGTGGAAGATCTAGATTCTTGTATGTGTGTTTCGAAAAGGAATATACATTGTGTGTGAATGGATCGGATTGATCGATGGATTAAGGGGATTTAATATTAACTGTTTGTGGGAGGGGAATCACATGCATGAAAGGGACACATTAAAATTTTGTGAATGGCTTAAATTTAAAGTTGAAAAGTGCACTGATCAATCTACACCATTCGTGGGAGACCTACTTTTTTATTATCCAATTGAGTCTAATGTCGTGAATGGACATGATTAAAAGTTGAAAGGTGCATGGAGAAATCTACACCATTGGAGGGGACCATCTGTTATTACCCAATGAGCAATTAATATTTCTATGAATGGACATGATTGGAAGTTATAACTTGTATAAATGAATCTACACCATTCGCGGGGGTGGGCCATTAGTTAGATGGAGAACATGTTGAATGTTGCAAATGGATAAGATTTCACAATGGAAATTGCAAGGAGTGATCTACACCATTCACGAGGGTATACTAATGGTTAAGCTCTAGACAAGGTAAATGCCACTAACGACGGACATCTATGGAGAGAAAAAGGGATCTAATTGTTGACATTCGTGGGGAAAAGGTGCATTTGTGTCAAATATTACTTGTTTGCACATAGAAGAGCTCTAATGACATGGTGGGGTATGTATATGGAAACGTAAGACACCCATTGCCACATAATTAGCCACGTGTCATGCCATGTCATCATTATGGAAGATAATAAAAAATTATAAAATAAAATCTGGAGCCTTTTTCTTGTTTTGGGCATAACATGAGCTATTTTTATCTGTTTTCAATGAAATTTTTGGGGTTGGATCCACAGTACTGAGGGATACAAAAATGTCATTGGGGTGGATTCTTCATTCTGCTCATAATTTTCAAAACTTGAGGGTTAGTGTTTTTTTAAGACCATAGTCATAAAACCAAACATGAGCCATGTTCATGATGAAAATTGGAAAGTATAGTCCATGGCCAAGCATGTTGAAACCCTTATGATCCTTTGACAAAATTCTCAAGCATTTGGAATAGGGATTTGAAAACATGCCAAAATCCACTATTCTGGGGCACTTTTGGGGGGATTTTGAAAATTTTGCAAGAGGGAAAAAATAACCCAAGAACTCAAAACCGAATTCTTTTATGATTTCAACATTGTACCTTCTCATCAATGTAAACAACTTTTGTTAGAGGAATATTTTACAAAAATTCTCATTTTGGGAGAGAGCGGTGTTTGGAAAAAAACTTTTTGAAAGAAGTGCAAAAAGTAAACGTAATAAATTCTAGAAAAGTGTACAAATTGACTAGAGCATCAATCAAAGCTCTGAAAGTTGTTGAGTAATTATTTCCATTAGACTTATCAGCATCCAATAGACAAATAATTTTGGCTCCCCCTATATTTTCTTCTACATGTGGCTGAAGTTGGCCTCTAAGACTATGCACCTATAGGAAATAATGGGAAAATTTGACAATTTTGAAAAGCTATAACTTTTCGCCCAGAGATCAGAATTGAGAGTGGTTATAGTCTTTGGAAATCTTATCCATAGGGGGGGAAAAGGGAACAATCAGATTCTGAAGGGGTGATTCAATTTTTTTTTTCTAAAAATTGAACAAAAAAGTGTCTGTAGCCTTGATTTGACAAAAACTGTCAACATGGGTAGTTTTTAGAATGCATGAAAATTAATTTTATGAATTTTAGAGGATGTAATGCAACTAAAAAGTGTGCTTATTTGAAATTTTTTTGCATGTGATCAAAATCTTGAGGTGTAATTTTTTTCTTAATGTGCAAAAAACAAAAAGATAAATAAAATTTACACTTCAATAAAATGGATCCCTTTCGGTGCTTGATAGATCCAGGTTTAAAATGGATCTATGGTGGTATTAATGATTGACTACCCAATGTTGATGGTCTAATACCTCTTACTACAGTAAAAAATATAATAAGTGATAAATAAATTTGTATGTGTTTACTTTGTAGTGTCATTATCCTCTGCTCATGCATGGTTGTGTGAACCATGACTTCCCTCTGGACGTACGACGTGCCATATCTAAATTATCTGCATTTTTACGTTGGATCGCATCAAAGGATATTCATATGGCTAGCATTCCGCGGTGGATTTAAGAGATAGATGATATTGTTTGTATGCTTGAGAAGGAATTGCCAACGAGTTTCATGGACTTGCAGGTTCATCTTCTAATTCACCTAGTTGATAAGGTTGAAATAGTCGGGGTAGTCTCTTGTCGCTGGAAGTTCTTCTAGAGAGGTACATGAAAAAATTGAAAGGATTTGTTCGACAAAGGGAAAAACTAGATGGGTCTATGGTGGAGGGGTACATAGTATATGAGTTGTTTTATTATGCCAATGAGTATATCAAGTAGATTGTCGACACACCAGATGTGGTGATTTGGGACGAACAAAGGGCTAAAGACAAAAGGGAAGTGGAGCTGCTCCAAATAAACGAAAAAAGGCACATGATAAAGAGTAAGTGACTTATTGTTTGTAAACTTTTTACAGATTAACTATTCACATTGAAGATCATAATGGATATTTTGATCTCATACGTACTATATGTTGGTTTGATTTCGTGAATATATCAACAAATTCAGAAATTGATGCCATCAATAAATTCATTATTTACAACGCAGAGGCAAGAGAGTTGTGAGTTGCATTGTATGAACAGAAGTGGAGGAAATGGGACAGTGACAAGACGAATTCAGACAGTTGAATGGTAGAAGCGTGCCTTATCCTGATCATTTACAAGACAATATGCCAATGATATGTCCCAACAGTTGGGTTGTTGACCAAGTCAGAGAGAAATACGGTGCATCAGGTCGTTACATGTGCTTAAGAGGATGCACTAAAAATAGGGATAGGGTGAAATAACTCAGTAATAATCTCTTCATGTATATTTTGAACTTCATAATGCACCTTTGAATTGTAACATCTATATTTTATATTTTAATGGTTGGGTTATTAGACATGTGACTCTGTGATTTGTTCAATTTTTATAGCTTCATTTGTTCCCATCTATGTGGGCATATGGGCATCATTTTCACACCAAGGATGCCAATGATGGACGCATCGCAACAAATTGTGGAGTGGAAGTCGATTTCGACCAATCTAGTTGTGCTAGCCACCGCGATCAAAACCTAATAGGTGGAAGTTACGTTACATCAAAAATATACAAGAGATCATCCAAGTGGAATTCTCTTCTTTCCATTGTGTTATGTTTAGATGCAAGTGGTGGGACACCTTTGATTGGAATAATGTAAAGGAAGATCATGATAGTAGGCTAATATGTATCAATTCTAGAAAGATGTGGGATGAAACCAAGGAGCCTTATGTTTTCCCAAAAAACTGTAACCAATTTTTTTTTCACCCAGATTTGTTGGATAAGGATTGGTGGTTCATATTAAGACACGGCTCTAGATCAAAACATATTTTTTAGAACAATAGTGCTATCATGCCAACTGAGGAAGATAATCAGGGTGATGACAGTGGAGAGTTATATATACATGTTTTATTTCATTGTTTATATTGTTGTTGTGTCTTTTTGTTATCTTAATTTCGGTAATTATATTGTTTTGTATTCATCTTATTGTGGTGGAAATGGAAAGTTGTGAAATAGTAAGTTAGCACGTGTAGAATGTGGTTTGAAGATATGAAAGATGGGATTTGGATTTTTTGAAAACAAATGGTTTTTTTTTTCTATGGATGTAATGTGAATCAAAATTATAATCAAAAGATTCATGTACTAATTATATTGTGTTACCATCTCTTCTAAATAGGAGAATGGATTTTTTTGTGATGTATTGCGAAATGTTTGAAAAGACATTTTTGATAATGATATGTTTTGTTTTAAATCTTTTTTTTTATGTTTTGAGAAAGATAAGATATTATGAAAGATTAATCTATATAGGCTCTTATAAATTTTGTCATTTTATAATAAATCAACTAAATATGTTCTACAATTTTATTAATTACTCTTTGATACATAATTTTGTTACCATGTTAATTTACATTTTTAATGTCTATACCATAATTTTTTCAACAAACCTATGAACTTCATATGTACCTTTGCTTGTAAACAATGATGAAACACAAGCCTATATGTATGAATTTTAAATGTTTCTAATAAAAGAGTCTATGTCATCAATATGTTGTATATGGTAATAGTTGTCAAACACATGCCTGATGTTGTAAATTGTAATTGAAATTTGCAATTTGTAATTGTACTAATTTTAATTGTAATTTGTAATTTGTATTTGAAATTTGTATTTGTAATTAATTAATAAAAATTAATTGATTAGGCTCGTTTCAATACATATTATTCTACAATTTTATTAATTGCTTTTTGATACATAATTTATTACCATATTAATTTGCATTTTTAATGTCCATACCATCATTTTTTCAACAAACCTGTGAACTTCATATCTACCTTTGTACAAAGGAGCCTATATTTCATCAGTATGTTGTATATGGTAATAATGATAGAACACATGCCTAATGTTGTAATTTGTAATTGAAATTTGTAATTGTAATTGTAATTAATTAATTAGACTCATTTTCATACTTATTGTTCTACAATTTTATTAATTGTTCTTTGATACATAATTTTGTTACCATCTTAATTTTAATTTTTAATGTCCTACCATAATTTTTTCAACAAATCTATGAACTTCAAATGTGCCTTAGTTTGCAAATAATGATGAAACAAAAACCTATATTTATGAATGTTAAATGTTTCTAACAAAGGAGCATATATTTCATCAATATGTTGTATATGGTAATAATGCTCA
The DNA here is from genome assembly GCA_027924585.1 of Larix kaempferi. NCBI lineage: Eukaryota > Viridiplantae > Streptophyta > Pinopsida > Pinales > Pinaceae > Larix > Larix kaempferi. Next base: position 18,154,324 of record BSBM01000799.1, read on the forward strand.
AGCACATGCCTATGTAAGATAAAGTACATCGATCAAAATGAATATATATATCTAAAAAACACAATCATTATCTAATAACATCATGTAATTAATTAATACAAATTAATTAATTAGGCTCGTGTTGATATTAATTTCTCTTTGGTACATAATTTTGTTACCATGTTAATTTTCATTTTTAATGTCCATATCATAATTTTTTCAACAAACCTATGAAATTCAAATGTACCTTAGCTTGTAAATAATGATGAAACACAAGTCTATATGTATGAATGTTAAATATTTCTAACAAAGGAGCATATATTCATCAATATGTTGTATATGGTAATAATGATCAAACACATGCTTCTCTAACATAAAGTACATCAATCACAGTGAACATTTACATCTAAAAAAAACAAGCATAATCTAACAACATCATGTAATTAATTAATACAAATTAATTAATTAGGCTCGTTTTGATACATATTGTTCTACAATTTTATTAATTTCTCTTTGATACATAATTTTGTTACCATGTTAATTTGCATTTTTAATGTCCATACCATATTTTTTTCAGAAAACCTATCAACTTCATATGTACCTTGGTTTGTAAATAATGATGAAACACAAGCATATATGTATGAATCTTAAATGTTTCTAATAAGGGAGCATATATTTCATCAATATGTTGTGTATGATAATAACGATCAAGCACATGCCAATCTAACATAAAGTACATCAATCACAATGAACATATACATCTAAAAAAACACAAGACTTATCTAACAACATCATGTAGCATACACATCAAATATCACAGAGTCCACAATAATCTAAACATTATCTAACTACATCATCTAACACATATAAACGTCATCTAGCACACAAATCTAATAATCACATCTAACGAAACACAATCATTGTTTATCATCATCATCACACATAACTAACAAGCGTCATTTAACATACACATCTATCAAGCACATCTAGAAAACATATATAACATGACCTAACAATATACACATCAACATCAACATATAAATAAAGTACATCAACATTAATATGAAAAATGCACCATATATACATATATGAATGATAATATCAAACTCATTATACATGATGTCAAATAGGAATCTCAAATAAAATAACTGTTGTGACATATTATGCTCACCTCCAGAACTAGAGGCAATGATACCTCCACCAGTAGAGCGTGAGGAATCAATACCTACTCCAAGAGAAAATGTAGACCGAAGTAGGGAAATAATATTTGGATAATCATATTTGGGAATATGATGCCATCGACCTATCAAGAATAGTAGAACCTTGGTCTATAGCAAAAAATGATGGGCGACCATCTCGTCATCGAGAAGGTGGTGGAGGGAAGGTTTCATATGGAGGAGATTGTGGGGGTCGTCTTCATGTAAAGGAGACAGTGAGGGGTCAAATCTATGTGCTAGAGAGGCCTAAATTAATGTTGTATGATTGGATGAAGTGCAGTGACTAGACGAAGTGTGACCGGATGAAGTGTCACCGAACAAAGTGTGGCCAGCCCTCAACTTTGTGATAAGCCTCGTAGATCCAACAATATGATGCATAAGGAGCCTCATATCATGAGGAAGGCCCCTCCAGACCATTGGGAGCTTGAGGTCTCCCATAATTTCACAGACTAACACAGGGCAGACTCCTTGGCGAGTCATTATCTCACAAAATATGTCGGTCAAATATTGTTTGTACCTGGCATCGGTCCTGAGTCACATGCAAGGTCTCTGCAGCTCATGAGCACGGTCCTTTGCGGCCTCATCCATCTCCACATAAGGAGGTTGGGGATGTCTCTTCCCAATATAGGTTCCAATATCTACAAAATATATAGTACACAACAATAATTAGACAATTTCATTAAGCACATTAGAATATATTTTATTCTCATTAAGAAAGACAATAAAATGAAACTAGATTTATTCAAACAAAACACTAATATTACCTTTGGCATCCGCTAGCTTGTCCTAAGTGATGAGGATTTTTGTACGTGCCTGCCAATCCAACTCGGCGTAAGGAAACAACACTAGGGATAAACTGTGGTCCTCCATGCTGCGTAGTAGCTCCAGTGTCTCTATGGTAATCCTCTCAGGGAACTCTAGTTGGCCCCTCTTGGGAAGCATCTGGCCCCACATATGCATGCGGGCCTCAGTCGACGACCTAGGAGGGTGATGGTCAAACGAAGGCCTCATGGTAAAAAAAAATCAAAAAATAAACAGAACAACTCTAAACCAAAATGGAAGTTGGCCTTTCCTTGGAACTGTGCATGACATCTACTAATCACAAAACAAAAATACCGCAAAAAATGGCAGACCACTAAATGCATCTCGCCCTTTCCACTAAAGAATCAACATAGAATAATAGAGGGAAGCTAATGCGCTAGCCATCCGTAGTTTAGTGCGCAATGGTGGTCACCAACAGCAAGACGCACCTAACATCCTCTCAACCGAAAGAAGAGATGAATAGATATCCACCGGAAACCTGAAAATCGATTGAACGAACAAAGGCATCATTGATATATCTCCAAGAGTAGAAAAGCTGAATATCAGCTGTTATTCCAGCTGGGACACTAGAGAACTGGGGAAAATCCTTCCCTTCTTGGATAGCCCAATGATAAAATATATATCCTCCTCAGTGGACTGGAACCACTTATAAGGACCAACACTAAAGGCCTATCTCCAGTGATCCCATCAATAGATCAACTACATCAAAAAAGTCGAGTTCCCCTTGAGAGATGTAGCCTCCTCATAGAACTTGAGGAGGCCTACTTCCCTCAAGAGGTCTCGCGTTTTTGTAGTAATGGGGTGAGGGTACAAATCCCTCCCTCTCTCAATCCTCCCACGGTCGTAAAACATTGTAGTGGTCAATGTGTTGCTGCTGTTGGTGGTGTTGCTCTCTGTGCTGAGGTCTTTGATGAACATAAAAAAAATCATCAGTCTATTATATAAAACATATACAAAATTATTAAATGATAATTTTATTTATAAATAAGAAATAATATTTTTTTTATTTCTAAAAACACTTGAATTTCCAACTTGGTGCGCCTGAAAAATAGTCCAGTACCGCATTCGGTGCATATTCGTACATACACACTGGCAACAATGTGCCACCTATATGTAGCAAACCACTTACACTAATTGTTTTTTATATAAAAATTGACATGGTGCATTGTATACATACAAGGAATCGTTGCATTCATAACACGACTAGCACTGACATAGTGCATATATAATAATAGTACACACCGCCTGTTACACCCAAAATCTACTCATCATGAGATTCAGTGTATACACCCCTGAAGACACCTGGACTAAATAATCATCCTGGGAGTATTTGTACCCAATTGTACTAGGTTTTGAAGGGTCGTCACAAGTTGCACACTAGCAACATGCGACGTCGCATCTTACTCCACTGCAGGGTGCGACGAGGTCAGTTAATGGGCAAAAATAGCTTATTCGAGATCCTTCTCAAAACTTGCTCATTTAGGGGCTTATCCCTGACCTCTAGGGGAGCTGGTACTCGACTCCTAACTCTTTGGGAGGATCCCCTATCTCTCTCCTACCATCTCTCAACCTATCCTATCCATACCCTATCCATTTGTCCCTATACAAGTGAAGCTCACTCCCATCCCCAGTATGGTCGCCAGATTTGTTATCGGACAATCCACTCGAGCGGACGCGAGCCAGATCTCCCTAGCTCAAAGTGAGTCTAGAACAAATAGAACATACTACAAGTGCATTTCCTAGATCTACTTAAGGATCAAGTACTAGATGTCTTACCTTTTCACTACGCAATCCTTTCTCCTGAATGTTGCTCCACGTCCCACGGTCGTCAGATCCAAGCTGCAAGACCTGTCAAGACAAGAAACAAGAGAAAACAGTAAAAGACATCTATACAATAAGTGATCTAAGTAAACAGTTAAGCAGGTAAACTACTCAATATCATTACACACATGAACAACATTGGTGGAAAGCATTTGTATTACTGCAAATAGAGGAGTACATGATAGAGATATAGAACCACAACCAAGGCTTAACGCTGTAGCCCTTCTCTGACAAAGCCAATTGCCATATCCTTTCAATTTCCTCTTGATTGAAAGATTTCATCTTGCGTTCGACTTCAACTCATTTATTCACGCTTGATGATATGTACTATGATACCTTGGGAATCATTGACATCAATGGTGATCTCCCTCGCACTTGTTAACGGTTTACATCAATGATTGGTAATCAAGAGGTTTCTACCATGTTCGACGTCAAGACATTTGTAATCACATGGATAGACTCGTATCATTGCGGGTTCAGCTTGAAGACCCTAGCGAGTCATGTTTTACCCAGGTTGCAATGGAGTTTGTATTGAGTTATATTACACGGATCCATTTTTGTATTGGTCATGGCTGTGTTATCATCTCATCATGGATCTATGCTTGTGTATAGTAGCCATGATTGTGTTCAGTCGATCATTACTATCATGGATCTGCAATGTATTGGTCGGCAGCCATGTTGTACTTCCTATGAGATTGTCAGTTCAGAGTCAGTTGTACTGCAGTAGTGTCCTTCATCCGACGAGTTTGTTGCCATTACTTCTATCAAAGCACTTCACCTGTCTATCTTCAACAGCTTCATGCTTTGGGGGGCATTCTGTTACACCCAAAATCTACTCATCATGAGATTCAGTGTATACACCCCTGAAGACACCTGGACTAAATAATCATCCTGGGAGGATTTGTACCCAATTGTACTAGGTTTTGAAGGGTCATCGCAGGTTGCACACTAGCAACATGCGACGTCGCATCTTACTCCACTACAGGGTGCGACGAGGTCAGTTAATGGGCAAAAATAGCTTATTCGAGATCCTTCTCGAAACTTGCTCATTTAGGGGCTTATTCCTGACCTCTAGGGGAGATGGTACTCGACTCCTGACGCTTTGGGAGGATCCCCTATCTCTCTCATACCATCTCTCAACCTATACTATCCATACCCTATCCATTTAGCCCTATATAAGTGAAGCTCACTCCCATCCCAAAGAGAGGAAGACTATGGTATCTACATGCTGGTGAAATCTCTCTTAGAACATCTCCACTCACCTATTGGAGAACTCATACTTCCTTGGAAGGATATGGCAATTGGCTTTGTCGGAGAAGGGCTACAGCGTTAAGCCTTGGTTGTGGTTCTATATCTCTATCATGTACTCCTCTATTTGCAGTAATACAAATGCTTTCCACCAATGTTGTTCATGTGTGTAATGATATTGAGTAGTTTACCTGCTTAACTGTTTGCTTAGATCGTTTATTATATAGATGTCTTTTATTGGTTTCTCTTGTTTCTTGTCTTGACAGGTCTTGCATCTTGGATTTGACGACCGTGGGATGTGGAGCAACATTCAGGAGAAAAGATTGCGTAGTGAAAACGCAAGACATCTAGTACTTGATCCTTAAGTAGATTTAGGAAATGCACTTGTAGTCTGTTCTATTTGTTCTAGACTCACTTTGATCTAGGGAGATCCGGCTCACGTCCGCTCGAGTGGATTGTCCGATAACACCGCCAAAGCACTGCTAGAGAATCTTAGGGCAATGCCTGTGCTTCCCTTAAAAAAGAAAGCACCAGTGCATGTGTTAAATTTTTCACCATCGCTAGGAGTGTGCACAAAGATCAACAACGAACTGCTATTGGCACGTGCATTTGTGAAATAGTGAGGAGCATTAGCTTTTTTCCAAGCTTCTCAATGTGTTTACCTTGAAAAAACACCGTTAATGCTACGTAACAAACAATGCAACGCACTGATGCGCTGTAAAATCAACACACCGAAATGAAAATTTTAAATTTAAATTAATATTGTCTGGTGCACTATGATAAAGTAGCAAACTGCAATGATTCGTTGTGATAAGGGTTAAAATGGCACACAAGTCTTTGTGCGCCTCATGTAATCAAGCGCACTGGTGCACTATATACCATGCACACACTGGATTATTTTATAAAAATTTTAATTAATATGTGGCGATGCTCTATAATTGAGCGCACTATCTTAATGATGTGGTTGGTTTATCGGTAAGGGACGCACCGTTTGCAGTGCAAGGAAGTGAACATGCCAGTGTGTTTATAAAAATTAATGCATTGTTTTGAGTTTTTTAATTTTTAATTGAAACGACTTGGTGTGCTATAGAATATAGCACACCGTATAATGGTGCGCTATGTTTCTCAGTTTACAGCGCACTGCATCCAATGCACCCTGTAATTTTACAAGGTGTGCCAAAGCACACGAACGCATCGCGCATAATTTTTAATTTTTTTTAAACAATGAAAATTCAAGCTTAATTTCAAATTTTAATCCACTAAAAGTTTAAGTTAGAAGAAAAAAAAGAGATTACATGGAAATTTGTTGGTTGAGGCATGGTTGCCACATAGTCCAAAAAATGAATATTTCCCACCATTTAGAAAAATTCAAAAAGCATGTGGAAATGGATACGAGAAATGTAGGTAAGCACCGATGGTAGGGCACTTTAGGGAGGCAAAGGTGGCACCGGTGATTGAGAGCTCAAGAGTACTGTGGAATAGTAAAAATGAATATATTGGCTCATAATTGTTTTTATTTAACCCTTCTTCAGTGCACTTGATACTAAGACGCATCGAGGCATTCTTTTATAAGGCATGTCAGTGCTTCAGAAGAATACAAATGCACCGTTATGTAATATAAATATATATATGAAATTGGGCGTAGCATTTTAAATAAAACATAAATAATTGTTAACGTATCCCTAATCTGGTGCGCCATCTTGTGTTATGCATCGGTGCAATAATTGTTTATATACTCACCATATTTGTTCAAAGTATTAAAATTGTTTACGCGTTTTTTTTCTTTTAATTTTATTCGATTCGGTGTTGCAATACACATAACGCACCGATGCTTTTGTTAGTATATAACGCACCATTTTTTTGTTTTTTAAATATATTATTCTTGGGTTACGTTTTTTGGGCTAGCTACGGTGCGTTAAAGGTATGTACGCATCGGTGCATTTCATGCGGTGAATGCATTGATATTGCTAATTTTTTTCCCATATCGAAAGGGGATTTTTGTGATCAGTGCATTAATATTTTCTATGCACTGGTGCGTTCACATTTTAACCACACCGATGCATTTTACGTTTACAAAAGCACTGATTAAAAGCCTCTGCTAAAACCTCCACCCACTCACCTCTGCTAGATACCTCCACTCTAAACTGATATTTGGGCTATTGTTTTATGGGATTCAATTATAACCTTCGCTAGAGGGTGTTCTCCTTGTAGTGGGGAAGGTCTTTGAATGAACTGGTTCTTGAGCGTTTCCTTCGACTTGGATGAGATCATTGTTTTGTTTTAAGTTGGGAATTCAACCCCAAAACCATGCTTTAGAAGTGCCCTTTTTCCCATATTTCGATTATGCATGAATTTTTGAACTTCATTCAGAAATCTGAAATGGATGGATTTTTAATGGAAATGTCGAAGTGCATGTTGATGGTTATACATGGCATGTTTCAGTGTATGTGGCTCAAATTCAAGCTGGAATATTTATGTATGATAAGCCTTGTATACCTTTATGTACTATTCATTAAAAGATGATGCATATATAGCTTTGAATGATTGATATGTATGTCACAAGGACTATGAGTATGTTGTAGTGTTCCTGTTGCCCTTTTTCCTTTATAATATGATTACATGTATGATTGCTACTTGATATAGAGCCATTAATGAATTGTATTAAGTTGCAATATTATTTGGTATATCTTTTTACTGTTGTGTATACGTACTAACCATGCTTGTCATGACCCTATTGATGAGTTTCTTCAGTAGAGGAGGACATAAGGGAAATAGAGACAATAGGGTTAATAGAGGAAAATGGGGAAGAGGTCAACAACCTATTTGGTAGGGAGCTGCGAATAAAAGATTGATATTCTCTATACATTTTGATGCAGATTATGAGGAGTTTAATTAGATTTTGCAGACTGATTTTCTGAATTTGGTTGGCCAAGGCCATCTCCCAGTTTCCCAACCTTTAGTTGGACATCATGTATAGTCTCACCAAAGTGTCCTTGGCATACATGTTACTCTGCATTTTCCCATGCAGCCCAAGCCTCAGAATAATGATGGATGGAACCAGATTGTTTTGGATCATCCATCATGCATTCGTGGATGGCTTGCCCTTTCACTGCCATTGGATCAAACTCCACCTATTTAGCATAATCCTAATCATTGAGTATCTTCTGTAGCTTCTCAAGCCCAAATCCTGCAACATGTTGACATACCCAAGGCATCTCCTAGTCGGCCAGTTAGGACCAAAGGAAAAAGCCCTAGGGAGCTAGCCAAGTCAAGCTCTTCTGAAGCCTCGTTTCATTATGTTAGATCTCATTCCATTATGCCAAAGACTAATGTTGGAACAAAATACATCACTCTAGGTGATGTCCAATTAGCTAATCAGGCAATAGAGTCAACAAAACAAAGAGATAAATCGAGCAAAAAGGATAGTCCCCAAGGGAGTGAAAAGGGAACAATTACCTCTCACAAACAATATGGATTTTAATTTGGTTTGATGACCAGTACTTTTATTTATTTATTATTGATGCATACACATTTTTGTACTATGTTTAAGAAGGGGAAGACATGTAATTATGTTTGACAAGTTTCGATACTTTTTAATGTAGTATGAAAGTTTTTATAGTTTTGGCTTCTACTTTATGGTCTAAATTATTTTGGCTATTGGTATATCTCATATTTTATGTTTGTAGGAACAAGCTGAATAATGGGGAATTATATTGGATATGAATGGGGTCCCACCTATTTATATTATATTGCTTTATCATATCATGTTTAAATTAACTTGCTTTTTTATTTATCCTAACTAATCATCTTAAGTAAAAGGTAGTTTCCAACTATGTCTAACTTCTCTTCAAAGGATAAAAAGGGAGACACAAGGAAGCTTCATTTAATTTTCCAAAAATTTGTGAATAAAATGTAGAGGTTCTTCTTTTGAGCACGATTAGGATTGTCATTATAAGTTCAAGGACTGATGATTCATACAAGATAACAACCAAATTGTGGATGGTTGGTTTAGGTGGAAGCGAATAATGGTGAAACTATGGAAGAAGCAAGGCTACAAAATTGGAATATTCTTCCTTTGGAGATGTTATTAATACATTTTGTCTATTGATATAGTGTTGCACCTTTTTTTGCGTGGATTAGGTTTCCCCCAATGATAATCCCACTCTTAATTATTATGATGATTCATTTATTTTGTTGCGTGAATTTTATTATTCATGCATAATGATATTTTTTTTTAGTTGGGTTGTTTGCAGGTAGATTTCATATGGCTCCTATATTTTGATATCGTATATGGTAGTCATTGCATTTGTTTGGGTCTAGTGTGCATCTCTCAAATATATTTTCAAGATATTGTGTAGGTTATGCCTAAAGTATTTAAGGAATTCATGATCTTGGATGCATATTGCAATAGGCCTCTGTAGTAATTCAGTTTTTATTGATTCAATTTTGATGTTGCTTGTAACAAAACAAAAAACATAAGAAGCAAGCACATGAACAAATTAATTGGCATTTTGTGGATTTTAAACTTTTTTGAATTAAATGTCAGTCATTTAATTGGCAAGTACAAAGCCACCCTCTTTCATAAATGCTTTTACTTCTCCAAATGATTAGCATAAATAGGAAATTGAATTTTATTCCTTCAATTTGATTGGCTTTGGTGAATGTGCAATAAATTAGTTAAAATTATGCAAAGCATATTTATACATGACCAACATGCAATGCTAAGTTTTAGAGATATGTTTTTTCACAATATATGTTGCAAAATAGCCTATGTGAATCGCGATGGCTACTAAATTTATTTCATACTTCTACGTGTGAGTACTAGTGAAAGAAACAATATAACATGTTAGACAAGAGAGCATTTGATTCAGTGATGAGATCGATGATGTTTTTACACATGCATCGTAGCTATATTTTTTTCAAGGTCCGCCTTACTGGAAGGCCATGAGAATTGAGGGGATGAGGCAAGGTGCAAGTCTACTAGAATTTTGGCATATTAGTTACCCCTCAGAACTAGCAGCTACGCCAAACGTAGTCTCTTGGGCGTGTTTCTTGAATTGAAGCACAACAAATGATTAAGATGTATACTCATGTCTCCAACATGGACACAAGTCAAATCAAAGCCTAATCCAAACCCCTGCTCCAACTTTCAAGGTGCCTTATGAAAGCTAAACCACGGAACAACCTTCTGAAAGCTGAACCCTGGAGCTAAAAACTACCGCAATCAAACAAAATCCAATGTGGACACGTTTTTTTCCAAATCCTCGCTCCAAATTTTGAGGCACTTTATCAAATACTAACCATGGAACGACCTTGGGAAATTTTGAATAATGTGGCATCTTGCAATTGTACAGAACAACTAACAACTACTAGGATGAGTATATTGTTCTTTGAGCATGAGGGAGAATGAAGAGCATGATAGTGTGGCTGATAATCCTTACTGTGATATTATTGCAGTTTGTAAAAAAAACAAAGCAATGCCATGACTAAAATGTTGTATAATACCACACTTTTTGAATGAACGAGGTACTCAAACTTGGGTCCAGAAAATAAAATAAAAAAAACATAGAAAGAACACTGATAATTTGGCATTCCAACAAAAGGAATCCCCATAATAACAATGTGCTTTGCTGTGAATCAATTCCATGCAACGTGAAAGATTGATAATAAAAAAATCACAACTAACCAGTATATTCTCTAGCTTTTCCAACTGACAATAAAGAGTAAATCAACGGAGATGGCACTCAGCACCTGGAATAGTGTGTCGTGGACCGCACACACAATCACTAGTTTCAGGTGATCTGCATCCATAATGGCCTCCCCTTTAATACAACCAAATCCAACATCAAATTTAGCTTCCCAACTTCCTTATTCATTCAATAAAACCTAATTTCCCCCCTTTTCTTTGTAGAAAATATAAATCACATGCGACATGTGAGATTGCTCAAAAATCCAAATGGGGTGACTAGTCAGAATCCACTGTACTTGCAGGAATGAGAGAGTGAAGACAAGGATCTAGGGTGCATCCAATGATGGATGCAAGATTTAAATGTGAACATGGCCAAGGAAACTTAATGGAGGTAAGCATGTCTGGAAGACGATGACAACATTATAGACTATATGCTAGAATTGAATTGGAGGTATTGAATGACCCAAATGGTGGTGAAGAGGGGAGGGTAGGTAAGATTTGGATCAGCTGAGCAGACATGAGTCTAAAAAACTCTTACCGTTTAAAAGCACTGATATTTCAACAGATGCTTCCAGTAGACCTATTGTAAGGGCTTGAGTCCTATGGAAGCAAAGGTTGTTTAAGGCCAAGTTTGGCGGAGTTTAAGCTAACCCTATTCTATCAAAGAATAAAGTCTATTGTGTCTCCAACTGGGCCATTTTTATGTTGTTATCAAATATGCATGCATATGTATTCATGCTTTCTCTAAAGACCATTTTGTATTGGGAAGGAAAAGTACTTAACGTTGGCTGGAAAATAAGAAATTTTTATTTACGATAGCAATATATTAGCACATTCTATATAGATTCCTGACAGCCACAATAGAGCTCTTTAAAACCTTTTTAACTTGAGTTTGGCTCGGAGCTATCATTTTGGTTCAGGAGCATGTGAGGCTTAGAGAGCTCACAAAACCTAGATAGCTTGATCTTATCCATTGTTATGAGGTAGAAGGATTGTTGCTTGTTGGGCATTTGAGCCTAGATTATTACATACTAGCAGAGCTTTTATTGCTTCATGTTTTGATCATAGCAAATGAACCTTTTTTAGAAGAGAAATTGGCAAAAGCCAATAGAACATGTTATTAAACTAAATGGACAACTTCATAATAAACTGTTGCAAAGCATCTATTCTAAGAATATGCATTGGAAATTTGCTAGGACATTGAATCGACATGAATAAATATTAGGACAAGTATCAAGGCTTAGAGAACTATATGTTAGTGAATGCCATGGGATAGAAAGGGGATTTGTTTCATTTGCTTGCCTTTGTTGTGGGCATCTTCCATACAGCCCTGACCAAAGGGCTGATGCCATGTTGTTTCGTTTTGCCAGCCAGGAAGTTATTAAATGGCTCATGTACTTGAATATTAAGCATCTTGTCTTTGTTGCAATTGTAAATAGAAACATCTAGTTATTTACAATAAGCAGATATCGTCTACACTGTAGTTTCTTAATAGAACTATAATAATAACAACAATATAAGCATTAATGGTGTGAGTGTGTGAGACAATTATATATGCAATTAGGCAAGAATAACCATAAAGTGCTATTGTTTTGGATCGAGAGTAGGCGAGGCTTGCGAAAGATGACAATACCTAGATAACTCGATCTTGTCTATTGTTATGAGATACAAGGATTGATGCTTATTGAGCATTTGAGCCTACACTATTACATACTAGAAATGATTTCATGGCTTCATGTTTTGATCATATCAAATGAACTATTTTTCAGTAAAGAAATCATCAAAATCCAATAGAAGCTATTGTTAAACTAATTGGACAATTTCACAGTAAATTGTTAGGGAGCATCCATTCTAAGCTCCTCCTTGTTTCTCCTTGCATATTTTATAAAGGAAATTAAAAAAAAAAATACACATCAATAATCCCTTGTAGCCAAGTTTTAATTTCAAAGATATAAAATTTAAAGGCATGTGCTCTAAAAGCCAATAAATATGCAATTTTAAAAAAATCTCTCCTTATTTCTAATGGGACACATCAATATGTATTAAAACAAAATTTAGGAATAAATACATTTCAAATAGTTGTAGGAAATATGAAGAGATTTTATAGGAAATATAACTCGAAATAAGAACCATAGACAGAAACAAAAACATTGCACTAGAGTAGTGTTTCTTTATTGTCAATAACCCATCATTATATTCAAAATGAATGTCAATGCAATGCACTAAGGATAATGCAAGAGAAACTACCAACCAAAAAGGAAACGTATCAATAAAATCTAGAAAACTTGTATATGTAACAGCTTGTCCTACTAGTTTATAGTTTGGGAAACTCTTGTAAAGCGTTCATTTTTGCATTGTATAATAGTCCCTTCAAACCAAATGCTTCTTTTTGGATCTTTTGTCTTATTACTTAAAAAGTTTTTAAAGATCTATAATATAGCTGTGTATCCATTGAAGCTTTTCTTTTTTGTATTAGGGTAAATTTTATTTGGGATGTCCCACCTTTTTCCTCGGTTTCCATCTTATCTCAAAAATATTTACATTATCAGTTTTGGAAATGTATGCATGTATTGTTCTCTTCCATTTATGTTCCTGCTTATGCATCTTCTGGAAAGCAAGGTTGGTTTCCCAAATAGCAATAGTAATGTATCATTTGCTTGCATATGTCACAATTGACATGCAATCGGAATCCGGTTGATAGATCCCCTCAACTGCAATTAGTAATGTGTCATTTGCTTCTATCACTTCACAAGTTGATTTTCTAAGCATCATTTCCATAAACATTTGCAAATTCATTGCAATCAACTACAAGAAAAATGGCATGGTTTCCATAATTCACCAAACAACACGTCCACATCCCTCCCGCTAGGTCCATATGAAAGATGCCCAGTTCGCCCACATCAAATACAAGCAGATGACACAAATCCTACCCTTGCGATCTGAAAAAGTCCAACACAGACATGCATCAATCCAGACCCCCTCTCCAACTTTTGAGGTGCCTTTACGAAAGGAAAACCATGGAAAAACCTTTGGATATCCCAAGCCCAGAACTTAACTCTTAGAGAACTATATGTTAGTGATGCTGGAACCTAAGGTTCTTCAGGTTCATCACACCTCTGGCACATTTGGAGACAATCAGTTTGTTGGCCACAATTGGCAGGAATGATCGACTGGAGGCATGAATGAGTAGTCGACAACTAAATGGTTAGATAGAGACATGACAGAGTCCTCATCGAGTTGACCACAATAACCGACTAAAATTTACGACATTAAAGATTTTGTGGAAACCATTTGGACCAAAGACCCCTATTTGTGGACCATATCTTCTCGACTTTCACAGAGTTCGTTAGATATGGAGACTATAAATAGATTACCCTATGGGTTGTGCTATGCATATGTTTTGGTATAATCTTTGTGATGTATCAAGAATGCATTGTGATGTTGTAATCACAATGTTATGTGCTTAAGTGTTGTAATGGTGTCTTTAGATGCCACCCTCCTCCTAGTTATTGTTCCCTTTTGCATATTTCTTTTATGATATATAGTTCTTGTCGAGAGAGGTTACCCCCAACATGGTATCACAACTAATAGCTTTGACCTAGCCATGTTGTCTACAAATTGTGCTGAGTCGGATATGGGTGATCAAATCTAAGCTAATATATTTTTTGACTGATACCTCTTCTTTGAACTTGGATCAAATCTTCTTGATCAAAAGGATGACTTCTAGGATGGAACCTATTGTTCTCAATGGACACAAGTATGAAATCTGGGTGCCAAATATGGAGACTCTGTTTAAAAGCAAGGGACTATGGCAATATACGAAAACTGCCATTGCAAATCTCATGGATGTTGCTGCTAAGTTTATCATTGAAGGAAAGAAGGATGAAGTTTCCAAGGTCATCATGCCTACATATCATGAGAGATTCACTTCCTTATAAGCATATTTGAGTGTCCTAATTCCATCTAGAAGAAACTAAATTCGTTATTCAAAAAAGTGAATGAAGGTCAAGTTATGCAATTGGAGAAAAAATTGATCTCTCTGGAACCTCTATCCTTTGATCGGATTGAGGACTACTTAGCTCGCATCAAGGTTCTACAACTAAAATTGGGAAAATGTGGTAAGGATTTTTCAAAGAAGGATGGAATGCTCATTGAACTGGTCTTGATGAATTTGAAGACATTCAATGACATCTTCTGTTCCACCTTTCACACCCATTGGATGTCTTTCCAGAAATATTGTAATGATTTATCTTTGATACTTTTTGTGATTTGTTGATTAAATACCAGCAGAAGTTACTTCAAGAAGGGAAGCTTGGTAGCAAACACAAGGCTCATTTTCTAGACTTTAGAGAACATGGTCGACCGGATCACCGATTAGAATGTATCGACCAAACTACTAAAGGAAATATTGAAGAGTCATTTTTGACGAAAAGGATCAAAGGAAGAAGTCATGTCGACATTGAAAACAAATTGGGCATGTCGAGAAGAATCATTGGAAGAAGATGAAGGACTTAGAAGGAAAAATTAATCACCTTGAGGAGAGTGCGTCGACTTGTCAATCGAGCAATCGACCAACCAAAAACTATACCTTATTTATCATCACTTATCAGGAATTGCATGCTAGCACCGAACAAATTAAACCAATAGTCAATTTTGGATGTACTCATCACATGGAAAATGATACTTCTCTGTTCACTTCTTTAAGTAGATTTCCTAAACAAAAGATCTATGTTACTGATGACTACGTTCACACTGTTGTTGGAAGTGGTGATTTTGAATGTCAACGTGGTTGAATATATAATGTCTATCATGTGCCAAGACTTAGTGAAAATTTGTTGTCAGTTTCCCAAATTATGTAGACTCAAAAGACTGTGGAGTTTTGGCCAGATCACTTTATCATAAAGGATCCGAGGCTAGGGGGGAATCTATTTCCTCGGGATATTTGGATGTCAAAGATGGACTTTAAAACTTGTGTGATTTTCCCAGACTGACTATATTGACAACAGTTTCTACATTGACTATACCGATTGCACTCATTTCTCAGACTGATGACAAAAGTCGAATTTGGCATGAATGACTTGGACACCAAATTTAAAATTTTGAAGCATATTGTAAATCACAATATGGTTATTGGTCTGCCAAATACTGTTCCACCTGATGGAGTTTGTAGAGGATGTATGCTTGGAAAGTATCAGGCAGCATTTCATTCAGGGAAAGCATGGTGTGCATAGGCGTGACTGGAACTTGTTCACAATGATCTTTGCAGCATGAACAAACCTTCATTAGCAGAAGCGGAGTATGTTTTGACTTTTATTGATTATTTCAATAGATTTACCTGGGTGTATTTCTTGAAGAATAAAAGTCAATTATTTGAAAGATTTAAATAATTTAGAGTAGTGGTTAAGAAGCAATGCGGTTTACCAATCAAATGTATGAGATCAGACAGTGGTGATGAATATGTGAGTCGACAATTTGAAGACCATCTCTTGCAAATTGGTATTTCTTGGAAAATATTTGTCCCTCACACCCCTCAATGGAATGGATTTGCAGAGAGGAAGAATCAAGATTTGGTAGAAATGGATAGATGCCTATTGTAGAGCAAAGACCCTCCGATGAATTTTTGGGAAGAAGTTGTTTACTGTTCAAATTATCTCATAAACCTTGTTCCGACTAGAGCAATCAATTACACGACTCTAGTCAAGAAATGGAATGGCAT
Source organism: Larix kaempferi (assembly GCA_027924585.1). Classification (NCBI taxonomy): domain Eukaryota; kingdom Viridiplantae; phylum Streptophyta; class Pinopsida; order Pinales; family Pinaceae; genus Larix; species Larix kaempferi. Next base: position 18,170,816 of record BSBM01000799.1, read on the forward strand.
AAAACCATTTGTCAAACACCTAAGAAATTTTGGATGTCTCGTATGGGAACACAACAGTGATAACTGCAAAAATAAATTGGATGCAAAAAGTCATGCTTGCATCATGATGGGATACTCTGATGAATCGAAATCCTATATATTGTTTTACCATGTCAAACAACAAATAGTCTTAAGTAGAAGTGTGTTCTTTGATGAGAATATTTCAGGAAATAAATTGTTGAATTCCTCATCTATTATGTTGCACAATGATCGAGTCAACATACTTGAGATTGGAACAACTTTACCCATCATGGAATTTTCAACCGGATAGATGAAATCTACACTCTAGTCAACTAGTAGTTGGCCTACCTAGACTAAATTGGTCGATACCACGACTCCTCTGATGAAATGTCACCCGACTAAAAATCCTCGACCAACATGACCAACAACTTGTTTACCATGGTGGGATGCTAAGATGATTGAAGCTACTGGATCGAATGATGGAGATCCTAGCCTTGGTCAGCAAACACATAGTCAAAAATAGCTTGGAAGTGTCTCTTTGATGGAACAAGTTCTTGAAACATGTGACCCAGACACCTATTTAGATGCCAAAGGAATTCCTGAATGGTAAAATGCTATGACTGCCGGAATTGATTCCTTAAAGAAGAATTAGACTTGGAAACTTGTTCCTCGACCTCAAGGGAAAAATGTCGTGAAGTGTATATGGGTCTATAAGACCAATTTTTCCTCCGATGGTGCTTTTGAACACCACAAGGTACGCTTGGTTTGCAAGGGATTCTCTCAACATGAAGGCATCGACTATACTGAAACCTTTTCCCTATTGAAAAGATGAATTCTATTCAACTGATCCTTTTCCTTGTTGCTCGTTTTGGATGGGAACTTCATCAAATGGATGTAAAAAATGCATTTCTTCATGGAGACTTGTCTGAAGAAATATATATGGAACAACCACATGAATTTGTGACATGGTGATACCTTGAATGTGGCAATGTATGTTGATGATTTAATCATAATAAGAACTAATGTCAATATTATTATGAGTTTGAAGAAACAATTGGTAGATACCTTTGAAATGACCGATCTTGGCCTGTTGCATTTCTTTCTTGGCATTGAAATTTTGCAAATGGATCATGGTATCTTTCTATCGCAACCTAAATATGCATTGGATCTTTTCAAGCGATTCAAAATGGATGACTGCAAGCCTTGTGCTACACCTTATCAATTGGGAGTGAAGTTGTCAAAATACTGTGACTCTCCATAAGTCGATGCCACTCTCTATAGATAGTTGGTCTATAGTCGGATATATTTGACACACAGTCAACCTAATATCTCATTTGCTATTAGTTTGGTCTACTGGTTCATGCAGGATCCTCAAGAAAGCCACTGGAAAGCTGCAAAGAGAATTATTCGCTATCTTAAAGGCACTTATCAGTATGTGATTAAGTATTGTTGTAGTTCTGAATCACTAGTTGATGTTACTGACTTCGACAGGGGTGGTGACATTGACAACTACAATTCTACTTATGGGTATGTGTTTTGACTGAGTTTTGGACCCCTGGTCTAGTCATGTAAGAAATAGAAACTTGTCTCTCTTTCTACTACAAAAGCAGAGTATCTTGGCACTGTCAATACAGGTACTAAGGTAGTTTGGATTCGTCAACTTCTCGATGATCTTGGGTTTCCTATTCATACCTCGACTGTTATTTATTATGATAATCAGAGTACTATCCAATTTGTTGATAATCATGTTGCTCACAACAAGATGAAACACATTGAACTTCATGTTCAATATTTGAGTCAGTTGGTACAAGAGGATGTTGTCTCACTTGTTTGTTGCAGGACAAATGATCACGTTGTTGGTATCTTTATGAAGCTTTTACTAGAAGCTAAGTTTGTGAAATTTTGGGTTATGATTGGGATTTATGAAGATACAATTATGGGGGGGTGTTCAGAGTAAATAATTTCACCTCTTGAATCTCCAGAGTGTTGTGTTGATGGGGGTTTTGGAACCTAAGGTTCTTCAGGTTCATCACACCTCTGGCTCTTCTGGACACAATTAGTTTGTTGGCTACAGTTAGTAGGAATGGTCAGCCGGAGGCACAACTAAGCAGTCAGAAAATGAACGGTTAGATAGAGACATGACGGAGCCGTGGTCGACTCAAGCACAATATCCGACTAAACTTTGGGATGTTGGATATTTTGTGGAAACCGTTTGGACCAAAGATCCCTATTTGTGGACCAGGTCTTCCTTACTTTCAGGTATTTTTTAGATATGGAGACTATAAATAGACGATACTATGGGTTGTTCTATGCATCTGTTTTGGTATTATCTTTGCGATGTATCAAGAATGCATTGTGATGTTCCAATCACAATGTTATGTGCTTAAGTCTTGTAACGGTGTCTTTAGACGCCACCCTCTTCCTGGTTATTGTTCCCTTCTCCATCTTCATTTTCTTATCTATAGTTCTTGTCAAGAGACATTACCCCCAAGAAGTGAATGGAAGGGGATACCAAAGAACTTTGTGTCATTTTCTTGTCTTTGTTCTAGGCATGTTGCATATGGACCTGGCTGGAGGGTTGCTTCCTTGTTGTTTAGTTTTGCTAGTTGGGAATTTATTAAATGGCTCATGTACTTGAATATTAAGCATGTTGTGTTTAGGTACACACGAAATTCCCCCTAGGTATTTTGTCTTCATTTCAATTGTAAATAACATCTAGTTATTTACAATAAACAAATACGTCTAGACTGCACTTTCCCGATAGAATTATAATAACAACAACAATATACGCACTTAGGAAAGAATAATTATAAAGTTCAAGAATAAGTCCATACTGCACCTAAGCAAGTTCATTCACATTATAATTATTTGAATTCTCTATCACTTGAATCTTATTTATAGTTGTTCCCTAGTTCAGTATCAAAGGCAATGAAAAATGCAAGAAAAAACATTGGCAAATTGCAACTTGAAGAAGGCATTTTGCACACTTCATATTAGTAAAATCACCCTTGAACAACCCCTCAAAAAATAAATACGAATCATCTTTCTTAAATCTGAGTAGCGTATTACGGTAAAGAGCATAATTGTTTTACTTATATGTCACCTCACAAGTAAGGAGTGCCACATGTGAATCGCTATCTCGACCACCCTAGATAACACGGGAAAAAAATTATAGTTATATGGTCTATATAAAGAGTGATTAAAGGTTAGAAAACATATAGAAAATAAATATACATGCATAAAAATCGTTTACAGTTGTAGCAAGCCATATTGAACCTAGTCTCATTAGCTTTTGTTGTTCACAGGTTTACAAGGAGCCTAGTGCTTTGGGCGTGCAAGAGATTGGGCCGTATAGAAACATAGGTTGTTTAAGATCAAATTTTCTAGAGATAAAGCTAGGCCCATGTTATACCAAATAATAAGCTATATTATGTCTCCTACATCGCCATTTTTATGTTTTTATGAGACATGGATGCATATGTCTTCATGCCTTCTCTAAAGATCATTTCGCATTGGGTAGGAGAAGTACTTAGCATTGGCTAGAAAATAAGCAATTTTCTTTTTTTTCCTCTTTATTTTTTTCCCCTGTGATAGCAATATATCAGCAGACTCTCTACAAATTTCTAATACAAATTTTTTTCCTCTTAATATTTTTTCCCTATGATAGCAATATATCAGCAGACTCTATATATATATGAAGTACAATTTATAAATTTTTATACTTTTATGCAAGGTCAACATCCAACTAACAACAAGATCCTACCACACCTATCAATTCACATAAATTAATTGGAAGTTGCAGTAATATCATCATTGATGACAATTTTTTGGAGAATATGGATTCAAATAAAATTGAAGAATTGGGACCACTGATGCATAATTGTACAATTCGATATAGAGCAAAAGAAATTAGTCAAAAATATTTTGAAGGTAGTTTGGTCATAGCACAAGCTCATTAGTTACATAGATTGTTGAAGAATAAATGTGTAAGAGATGCAATTAAATTATTGGGAATTAAAAGTATCAAAGAGGTTAAAAAAATGAGATGGTATCAAAAAATGTTACTGCCACACTTGCCAAAAAGTGATCTCGTGTTGAAAAGGATGCTCATAGAGCATTGCTAACAGATGTTGTTGCAAAAAGAACTGCATTGAGTTGTTTGATGGCAATGAATGTAAGAATATTAAAAGCATCAGGATTTTTTTATTAAAGTATGAAAAATTTAGGATTCAATTAGATGAGAATGATGAATTTGCATGTTGGGTTGTTATATGTAGGCAACCCTATCAGGATATACTTTCAGATAATGTGAGGGATACAATAAAAGAGTTTTGGCATTTGAATTCTCATGTGTTACTAAATGAAAAGTACGTTGTGTGATGTCAAATATCTAAAGGTGTTTATGAAACTCATGCCAAACATATAACATAGGTCACTCAAGTGGAAATGTTCAACAATTTTATGGAGAGTAATATTGATGTGAAAATTTCCCTTAGCACATTTATGAAACTTAAACCATGGAATGTCATGCCCATCACTATTTGAGACACATGTTGTTGGTACCACGTAGAATTTCAATTATATTATGAGACATTTGTAAATTTTGGCATACAATATTGGCCAAATGATCACCCTCCTTCGAGTGTCCGTGAATTTCTCTCCAAGATATTATGTGCACTAGAGAATGATTAAGTATTTTATATGGAAGAATGTGTTGGTGGTAGAAAATGCATTGAGTGTGCTCAGTTGGCACATTTTGATGCTAAATATCCTGTTGATCCAAATGATCCTCAACTATCAAATCTCACTATGAAATGGAAGAGATATGAATATGTTTAGTACACTCTTGTTACAGATTCAACGAAAACATCCAAAAAATTTGATTTACTTGAAGATGATATTTCAGTGACATATTTTATGGAAAAGTTCAGGGAGCAAACATATACATATATTAAGCACTCCCACACAACACAATGGAAATATGTTCAGTTCAAACAATTACGAGATGTATTCCCAAAAGGAACAATATTATCAATGGTTGTTTTTGTTGAGAATTACACTTTCTCCGAAAAAGGAAATACAAAGTGAATATTATCATTCATACCAAGTGTCTATGCTTGTGCATATAGACATGCATAGCTCGATGTCGATGGTTTTGATAGCAATGGAAATAATTGTGAAGTGATTAAAGAATGTAATTTCCACATCAGCGATGACCATACAGATGATATATGTTTTGTTCAACATTGTTTTAATATAAGTTATAAAGAATTAACAAGGTAAGAAATTATTTTTAAATAGCATTGGGTGTGGTCTAACCGTTACGTTGGTCAATTTAAATCAACACGATCATTTTATTGGTTCTCTCACCTTCATAAGACAATCGATATTCGCCACACTTGGAGTTTTTTGAAATGGGGTATGGAAAAGGATAACATGATGGTGTTGGGGCTTGCATAATGCATGCACTTAGAAGATATCAATTGAGTCACTCTATTGCTCGAATTCTAAATTCACTAGATGTTGTTAACTGGTGCAAACGAAATATAAGCCATGAATTCAATGAAAGGATAGTTTGCGTGAGAAGGTATAATGTTTCCTTGACGCTTTAAGTTTTTTTTTAAATTTAGTTTATTTTACCAATCTGTTGTTTAGATTTATATGTATGTGTGTTTTAGAGGTATATTGTAAACAAATATGTATTTTTTATGCGAAATGTGATTTTTAATTTAACGATTTTTTTGTTTTCCTTGAACATGTACTTTTGGGATATACCAGTGGGAGATGTTGATAGATGATTCAATATAATTGTGCTGCAATTCATGGAACAAGGGATTTAAATTCCATTAGGTCTGAGAAAGTAACAAGTATACACTCAATTCAAAAATGAAAGTACTCTTTCTTTTGTCTTAGATGTACTGATAATGGGGAATCCATCAATGAGTGTCAAAATGAAACTAACAAATTTTTCAAACCTTGGGTACATGAGGAACTGACATCGATGCCCCCATTTCCAAGTTTCCTGCTGTAGAGTTTCACAATGAAGTGGTTGTGATTGAAAAATATCATGATCTTGTTTTCAATATGGTTATAGAAGGTGGTATCTTGGTTGTCATTGCACCGACAGATAATCCAGAAAATGTGCATTATTACTTATTAGGATGCACTAGGTCGAAAAGCACGTTGATGCAATAATTTAAAGATCCATCAAATTATACATATGCATTGGATTTGGTGGTTTTAATGGGACATTTCTTTAAAGAAGTAAATAAAGGTAATGATAATATTCTTTTTCAAGACTACCAGTCAGATGTTATATGTGCCCAATATAGTCATTTGGTCATAACAACTCGATTGCAGTTGAATCCAATGAAGAGTAAGAAAATTCCAAGCGTCGACAATGGAAATTGCCGATAGAAGATCATAATTCCATTCTTGATGTGAATGGAACAAATTTATTGATAATTTTTCTTTGATTGTAGTGTTAGAACATAGAATTGTTACTATTCGAATATGTTGTAATGATTTGTGTGGTATTGTTGGTGAACTATGGATTGTGATGCTTACGTGAGGATGTCACATGTACTATGATTTTGAATATTTTTGAACAATTAGAAGACTAAACAACGCACTATGGATGTTTCCCCATTTGGGGTTTTACCACATAAATAAGATGTGTCATTTATTTTCTCGTCTCTAGCTTGTTTACTTTGATTATTTGATCATTGTTCAAAAAAATATACAATCAATAGTATTTAAAAATAAAATACTCACGTAGGGTTCCATAGGATGTTGAAACACTCACGTAGGGTTCCACTCCCCCTATTCCACGAAGAAATAAGAGGAGATTGTGTACCCAAAACCAGTCACCCAGTCCATTGAAAATAATAAGGACCTGATCTTCTGTTGCAGTAGAGGCAGGACAATTGACCAAGGAAGATATTAAGATTCCAATTCTAAAACCTCGATCACTCCCTAAAACATAAGAACCAGGGGGTATCCCAACTTCAATTATGAAGTCTATCGACCCACAAGAACCTGCTGCAAAAGAGGGTCAAATTCAAGTGGAAACTCTGCTCTTAGAAAATGACTTGTTGAAACAGGAGGTGTAGATGCCCAGGGAGGAACTACAAGGGCTTAAGGAAGTGCTAAAGAATCAGGAAGTTCGTAGATTGGTCACACTAGCTGAATTTGTTGATCAAATGGGAAGTCTACCCCCTTTTTGATAAAATTTGGAGCACGATGAGTTTATGTTCCCAGAATGTGGGGACATTTTTAAGAATGAAGGATACAAGGTCGCTCTCATGGAACTTTCGGCCTGGAGACTTGGACAACTGAGACAAGAAAATAATGGGATAGTGCAAGCAGAATCAATGGTGGATGATGAGCATAATCATAACATGGAAATAACCCCTTCAACCATGGATAATCAAGAATTACTGGGTAAGGAATATGAGGATATTATTGCACATAAATGTTGCCCCTGACCAGAGAATGCAAGAATCAAAGGAAACATTGCCTCAGCAATTGAAGGTTGTTGAAACATAAGAACCAACAATCCAAAAAGAAGCCACTGTAACACAAGAACCAGTGGCACAAGAATAAATTGTTGAGGTCTCAGAACCAACGACCCAAGAAGAGGGTGTTGAAACACAAAAACCAACGACCCAAAAAGAGGGTGTTGAAACATACGAATCAACAATCCAGAAAGAAGCCATTGTAACACAAAAACCAGTCACGGCACAAGAAGAAATTTTTGAAGTCTCAGAACTGGTGGGTCAAGAAGAAGTTGTTGAAACACAAGAACCAGTAGCACAAGAATAAATAGTTGAGGTCTCAGAAATGGTGGGTCAAGAAGAAGTTGTTGAAACACAAGGACCGGCAACCCAAAAAGAAGCCATTGTAACACAAGAACTAGTGGCACAAAAATAAATTGTTGAGGTCTCAGAATTGGTGGGTCAAGAAGAAGTTGTTGAAACACAAGAATTAGTTGTTGAAACTTAGGATTTAGCAACTCAAGACCAAACTCTACCCAGGTAAAATGATGGTAAATGAAAGGTTCAGGAACCTTTGGATATTATTGAGTTGGACACAGAAGATGAAAAGGATCAGGAGGTGGCAAAGGAACTTTCTCTGCTGAAGCTTGAAATAAGTAAATGGAGATAACACGCTACCCTGTGTGAGGAAGGGATGATTCCCCTACCTTTACATAGGAATACCATTAAGGAGCTCAGAGAGAGATGGGTTGAATAATTGACCTTCCAAGCGTTTCGTTGGGAAAAATTGCAAGAGGAGCTGAAGGAATTAAGAAAGTTTAAGGCCATGAAGCAAGCGAAGGAGCAAATGTATGATTTAATTTAGGAACTATTAAGTTGTAGGGCCCCATCACCATATTATTCAGTCTTCCTTTATGAACAATTGAATCTTTTTAAGATAAAATCTCTTAAGTAAGGGAGGCCCCATCAGTTTGTTACAACTTCTCAATTTTTGAATACCTTTTCCCAGAGTGATTTCCCTGGACAAGATTTATTATGTGAATTATATTTATATGAGTTAGCATGCTTCATGGACCTTTGGTTCAATCCTGTTCCTTATGTAGGGGATATACATATAAGGGCATTTACTTCCTTCATCACCAATCAGATGAATTGGTGGAGTGCTTCTCATACCATTCGAAAGAATGAGGATAATTCTACTCTATGGATCCGAGGTGAACCAGAATCCCCTATTGTTATTATTGAAAAACATAGTATATACCTCTCCTCTCCCCAAAATGTTAAATAGATAAAAACACTTCAGGATGAGGTTATATCTACATGTGTCAAGACCTTTTCACAGCAAGAGCCCTATGCATTAGAAGGCAGTTAACATAGGTGGGAAGCTTCTTCTGAGCTTATGAAAACAAGAGATCCATACTGTTTTGAAAATGTTAAATATGCTTTATCTCGAGTTCCTGAATATGTCAATTGTATTCAGACATGTGGACCAAGCTGGTTAGGATTGAGATTTAGATTCACGCTCATATGGTTTCCTGAGAAGGAGTACAGGAGTATATATAAGTTGACCAAAAATGCAGAGAAGAAGTGTTGGGCAGAGTTGGTTGCTTGCAAAGGGTATATAAACCGTGGAGATAAGCTTGAATCTTCCTTCAATCTCACTAACTTCCATAGGGAATTTTTTGACTCATATTCAAATTCATATTAACTGTAGGTTGTTGCATGAGGACATGCAATTGTACAGCTGGGGGGAGATGTTGGGTGCGATAAATGACCCTTTTTGCTCACTTCCATTGTGATCCGTTTTCCCTGTTTTTCCTTATTATTACAACTAAGTTGTTATCCTTCCTAAGGAAAAGCATGATCTTGAGCAGGTATAATTTATTGTTACCTAGTTATATTAATGCTTAATTTTTGCCTGTGATTAGGGATTTTGTCTCTTAATTAATTTGACTTTTGATGGATTGATGAAAGCAATTGAGACAACATGGAATTCAGGTGTATCATACTGCTGATACACATGGATGATGAAGTATTTGGAAAGCAGATACACCTTTTCAGGGCTTTGGTTCAGATCGTTGAGAGGAATTCTGAGTTATCCTTCCACACGGCCAACTGAAACTCACTTGGTGTTGGTTCAATCGAGCTGTGAAAGCATGGATGTTTATGAAACATATTTTATCTCAATGTAATAATGATTGTAATTGTTTATATTCTGGGGTATTGACTCGACAGCCTAAAGATCTTCGATCTTCATGGTTGTCCGAGTTATAAGGATCTGATTTGTCTTATTGTAATATTTAAAGGAGGATGGGATGGTTAACAGAGGTTAGGATTATTTTGAAAAGAATTTGTAACAGGAGTGGAAGAACTCTGTAATTGAACTTCATCCTATTAATGAAATTGGCAGCATTTTCCTGAGTTACTGTGTACTAATTTCTCGTAGTGTTTAGAGGTATCTCTGTTAGAAGGCAAGTGCCCACCTTCTTTCATATTTTCCTAGTTAGTTAGTTTTTTATTTCCTTTAATTTGTTTGGTGAGGAATTGCGATTATATTTCCTTTTGGTTTGCTGAAACAGTTTAAAAATTAAGTGTAGGATTCTTCAATTATAGTTTTTCTTGGTTTCCTGAAATAGTGTGAGCATTAAGTGTAGGATTTTCCATTCACAACTTTTCTTGGTTTGCTGAAACAGACAAGTGAATAATGCATAGTTTCTCCTTGCATGTTTGTTATTGATTATTGTTGTTACACCTATGCTCTGCTGCTGCATTTTATCATTATTTATTTCCTTTCATAAAATGTTGAAACTGGTAGATGGCATATGGATTTATAGAACAGGAAGATTGATTTCCTTTATGGTTGAGTATTGCAATTGTGGATTGGATCCCTTTTTATGATGATGATTTAGGATTTAACTTCTTGCAAAATCAATTTAGCTATTTAATTCTTGAAGCAGTCATTTCCAAAATTGATACAGTAGAAGGATCGTGAACTCTCTTGATCTTTGGCAGTCAAATTAGTAATTGAAGTTGGATTGAGCAGTGAGCAGAGCATAGACTTAGTAATTAGATAGATTGGGTGATTTCTAGTTGATTGATCAGTTACTGAATGTTTATGCATATATTTTGCTTGATTACCTTTGAAATAACCAGACTTCTCTGGGTTGACAATTTATATTGAGCACTTCGTTGATTAATTAATAGGCAATTATAGTGACCAACAAGAAGTAGCTTGAATATTAATGAACTTATGCCAATATGTATTTTTTTAACAAATGGTTGAAATGAACACATTGCAGTTCCTAGTGAATGATCGAGCAACGTGGCCACTAAACTAAGATCTTACTCAAACCTGTGAAGGCTATAGATTCAACAAGTACAAGTTCACTGGTTCAGTAGTAGGAAGTCATGGATTTGAGATGGATTTTGAGGAAGGAAAAAGACCATATAGTCCTGAACAGGATTTTGTTGAGGGAATAAGTTCAAATTGGTATAAGAGGAGAAGTGAACCATTAAGCTTGGAGGATTCAGTGAGGAAGTGTAAGGAGGATAACAAAAGGATAATTCATATCCAGGAGCAGATTATGAATCATCTAAAATCAATGAATACCATCCAAATATCTACCGAAAAGAGTCATAGAAGAGTTTATGTGAGAGCTAGATCATCTTCAAGGAGACCTCATCACTCAGAGAGGAGGAAGGGGTATGCATCAAGCAATACAAAGAGTAGTCCGGAAATATATCCAGTGAGATACAAGAAGAGGAGGTCTACCCGGGATGAAATAGTAGGAGAGTTGAGAAGAATTAAGCCCCCGACTTTTAATGGAGAAGTAAATGAAGGAGAAGATGTTGAAGAATGGTTTTTAGGAATAAGGAATTTCTTCCAGTTTCATCAGTATGCACCTAATATGGAAGCAAGAGTATCCATATACCATTTCCAAGGTAAGGCATCTATCTGGTGGGATCAACTAGTTAAGCTAAAAGACATCGATGAAGACATAATATCTTGGAAGAAATTTAAAAAGTACTTCCAAAAGGAATACCTCTCTGAGCATTACTATGAAAAAAATATGGAAGAGTTATTTGAGCTCAAATTGGGAGCATGACTATGGATGCCTATAAGAAGAAGTTTATGGAACTTTTGAAGTATGCAGACTTCATCAAAGATGAGAAGGTAAAGATTCAAAGGTTCCCAAGTGGTCTTCCTGAATCTTATAGAGACAAAATCTAGTATGATAGACCAAAGAAACTTAAGGATGCCATTTGGAAGGGAAAACACTTATATGAATAGAATAAGAGCAAGGCCCCATATCAAAATAATTGGAAGGATATAAAGAAGAACAAACAGGAGTAGAAAAAGAAAGGTTTCCATCCTTCAAAATTCAGAAACATTAATTCTTATCAACGAGGACATCCAAGGGAAGAGACTTCAGGGAAAATACCACCCGTGGAATGTTGGATATGAAAGGAAAATCAGTTCCCGTGTAAGAGAAATAACCTTCACAACATTCAAGAGGCTTCAACTATTGGATATGTATGTGGAAGTGTTTAGAGAATCTATGCAGCCCTGGATGGGAGGCAGGCTAATCACCAGCCCCGAATGATTGAGGTAACATGTAAGATTGCCAATAAAACCATAGCTATTTTGATTGATTGTGTAGCTAGCAATAGTTACATTGCACCTAATCTAGTTGAGAAATGTCATTTGAAGAAAAGTAAACTAGAAACATCAAGTCTAGTATAGTTAGCTACAGGAGCCAAGAGGAAAATCACAGAATTTATAAAAGTGTGTCCCCTAGAAATGAATGGATTGAAAAAAATTGTAGACTTAAACATCATACCCTTGGGATCATATGATGTATTGATTGGCATGGATTGGTTGGACGCATACCATGCCATACTGGATTGTCATAATAAAAATTATACTTATTTGGATGAAGAAGGAAATCGAGTGACAGTCAAAGGTATACCTAGACCCATATCCATGAGGCAGGTCACAACTCTATAATTGAAGAAATGTCTCAGAAAGGGATGATAGTTATATGAAATTCATGTGGAAGATTCAAAAGGAGGAAAAGATACAGAACTGTAGGATTATCCAGTACTACAAGAGTTTGCATATATATTTCAAGAACTTCCATGAATGCCTCCTAAGAGGGATATTGATTTTTCTATTGACTTGGTGTTAGGAACAATACCTTAATGTAAAGCACCTTATAGAATGAGTGCTCCAGAGTTAAAGGAATTACAGATGTAGTTAGAGGAGCACTAAAGAAAGGTTATATAAGACCTAGTGTCTCACCTTGGGGAGCTCCTGTGTTATTTGTGAAGAAGAAGGATGGGACTATAAGACTTTGAATAGACTATAGACAGTTGAATAAAGAGACAATTAAAAACAAGTACCCCTTGCTAATGATTGATGACTTGTTTGATCATTTGAGAGGATCCAAGTTGTTTTCAAAGATAGATTTGAGATCAGGACACCACCAGATTAGGATTAAGGATGAAGATATCAGTAAGACAACATTCATGACAAGGTATGGACATTATGAGTTCACTGTGGTACGTTTTGGGTTAACGAATGCACCTGCAGTTTTCATGAGCTTGATGAATGGGTTTTTTAGAAAATACTTAGATAAATTTATGATTGTATTCTTGGATGACATCCTTATCTATTCCAAGACAAAATAAGAGCAGGAAGAACTTCTAAGACTAGTAATGCAAGTGCTTAGAGAACATCAGTTGTATGCCAAGCTAACAAAGTGTTCTTTCTATTAGGGAAGAATTCATTACTTGGGACATATCATATCTGAATAAGGTGTTCCAGTATATCTTGAAAAGATAAGATCCATTGTGGAATGGTCAACACCTAAGAATGTATCAAAAGTAATATCTTTCATGGGATTAGCTAGGTACTACCGAAGGTTCATCGAAGGATTCTCGAAGTTATCTCATCCTATCACATATTTGCAGAAGAAGGGTGTGAAGTTTGACTGGACTCCTAAGTGTGAAGATAGTTTTAAAAGACTTAAGGAAATGCTTACTAGTGCACCCATTCTAAAGATTAGAGATCTTGAAGGAAACTTTGTTGTGTGCACAAATGCATGTAAGCAAGGCATTGGTGGAGTTTTGATGTAGGATGGACATGTGATCATTAATGACACTAGAAAGTTGAAGGAACATGAGAAGAACTATGCCACCCATGACTTAGAGCTTGCAACTATCATCCATGCTTTAAAGATGTGGAGACATCATCTAATGGGTAATAAGTTTGAGTTAAGAACTAGTCATGATGGGTAAAGTACTTGTTTGAGCAGCTTAATTTGAATGCAAGGCAGAGGAGATGGATGGAGTTATTATGTGAATATGAATTTGACATCAAGCATATCAAAGGTAAGGAAAATAAGATAGTTGATGCACTTAGTAGGAAGATACATGTGATGCAGGTAGAAACTATCATCACTATTACATCAAATTTAAAGGATAAGATCATTGAAGCCAGTGTTACAAATGAACTTCATCAACAGGTAAAAGAAGGATTGAAACAACAGAAAATTCCACAGAAATTTGATAAGTATAAGTTGGAAAAAAAAGGGATCCTCGTGTACAGAGATAGAGTTTATGTTCCCAATGCTGGAGATATAAGGAGGATGGTTCTAAAGGAAATGCATGATGTTCCTTATGTTGGACATTCAGGTTATCAGAAAACAGTAACAACAGTAAGAAAATAATACAATTCGCCAGGATAGAAAAATGATGTTGCAGAATATATATCTAGGTGCATGGAATGTCAAAAAGTTAAAATTGAGCATCAACATCCAGCGGGATTGTTGCAACCCTTGCCAATACCTGAATGGAAATGGGGTGTAGTGACAATGGATTTCATCACCAATTTTCCTAAGACAAGATTGAAAAATGATGCTATCATGGTTGTGGTAGATAAGTTGAATAAGGTAGCACACTTCATTCCAGTAAATACAACTCACAAAGCAGCTAACATTGCATATATTTACATGAAAGAAGTAGCCAAATTGAATGGTATTCCCAAGGCTATAGTATCAGACAAATATCTAAAATTTACTTCTAACTTTTGGAAAGGATTGTTTGAGGGGTTTGGCACAAGTCTAAACATGAGTGCATCATACCACCCTTAGACAAATGGAAAGACAGAAAGATTTAACCAAGTGATTGAATATATGTTAAGGATGTATGTGATGGATCATCCATCTAAGTGGGAAGATTATTTATGCTTGGTGGAATTTTCTTATAATAATGGGTACCATTCCTCTTTGAAGATGAGTCCTTTCGAGTCCATGTATGGAAGGAAGTGCAATACTCCCATCAATTGGGATAACCCAATAGATAGTCATTGTTGGAACACAATTATTAAAGGATATGGAGGATCATATGGTCAAGATAAAGCGAAATCTAAAGGCATCTCAAGATAGGAGGAAAATCTATGCAAATTAGAACAAGACTGCTAGACAGTTTCAAGTTGGAGATCATGTGTTTTTTAAAGTTAGACCCAAAATGAGTTCCTTAAACTTGGGAAATTGCTCCAAGCTAGCTGCCAGATATTATGGACCTTTTGAGGTCTTAGCCAAAATAGGACCTATTGCTTATGAGTTGGTTGTACCTTCTTTCATTAGAGTACATAATGTGTTTCATGTGTCTTTATTGAAAAATTAAATACATGATGCTAACCATGTAATTGATTGGAATGTGATCCAGGTAATTAGAGTGCTTTTATTTTCTTTATTGATATACACACACACACACACACACACACACACACACACACACACACGCGCGCGCGCGCGCGTATGTGCATGGTACTAATCATGTGATCAAATGGATTCTGATCTAGGTGGAACCGAAAGGGGATTTTTTCCGGTACAACCTGTTGCCATTTTGGGCAAAAAGGTCAAGTTGCTTCGGAATCGAGAAATTAGGTAGGTAAAGGTCCAATGGACCCACTACAACCCTGAGGATGTGACTTGGGAGCTGGAAGATGCTATGAGGGAAGAATACCCTCAACTATTTTGAAATTTTAGTGTTTACGGCATGTATTTAATAAATATGCATCGAGGACGATGCATTATTTTAGGGGGAGGGGGTGTAATACCCCACTTGTTAAGCCCCAGACTTATGGTCTTTTATTTGACTATGGAATTATGTTTTATTTGTTAATGTGAATATGGACTTAAGCTCATTTGTTTGATGATGTGATTATGGGATTTGGAATTATTATTATTAATGTTAATGTTGTTATTGTCATTATTGTTATCATTGAATGTTGTTGCTATTAATTAAATAAATAATTGGTTGAGCAAAGGAAACTAAATGAGTATGGGAGACCATGGATCTCATGGTGTGAGGGGGAATGGGGGACATCCCTAACACCTTATAACTTGTTGTTGAATGGTAGTTTTTCATCCTAGTTCATTTTGTGCCTTTGTGACTTTAATCGTGTTGGTCACCCAAACATTGTACAACGGAACCCATTTTCGATTTTTATGAACTGTGGAGTTATTATTGCACCTTATACATACTTTAGTGGGCCCCTCTTTCCTAGTGCGCCCTCCTTGGGAGAAATTCCCCCCTATTTATGTGTTGTTTTTCATTTATGAGCTCTCTCCCTAGATTCTAGGATCTGTAAGCTAGAATTTAGCTTCCACCTCCTTGATTTGTGCCTCCACCTATATAAGTGCGCCCCACTCCTACACTCATCCCTATTTTTTTTCTTACATGATAGTTATGAACCTATTGGATCCCCTCTCTCACTTAATATTCCCTCTTTCATGTTTTGTAACCCCCTTATGCATTAGTGCGCCTCCTTGTGCTCTTCATGGCTCCACTCCTTGGTTTTTGGTAATTCCTCCTCATGGTGCTAATATGGGAAAGGGAATCTCCTAACTAGGCCACCCCTACACTAATTTGAGTTAAGTATCCATGATTAATCCCAAACACAATAAAACCAATTCTAGTTGGCCACCTTGGGTTCGAATTTCCCTCCTTAAGTTATTTATACATGTGCTCTCTCCTTGTTGAATCTAATCTTGAGCTTTGGATCACTTGACTTGTGCTATCTCACCATGTTGGGAATGTTGTTAGTATTGATAATGTGTTGAGACTTAGAGGCAGTCTATTTGTTTCCCTTTGCTTCCATTATATCACTCTATTAGTCCAAGTTCTCTCATAGGAATCTAGAAATGGGTTGGTGAGAGGAGTCACATCCCATGGGCAGTGGAGACGGACATGAATGTAGTAGTGGGAAGCATTGTGGTTCTCGGAAGAGGTAGTTTCGAGAGTTTCTAGACTAAGTGTTCCTCTACCCGTGTATCCATGGTCTCAGCTCAGGGGTGACCTTTTCAAGCGAGGAAGGCTTGACCATGTCTACGGTTGGGAGGAAATTTGTCATGTTGCAGCCAGTTTCCCTTATTTTGAGATAAGTATCTCTCTTATGTTTCATTTTCATCACATTATTTTAATTGGTATATGTGAAATGGTGGTTGAATTGGTTGTATGCATGTTCATGTATTGAATTATTGGATCTATATGCAGGGAAGATGAATTTCATATAATATGTTGTCGCCCTCCTTACCTTATTTCTATTCTTCTTCCTCTTAGTCATAAATTGTAATTTTGGCTCTATGGTAATGAGAGGGGCACAACCCTAGGTTATACTTCGACCATTTATGCTCATTTATGAGTCATGAGACCTATTCCATTTCTTTCGTAGTAGTGTTTCCATCAAGTATCGCCTTTTGGTTTCATCGAAAAATATTTCTGGATGACCAAGATATGTATGTTTTGGTTCGACAGTTTTCTGGTGCCAAGATGAGCGCACCTGTCATTTGATTGTAAGAGTTTTGTTTGCAGATCTGTTCTTTGTTGCAGATCTAAGGATGAGTGATATATTTTGGATGTAAAATTGATCAATGGATGGAGAGTGGAATCCATACAATCTTGTTTTAGTGAGAGATGATTATAGGGGACAGTCATCGGGAGCTGATTTTGAGGGTTGTAGTTGCAACCAGTGTTCTTAGCTTGCTATGGTTTCAGTGTGGCTGTAGATTGCAGCTTAAAGATGTTCTGTATATGTGGTTTTCCTTACTTTATAGCCTCACTAATAGCACACACATGACAACACCGGAAAATAGATTAATTTGCAAACAATTGATGACATCAATACTTGGTTATCTATAAACTATGTTATTAAACAATCAAAAGTACATGAATTAATTATTTACATTGAAGATGATGTTTATCATGCCTTAATCATGTGATTGTTGTGATTATGATCCTTAGATCACACTTTGGAAGTTATTAATTAAGTGACATAATTAATTATTTAATTAAGTGTCGTAATTAAATAATTAAGTGTCACAACTTTAGTTATAAATCAACCTCTAAAGATAAAAGTTTTAATTATTGGGTGAATAGTTAGTTAGCCTAACCATAATTTATCTATATTTGACGTGATTAAACTTAAATTAGTCTTAATATTAGAACCCTTAACCTTAGTTTAGGGTTAGGAAAACTACATCTTAGGCTAAAGCCGAAACTCTATGAAATGTTGACAAAGGAACAATTTGGTTTTCTCACAAATATACAGATCTTGGATGCGGTTGGTATCACACAAGAATGTGTTCACTCAATAAAATCGAAGGATATGGATTTTGTCATACTTAAGATGGACTTAGTAAAATCATACTATAGGGTAAATTGGGTTTATCTTAGACTGATGCTTCTTCAGATTGGACTCTCTCTGGAGGTGACAAACTGGATTTTGGCATGTGTATCTTCAACAAACTTTGTTGTTCTTGTTAATGGTTCCCCTTCATTTTTTTTTCAGAGCACAAGGTGCCTTAGACAAGGCTTCCCTTTGTCCCATTTACTTTTCTTACTTGTTATTGAAGCCTTGAGTAACATGATACATGCTGCAAGGAAGGATAGAAAAATCCGCGGTATAAAAATTGCAAACTCTGTCTTTATTTAACATATTTTATTTGTCAATGATGTAAGCCGTTTTGGTAGAGGTTCTACAGGGGAATATAAAATTTTCTCATAAATTATAAACACCTTTTGTCTTGCATCAGGTATGGAGGTCAGTCCTACTAAATCGACTCGTATCCATTACGGGGTGGAATTCAGATGTTGCAGTCGATCTTAGTATTTCTTCCTTTTCATACTTCACAGCTCGAAGAGGGTTTCAAATATCTAGGCTATTTTTTAAAACCTAATTGCTACAGGATAAGTGATTGGATGTGGTTGGTTCATAATTTTGAAAGGATAATTGGGAATTGGACATATAGACTGCTCTCTTTGGGTGGTTAACTGACACTTCTCAAGTCAGTCCTGATTGGTATCCCTGTTTATTGGTTTTCCTTAGAAAATATCCCAAAGTCCATCATAAACCTTATACGGAGACATATGTTCAATTTCTTGTGGATTGGTTCGGTGGAAGGGAGAAAATTGCATCTTGTAAATTGAGAACGGTTATCTAGGCCTAAGAGGATGTAAAGATGGGATATAAAAAATATGGAATGGTTTACTAAGAATGAAAAGTATGTGGCGTGGGCTCTTTGGATCGGAGTAATGCGTTAAGGGGAAAATACATTAAAAGAAATGGTCTTTACAACTAGATCAGAAATCCTTGCTCTATGAATGGTAAATATTCGAATTTTTGGATGGGGTTCTTAAAATATTTTATATTGATCAGTTGCAAACTTGCATGGAAGGTAGGTTCAGGCAACATGATAAAGATTGCTATAGACCCTATGGTGGGTTTGAAGAATATTTTATGATCTCTGAAGGTATATTGGAATATTTAAATGAAATTGCGGCTATTCTTATCTTTCTCAGATTAAAAAACCTGCATGGTTATGTCATTCTGAGTCGTACTGGTATTCAACAATTGATTTGGGTATAAACAGTGCTTGGTCTGCGGAATGGGAATGGTAAATTACAAAACTAAACCAGGATGGCATTAGACTTCATCCGGTTGACAATGAGCTTGTGTGGACCGGTGATAATGTAAATGGGAATGTTACAGCAAAAGTTGCTTATAATTTGATCACGACAGAGGATTTTGTCATAGTTCCTAAATGGTGGTTTGATCAAATTTGAAAATGGAATCTCCCTATGAAGTTAAAGTGCTTTCTTTGGTTAGCATTGGAGAATGTTATTTTGACGTGGGACAACTTAATTCGCGGGATTTGGTAGGATCCTAATCGATGCATTCTATGTGGGTGTGAGGCTGAATCTATGGAACATATCTTTATTCATGGTTCCTTTTCTAAATCTTTGTGGTCAGTTGTTTGTTTTGATCTGAATATCTTGATGGTTTGGGGGACTGATTCACTAGACTGTAATCTCTTCAACTGGAAGAAAAAAGTTCCAAATCATCGTACTCTTCTTGTATTTGTTTGTTGGATACTATGGAATTTAAGAAATGAAGCAATATTTGATGATAAATAACCGTCCTTATTGGTGGGTTCCATTAGAATCTTAAAATTTTAACGGGATTACATGCCTTTTACAGGAAATGATATTAAGAAGAGGAAGATAACATATGCTCCCAATTTTCAAGAGGCTTTTGGTTTTTTTATGGCGTGGCTTGTGATGGCTACTTCGCAACAGGTGTTCAAATTAAGATCAATCTTGAACATTGCGTCTTGCTCAAACTAAATGTTTGAAGTGGTACTAATACCAAAACATAATTACTTGCGCTTTGGTGTCTTTTAAAATTTGCAAATTCTATGGGTATTGATTCCATCAAAATCTGCAGTGACTCTACAACTATTGAAAATTGGGCCAATCGGATTTCCAAACTACAGGTCTTGGATGTTCAACATTGGGTTTGGAGGAATCAGGATATTTTGGCTTCTTTCAAGCATTGGGAAATCTCTCATATTTTCAAAGAACATAATACAACTGCTGATTGCTTATCCAAGGAAGTGATAAAGACTAGGGAAGGGTTTCTTTTATGGGAAGAATATATCGAGAATGAGCTGGAAAGTGATGCATCTCTATTTTTTTGACTAGTTGATGTTGTTGTTTATTTTTGGGACTTTTGATGAGGATAGGATTTGTGACTTCGATTAGTATGCTCAGATGTATTTTTGTTGATGCTTGATTCCTTTGAGGGATTTGCTTATACGCAGTTTTTTATTATCCCTTTGTTGGATATTTGTACTCTTTGATTCGAAATTTTGAATAACAAGATTATATTTTTTTTCTTCTCGAAAATTAATTACCCTCCAATCTATGTCCATAAAATTTGGCGGGCCCTAATTTGAATCCTAAACTTATATTTTGGCAAATTTCATTTTTAACTAAAAGCAGCATGTGCGTCAATGTGAGAAAGAAAACTTGCAGTTTACTCATGTTGGACATGATATCTGAATATTGAATCCCAAAGTCAATCATATGGAGATTTCAACAAAAAAAAACTGCAATCCAATTGGATCAACAGATTAAAATTTACTGGCCTCCCCATTTATCAGTTTAATATGATGTCGCAGTTTTCGACACAACCAATTTTTCGACAAAATCCCACCAGAAGCATAAATCTTTGATCAATCAAATTATTTTCTTCCACACTACCAGAGACACTTGTATTGGACCATATCTTGTGTTATTATCACCAGGATGATCCGTGTTGGAATTTTTGAAGCCATAATTTGATATAATACTGACACTCAATTAATTCCATGATCAGTTACTGACTCGGGATTTTGCATATAACTGTTTGGGCTAAAGTTGTAACAATGGTTTATAAAACTGTCAAAGGTCAAATCACTTCAATTTTCTCAAGTGGATGTATATAAGGGGAATTATCGATCCAATGATTAAATTCTTTATCATAAGGGATCAATTCTATACTCGGTTAATTTTTTCTCAAGTAGCCATTTTTGCTGGTAAATCTCTCATGTATTGATTTGTCTTTTGCAGGTATTGGAGAGGTCGAGAGGAGTTTACCTAAGATGATACTTCCAAAGGGCATAACAGGAAAAAAGGATGAGGAAATTGTTTCAATATAGAACCAACCTATGCAAGTGGTGGATACAAGATCTGTGATGAATTACGAGCTGGAGGGAAGCAGTCTCGACCAGTACAAACATGCAACCTCAGATCAAATATCATTTTAGATGGAAATGATACTCCATTTTTAATGAAGGCAAGGCTGCATCAGGATGAAGCCATATGAAAAAGCACATTGAAACTCAAGGAATAAAGTGCTGATAGTAGTATTTTCATGTGGCGAACCATGTCATCAATCAAAGGATATTATCTTGACCATAACATCCAGAAGGAGACAGTGCAACATGATGCGATGGGCTACAACAAAAATATGATTGATTGAGGATACTGGTGTAAATCCAAGAATCGAGATGCCACTCTTCCATTTATAGTTCATCACATCCATTCTCACATGTTGAATACTTACTTCTTTTGATCCACATCTTTGAAGAAACAACAATTAAAACTCTCTTGATCGATCTCTAGAAATGATGCAATGCACCCAAAGAAAGATCTATATGTCTTCATGATTGAGAAATTTCACTGTTGGAGGACTTTCGAAAGAAGAATGAAGCTGACTGAGGGGCAGATGTGACAATATATGACAGTTTAGTTTGTTGCATTAGATCACATGAATTGGAGATTTGTCATGCACATCCGTAAAGAGGCAGAAGTTGGACTAATTGGGATGATTGAGCGAAAGATGTCATGACCAGAACTGTACAATCACGGGAAGCAAGCATTTGAAAATACATAGTTCGAGCATGCAACCAAACATTCCTAACCAGCTACATATGTGGATGCCAAATCAGTTCTGCCAGCACATTTGATGAAAGATCTTAGTTTCCAAACCACTAAAGTCAGCTGTTGAAAAATTATTCTGCGGCAGGTCAATGGAGTCAACATTCCACATGAAGATGAATTTTGAATTTCACTATAAGACAAAAGCTACTAAGATATAAGACAAAAGCTACTAAGAGACAAATTAGTGGAAGGTCAAGGGTCACCCAAGGGTGAATATTATGAATATTTGTAATTAATCAATTCAAAGAAGTACAAAAGTGACATGGCAATATGGACGGCGAAATGTCATTAGACCTTATTCTATATATTGTAATCTCACAAATGAGAAAGGGATTTTGGGTGATGAGACAACTCTATATAATTTTTACTTAAAAATCAATCAAATGAAAGAGTACTTGTGATCAACATTTACCTTTAGATGTTCTACTTGGTTTTCTCTTGCATTGCTTATAGTGTTGGATGTTGGTTACTAGTAATTGATTTCTCTTGCATTGCTTCTAGTGTTGGATGTTGGTTACTAGTAATTGATTGTGGGACTTATGAAGCTAATGTTTGCTTTAGGATAAAGTAGGATTTATTGGTCATTAATTATGAAATGATTATAAATGATAGTTTAATCCATTTTATGCCTGCAATCAAAATCCTTTATTGTTTAGGATAGGTTTCATTTTCATATTATAATAGGAATGCATTTAGGACTTAGGATTATATTAGGGTAAACCCCCTTTCTGCTAGCGGCTTCGTGTCCGCTAGCATTAAGCAAATACAACCTTGATGACAGTTATGCCTACATAATAACGAAGGTTTCTATTTCATACAAGATTGGGTCTAATTGGGACCTACCATCGAGCAACTCTCCCTCATTGACAGGGATGTCACATTTTCTCGTCAAAAACGTTTTAGAACCATTACCAAAGATCACGATATCTTCCACAAACACGAGATGTGAGGTGTAAATTGTACTTGAAACTTTTACTCCCTTGAGTTTCCCTTTTCCTCTTGCATCTTTTATTAGTACACTTGGCCATTTAGACACAAGCAAAAACAAGAAAGGGGATAATGAATAGCCTTGTTCGAGGCCTCAAGAAGATCTAGAAAGATCCAAAAGGAGAACAATTAATCAATGTTACGAATGAGTCTAAAGTGATGCAACCCATAATTTAGTTTATCAACTGCAAACCCATTGTGGATTAAATAAGAATTAATCTTAGAAACACCCAATTTATGAGCTATCATATTCCTTGTTTAAATCTATCTTCAAGAGAGCTAAAAGCATTTTTCATGTTTTGACATGGTGTAATTTATTTTGTGTTATTGCCACTACATAATCGATTTTCCAATGATATAGGAATCCAATTTTTTTCTTTAGAGACTATACGTGAGAGAATACCATGTTCAACCTATCAGCAATGATTTTAGACATTTAAGCTTATACAAAGATATAGGTCAATAATATTTAAAAGAAGCATCATATTTCTTTCTTTTTAAGGATTAAGGCTATGAAGGTAGAATTGATGACCCCTAGAACTTTCCTAGAAGTCCCCAATTCTAAAACTTGAACTTGATGTCATTCTAGAAGGTCATAAAACTCTAAGTAGAATTCCATTATTAAACCATGTGGTCTTGGGGTTTTCCCTTTCTTAAAAGAAGATAGAACCTTCTTAACTTCCTCACTAATTACTCTAGATTCCAAGCTTCTATTCATTTCTCCATCTATAATATTTGGGACTAAACTTCCCCTATGTTTTCCTATATAAAA
The DNA here is from genome assembly GCA_027924585.1 of Larix kaempferi. Lineage (NCBI taxonomy): Eukaryota > Viridiplantae > Streptophyta > Pinopsida > Pinales > Pinaceae > Larix > Larix kaempferi. The sequence goes on from BSBM01000799.1 coordinate 18,194,903, forward strand.
TATGAGAATATGAACTTAAAATGTAATCATCCTACCTTTACTATATGAAATTAAATGGTGGTGATATGTGACAAGAATACAAAGAACTCAAGTTTTGGATTTTGGTACATAGAATGGACTTGCACTTAAGAAACTTGTGTTTTTCTTAAATGGTTGTGCTCTTAGAATCTATATATAAGTAGAAAAATAAGAAACTCTTGATACTTGAGGAATTCACCATGAGGTGCGCTAGTATAATATTTTTTACACAAGGATTCAAGTAAAAATGGGGCTTTTTTTTCAAAGAGAAAAAACAGTAACTTGTTATTCCTTTTGAAATCAAAGTTACATAAGTGCCAGTCGGAAATTTTCTTTCAGTCAAAATCACTACAATCATTCTTCCATAAATTTTCTAACTAGAAATTTCATCCAATATCTAGTATCTAATCACATAAGGCCTGTGTACATGACAGCTACATATATAGTACTAAGATCAATAGGCACAAATAGTCCAAACTGTCCATAACTCCCGAAAAAAAACCCTAGAAAACTACTACAAATCCTGAATCCACCAGCTGATTGGAGATATATTCCTCAAAAAGTAACTATCTATCCATTGTACATATAGCCTCCTTAGAGAGGGAATCCGCCTGCACATTCAGTTCCCTACATATATGCAAAAAAGAAATCTCAGTGAAATCATTGATCAAGTAACGAAACTTGCTCAACCAGTGTTCCAAGTATGGCGTATACATATCCACAAGCCCATTATCCTAGTCAATGATGAACTTAGAGGCACCAAATATTTTGGTTCTCAACACCCCTCTTTTACAAGAGAACCATAACAAACCCCAGCAGGCCAAAAAATATGCCTTGGTATTGCATCCCACACCTATAGCCATCCTAAGTCGGATCTAGTGATCCTTCTTAATGTTTAATATCATTCCCGCCCCATAGAGTTTGTTCTTTGTGGCCCCATAAAAAAAAACAATCCAAATATCTTCAGATTTACCTGGGGGAATAATAATTCTTTATTTTGTCTAATGTTGTTGATCACTGTCGCATGAACCAGAAAGAGGGAAAACCAATAAACTGGAAGGCTTTGTAAAACTGAATTCACCAATACAATTCTACCCAAGGTCCAATGTTTTATCCTTCTATCAACCTTCTGCAATAACCAATTCCAGTCCTCAATTTTGTAACAATTCGTCTTCAAGTGGTAACCAAGATACTTAAACCCTTGGTCAAGGCTTTCAACTGAGAATGGAAACAAGTCTCTGATATGCTTGTACATATCCCAGCTTTAGGATTATTATGCAAGAACATCGATTTTTCTACGTTGATCATCATCCCTATCACTTTACAAAAAACATCAATAATACTTTGGCAGTGATTCCATTCCTTAATATTACCCAACCCTAACAATAGGACATCACCTACAAAAAGTAAATGTGTGATTAACAAGGATCGAGAGATCTTAATCCCTCTAATCGTTTGCTCCTCCTTTGAGTAGTTAGTGAACCTACTAAGAACTTCAATGACCAATATGAACAACATGGGGGATAATGGGAACCCTTGTCTTAGCCGTCTACTGCTATGGAAGAAAGAAGTTGGAGATCCATTAACAAGGACAACGAAAGAAGTCAAATTAATACATGCCATAATCCAGTTAGTTACTTCAACTTGCAGTCCAATCTAAATCAACACAAACCTGATAAAAGACCAGTCCACATGATCATAAGCTTTAACTAAATCCATTTTCAAGATAAAATCTTGTAAATGCTTGGATTTCACCGAATGTAGACATTCCTGAGCGATTCCCACTGCATCCAAAATTTGCATGCTTGACAAGAAGCCAAATTGCTCAGGGGACATGCACTTCTCCAGTACCAATTTCATCTTGTTAAAAATAATCTTGGTAATGGTCTTATAAACCAAGTTGCACAGTGAAATAGGCCTAAAGTCATCAAATGCCTCTGGCCTATCCCTTTTGGGAATCAGAGTGATAAAAGTTGTATTCAAATTTGCTGGGATAAGTTCTTTCGTTCTAGACTCTTCTATAGCACAAAGTAGATTATGTCCCACAATATCAAAGAATTGCAGGAAAAACTCCACTATCCATCCATCCAAGCTTGGACTTTTATCTTTCATGAATTTTTTAAGGAATTCCTTGATTTCTTCAAGTTCAACCATCTTACCCACATTCCTGCCATCTTCTAGACTAAAAATCCTTGGATACAAATTTGATAACTTTAATTGATCCTCTAAATTGTTAGAAGGGATCGATTTGTATAAGTTACCAAAATGGTGTTAGTTTTTCAACATTTAATTCAATATGATCTAGGATCTTAACTGAGATAACAACATGTACAACATATCAAACATAAGAGACAAGAGACAAGAGACACAAAGCATTTCACCAGAGAAACCATAAAGGATAAAACCCCGCAACTTCCTCAGAGATAGAATGAGCACCAATACAAAACCCCAAAACAAGAGATAGTCTCCTAGCAGCTTCTCCTCCTCCACTTGTGGGCACTCCTCCTCTCTCTCACTAATGCGAAGTGAGTGAGTGCGTGAATGATAAATAGAGAGGTGCTCCTCTCTATTTATAATTTACCTTTACTTACCTTTTACTCTAACTGGGCCGACCTCCCTTCGGAGAGTCTAATAACATATTACGACTTGTCACTGGGCCGACCCCACTAGGGGAGTCTAATAACCCATGAAAGACACAACTTCGAGGTCTAATTCCCCGTCATACATGGGAGGATGGACCTCAATGAATTTACATGACCCAAGTAAAATAATGACTTCTCTGACCGGAGGAATAAACATCTCCATTGAAGGTGCAACAATAAAATACAAATACAATATAAAATATACAAGTGAATACATTCCAAAGTTACAAATACATCAACACTCCCTCTTAACTAGGAAGGTATTCTCTTGACACAGGCATCAATACATATAAGCATAAGTCTTCAATACTGGAGTTGGATCATCGTCATTGGATCACTGGAGCATCATCGTCACTGGTGTTGTACTCATCATCTTGATCACTGGTGCTATCTCTCAATTCTACTCATCATAGGAAGTTCTATAGAGCCAGCCTTTTTTCATGTTGGATGTAGGCCTAGCCTCCATGTAGGTCTTCATCATCTCTGCAAGCAATCCATCAAGTATGTACATAATAGGACTTATTACATTGCCTCTACAAAACCTGCAAGATCTCCCAGGACTGATTATATGCCACTGCAAAACTTGTGTACCATACAATCACCTCATTGTCTTCAGATCATCTCATTGTCCATGGAGCACAGCCCAGATGCACACAACACAACACTTACACTCACCAGCATGGGAGGACACACCTACCACCATCCGTTAAAGGCTCAGCACTTACATCTACGCCATGGGAAGACACACCTCAACCATGTGAGAATGGAACTGCCCTTACATCTACGCCATGGGAAGACACGCCTCAACCATGCAAGAATGGCACAACATATATCGCATCCATGGGAATACACACCTCAACCATGCTCGAATGGCACAACACTTATATCGCAGCCATGGGAAGACACACCTCAACGATGCTCAAATGGCTCGACACTTATATCAGTGACCATGGGAAGACACACCTCAACCATGTCGGAATGGCCCGACACTTATATCAGCGACCATGGGAAGACACACCTCAACCATGTCGGAATGGCCCCAGCCCTTATATCTGCACCATGGGAGGACATACCTACCACCATGTGAGAATGGCTCGTGTGCATCTGCGTCTTTCGGACTCATCAATTCCCCTTGGAAGGAACCTCGATATGAAGTACACCAAGCTTCTCTCTGAAGTACTCAAACTTCACTCTGGCCAGCGGCTTGGTCAATACATAGGCTATCTGCTTGTTCTTCGCAACATACTGGAGCTTCACTGCTCCTCTCTGCACCATATCCCTGATATAGTGATACTTGATCTCGATATGCTTCGACTTGTCATGGAACACCGGGTTCTCGGACAACTTCACACAACTCTGGTTGTCACAGAAGATACAAGTAGCATCCAACTGGAGATAAAACAAATCAAACAGTAGCTTCCTTATCCAAACTGCCTCACAACTAGCAGAACAAGCTATGACATACTCTGCTTCGGATGTACTCAGTGCTATACAGGATTACTTCCTCCTAAACCAAGAGATCACACCTGATCCCATACTAAAGCAGCACCCCAAAGTGTTCTTCCTATCAATGGCACTTCCTTCCCAATCCGAATCAACATAACCCTCCAGGTTAATCTTCTGATTCGCATCATACTTGAGCCCATAATCAATCGTACCCTTCAGGCACCTCAGAATCTACTTTGCAGCAATCAGGTGAACATGTCTCGGATCCGTCAGGAACTAGCTCAATGTGTTCACAGCAAAGCAAATAGCTGGTCTCATGTTCCTCAGGTACATCAAGGACCGAATCATTTGACGATACATCATGGAATCAACCGACTTTGATGAAGCATCACTCGATAGCTTCAAATTCGATGCCATAAGTGTGGCCATGGCCTTGCATTCCATCATCCCGAACCACTTCAAGATATCTACTGCATACTTCCCTTGTCCAAGGAAGATTCCATCTGCACTCTTCCACACCTCCATACCTAGAAAGTAATGCATCATACCCAAGTCCTTCATCTCAAACTCGGCAGCAAGCTTCCTCTTCGTATCAGCAATCAACCCAATCTCACTTGTCACAAATAGGTCATCTACTTAGTAGGAGTATCACTAGATTGCCTTCCTCAACCTTGTAGTTAAAGTTGGAATCCGCTTTACTCTTAGTAAAGCCTAAACTAGTCAGGAAGTTGTCTATCTTGTCGTACCATGTCCTGGGTGCCTGTTTCAAACCGTACAAGGCTTTCTTTGGTTTACACACATAGGTGTCCTTATCATGTGTCTCAAACCCGAGTGGCTGCTCCACATACACTACCTTTTCCACTTTATTACTACATCCAGAGCAAGTATTGTTCTGATGGAAGTGTATCTAGCTACAAGTGCAAATGTTTCCTCATAATCTATCCCTTCTTTCTGGGAGAAGCCACGTGCCACAAATCTTGCCTTGTATTTTTCTATGCTACCATTTGCAGCATGCTTGATCTTGTAGATCCATTTGGAAGTCACAACAGACTTCCCTTCTGGTCTTGGGACCACATACCAGACATCATTCTTCATGACTGACTGGTACTCCTCGATCATGGCATCCTTCCATTACTGCATCCCTGATCCTGGGAACTTCAGATTCTTCAATATCTTCAATTGGTAGTTTTCTTGAACTTCATCGTTGGAACAAATGTCGTTGTCCTTCTTTTGTAGGTGATTGTACACAATCTTTCCTACTAGTCAAATTCAATTGCATGATTAGAAACTTCTCATGGTTTTCAGAACAAAATCTTTACACATAAGGACATATGTCATACAGTCATGCAATTATCTTAGCCAATGCTTCAATACAACATTTATCCATATCCCGTAACTTTCTAGATGCCTTCCATCTCTACCAGAACATTGTTAAGAGTGTGCACAACTCCAAATATGTTAGCAAAGAGGTTTCATTCTAGATAAGTAGCAATGGAATGTTGTACAGTACCATAGGCCACTTACCCATTACTTGTATATTAGTAGTATCTTGTTCATTAATGCAACTTTTCTAATATGCATAATATACATCCTAAATCTAGGAACATAAGTATGTATATGACTAAACAACATCATTTAAGTAATCATATATACAAGAATTGACAATTCAAATACTTATCTTTGTTTGGTTGTTGGGTGGACTCCCTCTCAATCTTTGCTTCCTTGCAGGAACTACTGGAGTGTGCTCCATCTTCATCTTTGCTTCCTGGATTATCTGTCCTTGAACTTATATCCATCCTGGACCACTATGCATTCTTAAGTGTGCACTAGTGTCATCATTGTGTCATCCTCAAGTTCTCATACATAATAATACATTCATTAGTATAATCTCAATACTATCAAAACATCATGATTCTAAATAATCTTAAACATGTATGGTCATGGTCATTTCATACATGGGTAATTTATCACAAGCGTTAGTATTCAAGGTTTCAGGGAGGACTTCTTTTACTCATGCATATTCTTATTTGACCATAGGACTCTTCTGGTTTGTCATATCATCAATCAAAGTAAGAAGCATAATATGCATAAACCCATGATTACTCAAACTCATAACTTCATGAATAATCATTATCAATCATACAAAAGTATACTTATATAAGATCTTAACACAAGGTAGGATTCTAACTTGATATAGGAAAAACATACTTGGATTGCAATGTCTTCTTTGTTCTCTTCAATGATTTAGAGACCTTGTGCTAGTAACCTGCATATCTCATAAGTTAAGCATTGTAGAACCAAATTATACATACCTCGTAAGTAGAGATTCTATGTGACCAATGGCTATGGATGAGTCTTTGTCTTCATGTCACCATGGTCATATGTTTTTTATCTAGAACTTGATTTGTCTTTCTTGATGTACCTTTCATGTTAGTGGACAACATCATCCTCATACAACACCACAGTGCATTAGTACAATCATAAGTGTCATAACCCTAATCAATGAATGTCTTCTATCATTCACATGCATTCATACTTTTACTAAGGTGATAATACAAGTCTAAAATTAATCAAGATTGTACTAACCTCAATAATATGAAGACAAACATATCATACACTTAATCATGAACATATTTCAAAACATACTTGTATCTCCTCAAGTCATACCTGTCGAGATTGCTTGTAGTCTTGTTATGTAAGGCCTTAGCCTCATCTCCCTCTGGAACTAGAGCTTCTTCACTTATGTAGGTGTCCAATTCATTCTCTTCTAGGATTAACCCAATCCTATACACTTTGATTTTTTGAAATTGGATCTAGAGTTGGCTAGGGTTTGGCAGAGAAACCCTAAAAATCCAAACTTGGAATTTCAAACTTCTGTCTGGACAGGGAGATGCAATTGACTGAGGCGAGAAAGCAGGCGTGCTCAGATTTTGAAAAATTCAAAAATTGACCCTCCAAAAATGACCTACGAATTTCGGATCTGCAACTTCTGTCAAAATCTGGTTTTCTGGTTTTTCTGGTCCAAAAACCAAACTAGGGTTTGATAGATCCCGAGGTTCTACCCAACCAAAAACTTCGATCTTGGTCTCTAAATTTTGATTTTGCTGAGGAGAGTAATCTTGTGCTGAGAGCACTCCAAAATTCCACTTCTGTCAAAGGCCCTAATTTCCCGCAGCAGTGACAAGCCAAAAATGAAAATGCTCAAAATCCAATTCTGTTTTGACAGAAATATATGCCATATTATTTCTAGTGCATATCTAAAATTTCAGATCTTCAGGGTCTGAAACTTTGTCCTGTGGTAGATTGACCTTTCATCTTTCCAACCCCACATATCTGAGCTTCAATGGATTCTCCATGAGAGGGATATGCTAAGTGTCGCAAGATGACCTATTTATGGGATGAAACAACATAGCAAACTTGTACAGAGTGCCACGTGTCACTGTTTCAACTTCAGCCTCTGAAAATAGGACTTGTGAAACTACATTCCGTGCCCTAACTGACACTTTTTATGGAATTACATTTGGAGCTTCCTAGCCCGAGATATGACCTTTGTTCCTAGGTCACCTGTTTAGGACTGCATTCTAGAAGAGGCAGAAATCCTAACTTGTACGGATCATAAATCACAAAGTACAATGAATCAGATGCTGAAATTCGGACACAAGGTACAGGGACATGTTATCACCGGCCTGTGAAAATTTCAGATCATGAACCTTCGCAAAAATGGATTTATAGTGAAAGTGCCACAATAACTAGGTTTTGCTATGCAAAGCCCTTCTTTAGCCTAGCCTCCTTTTGTTGAAGATCTGTGGAGAGAAACCCAAACATTAAGAAGCCCTAGCTTCTGCAGCTACACAATTTCTTCTTCTCAAGTCAGCTCTGATACCATGTTAGTTTTTCAACATTTAATTCAATATGATCTAGGATCTTAATTGAGAGAACAACATGTACAACATATCAAACATAAGAGACAAGAGACAAGAGACACAAAGAATTTCATCGGGGAAACCATAAAGGAGAAAACCCCGCAACTTCCTCAGAGATAGAATGAACACCAATACAAAACCCCAAAACAAGAGATAGTCTCCTAGCAGTTTCTCCTCATCCACTTGTGCGCACTCCTCCTCTCTCTCACTAATGTGAAGTGAGTGAGTGTGTGTGGATAAATAGAGAGGTGCTCCTCTCTATTTATACTTTACCTTTACTTTCCTTTTACTCTAACTGGGCCGACCTCCCTTAGGAGAGTCTAATAACCCATTACCACTTGTCACTGGGCCGACCCCACTAGGGGAGTCTAATAACCCATGAAATACACAACTTCGGGGTCTAATGCCACGCCATACATGGGAGGATGGACCTCAATGACTTTACATGAGCCAAGTACAATAAAGACTTCTCCAACCGGAGGAATAAACATCTCCGTCGGAGGTGCAACAATAAAATACAAATACAATATAAAATATACAAGTGAATACATTCTGATGTTACAAATACATCAACAAATGTGAGACAGCCTCATCGTTTAAATCATTTTGATTTGATAGAAGCACTCCATCCCTGCTCCTCAGTTCCCAAATAGTATTGGTGTTTTTCCTATGCGATGCAAATTGCTGATTTTTTTTTGTATTTGAGTCTCCTTCTTTTAACTGGAAATAGCTCTTCTTTTCAGCCCCCAAGTGGCTTCAATCTATGCCAATATCTTCACTCGATGATGCTCCAATCCAATCAACATTTCTTTCCTCTCTTTCGAAAAATACGCACCATCGACCTTGTTTTCCATTTCATCAATTTTATTTTCAATGTGTGTCGGCTCTTTCGCATTCTCCTTCTTTTTTTCCTTATCCCATTTCTCCACCTCAGCTTTTAGAAGCTTCAACTTCTTTATCAAGCTCTATATTAGGGAAGATGAGGTCTGGTCATAATATGATAACCAACTATTCTTTACAAGGGAGCGGAAATCATGTTCTTCCAACCGCGTTCTATTGAAATTAAAATGATAACATTTATCACTATCCTCATAATCAAGCTGCATAGCAATAAATTTGTGGTCGGAGATACCGGTCGGGATAGACCACAACTAGAATCTACCCATTGACAATATCAACTGCTCGGCCATCAGAAACATGTCCAGACGTTTAGCAATACCGGCCCAGCCTGATCGTCCATTTGACCGTGTAGGGGTTAATACAGATGGAATGACATCGAATAGCCCCTCCCTTTCAAATAATTCTTTAATTGAAGAGGCCAAAGGATCAATAATGGCCTTCGATACCCATACTTCATCTGTGGATAAAGTCAAATTAAGGTCGCCTGCTACAATAAGTCAAGAATCATTTAACAAACCAAAATCATTGAAACCCTATCCCAAAATTGTTTCATGTTGTTGTAAGGACTGTATATATTTAGTATATTGAGAGGTCATTCCAATCCCCTCATGCGACCTTCAATATTGATACCCACAATAGTGTGGAATGGAGAGAATTCAACACGCACTGGATTCAATGCTACTAAAATCCCACCAGGCAACCTATTTGCATCCACCCCACAACACTTCCAAGTGGGTTTCAACTTTAGAAAAAACTCTCAAGGCACTTCACCAATGGACATGGTCTTCTGGAGTAAGACAATGTCCGGCCCAACCCTATCTAAAACCCTCTTAAGCATAACTCTTTTAGGGACACTGCCTATCTCTCTAATCTTGAAAGATAATATCTCTCTAATCTTGAAAGATAAAATAATCATTGAATAACCCCCTGTAAGGGCAGATCTCTTCTAAGAACCCCAACGTTTTCAGCAATGGGAGTATCAAAGGATAAGGCCGATTCCACATACATGATAGCGGAGACCTTATGGTTAATCCATTTTGTCTTCCCCACCTGATCCGTTTTAGACTTTTTCTTAGATTTTTTCCGAGCAGTCACATTTTGAAATCTAATCGATGCAATGGGGATAGATTGGTCTCTGAAATCCCTTACTTCCAACACCCCAACATAAATCAAGATAGAAAACAATATAAAAACCAAGTTCCCCCCCAAAAAAATCCACACAAAAACAATATAAAAACCAAGTTCCAATAAAAAACTGTCAAAAAATGTCACTTGGTGTATCCAAAGGTGACAATATAAGAAGCATTTAGAAAAAGGATATTCTCATGAATTTGTACAAACCTATTTTTCAAAGTCAAACCCACTACCTTGCTATTCCAACATTGGGAATGAAGGAAAATTTTTACAAAGCTATATCTCCATATTAATTACTTAAAGTTTAATTAAAAATAGAAATAAATTTAATAGAGAAATTAAATATATAAAGAAGTAGTTTGTTTGTTGGACTTTTGGGTAATTCTTTTATCTAAATTTAATGAATTTCTTTTTCCAAAATCTGAATTTGGAAGTGCTCAAATAATGTTTTTGAATACATAAATGGATTCAACATTGTCAAACACCCAAAGACATAGACATAGATATTATGCAAATTTCACAACTATCATATACTTTTTCAAGAATTAATAAAAAAATTCAACATTGTATTAAAAACAAATGTGAAAAAAAAACTTGTTTTTTAGAATACATAAATAGATTCAACATCCTTAAATATTCAAAGAGACCAATATTATGCAAATCTCACAACTATCATATACTTTTTCAAGAATTAATCAAAATATTTCAATATTGTATCAAAAACAAATGTGAAAAAAAAAACTGAAAAAGATCTTGAAAACATCTAACATTTAAACTAGATTACATATATAAATATAAATATAAATATGATTGTTGAATGAATATGAAAGAAAAAAAAACATTGATATTTAATTAATTAAATATCTTATTATTTAAACATTAGTAGGCACAATCTTATCATCTAACTAAAATGTTGATAAGTTCTAACTTAAGAACTGGCATTTACAAATTTGTGCAATGGGTCATGAGTTGTGAAATTTGAGCGAGAACGTTTTCCATGTAATTAAGCCATAACAAGAATATAAAATGAAAACGAAAGATTATTATAACATGTGCGTGATAAATTAATAACTGACATTAAAAGTTTTGGAATTTAAACCTGCAAAATAATCATTCAAGTGAATGGTAGAAAAGTCCATGACTTTGGGAAATGGAAAAAACACTCAGCGGACATTGACAACTTGCGGACTTATCTTCCTACCTTTGAAATGTTGGAGCTGTTATCGCTCCATTCCATTCCCTTGCGTTTTGTGGAATCCACGGAACCGGCCAAGAAATCTCTACCTTCGATTCCAATCTCCTCTGAAATGGAAGCCTTATAATCTTCAATTTCCATAGCCTTCTTGAGCTCTCCCACTACTTCACGCATGCTGGGCCTCCAAGAGGGCTCAACGTGGACAGATCTCATGGCTACTTCGGCAACACAACTGACGGATTTCATGTCGTAGCCTCCACCCATCCTCTTGTCTATAATTTCTGTTATTTTGGAGGCATTTTCATCCATCTCGGCTATATACGGTGTCACCTGTAAATATGCCATTAATTATTGTTGTTATACAGTACTGCAAAGTATTCTATTCAATATTTAATATTTCGGTTCTCTTCAATCTTTAGAGTTCAGGTGATTGATGCTAAAAGATTGTTTACCCATCGAATAATGTTTACTTCCTCCTCAGGGAGTTTTATATCGACTGGTTGTCTGCCGCATATGATCTCTAACAAAACCACTCCAAAACTATATACATCACTCTTTTCTGTCAACATTTTAGTACTGAAATACCTGTGAGTGTTCACCACATAAACTTAACTTAGTCAGGTACTGTGCAATTAAAAAATGAGATTTGCTGTCCTCTTATAATTAATTGAAAGCTTGCCACTACAAAAATTTAGATACGGTGTACAAATTGCCTGTACTCTTAATATTGAATTGACTTGTACAAGATAATAAATATTGGAAGAGAGTAAGTTATATGTGACATACTCTGGATCTATGTATCCAATCGTTCCTTTCACTACAGTACTAACATGAGTAGCCTCCTCTTCAATTGTCATTCTTGAAAGACCGAAATCAGCCAATTTTCCATTCATATTGCTGTCTAACAGTATGTTGGCGGTCTTAACGTCCCTGTGAATTATCTTCGGGGTGCAACCCATGTGCAGGTATTCCAGGCCTTTGCATAAACATTACATGAAAGATGTGGTTACTCATAATTTGGGGTTAGCAATATTTAGAGTGCAGTTAGCAATAAATGTTGTTTTCTGAATCAGATACTCTATAAATTTAGACCACACTTAGAATATTGTTTGCCTGGTTTGGGTTATCTACTACCATTTTACTGTAATTAATAATTGAAAGTTAGAATAATGTTTGCCTGGTTTGGGTTATCTACTACCATTTTACTGTAATTAATAATTGAAAGTTAAAACAATCTGCATGTACTTAGTCATAAGTGTTGCTGTCTGAATCATATCATGGCATTTATGGCTTTACTACACCTCGAATATTGCTTCCCTGATTCGGGTTATCTACTACCATTTTACAACTCGAATATTGCTTCTTTGATTTGGGTTATCTACTACCATTTTACAAGTTAAAACAATCAGCAATCAAATAACCTGAATGCAAAATCCAGGTAAACAAAGCCTCAAATTTACTCAAAATCAAAGTAGAGAGAGATTTACCATGCGCTGCATCTAAAGCTATTTTGAGCCTTGTTTTCCAATTTAGTTCGGAATTTTTTGCCCGAAGACCTGGGAAAGAAAATAAAAACCAAATGCCTGTTGGTTACCATGGCTATTCTATTTTATCCACTGAAATAAACAGAACTTCCAGCAATATAATTTACCATAAAGGTGGTCCCTTAGAGACCCTCCGGACATGTGCTCGTAGATAAGCATAACCTCTCTGGTTTCGTTACAGTATCCCACTAAAGATACCAAGCTCCTATGATTGATTCGAGAAAGAAGATCAACCTGTTCATGGCATATCTATATAATTTAGAGTGATGGCATATCTAGATAATTTAGAGTCTAGTCAAAATTGTGGAGCAAGTTCGTCATGGAGCATTTTTTCCTTTTCGACAACTTTTTTTATTAATAATTAAGAAAGTTTTTTAAACGGATTGTTGGGATTGTAAGGTTTACTGAAATTGTACTTAGGAGGTCATCCAGTGAAAATGAGGATTTCCAATTCAATGTGGAATGTTAAAAATTAAGAAATTGTATCATTTCATTATCAAAATTGCAATTTGCCAGTGCAAAATTCCCTCAATTGACTTGCCAAAAGGGAAAAAATACACCATGATTAATCTGATCTAATTGACATTAATACATTGCATACAATTTTTTTTTCTTCTCGAAGGAATCCAAGTGATGTTTGTAGTATATATGGATAATGTCCTTAGTAAATCAATGCGTTAATCTAGAGGATTGCGACTAGAAATCTGTACGATTAAACTAAGGAATTCCAACAAGATCCTCGTGACACAAATACACCCTTAAACTGTAAATCAAACAGTATTACATAATAATATCTAAAACTTACCTCATTGAAGAATTCATGAACACCCTGTCGGGAGAAGAGGGAGAGCACTTTTACAGCTATATATCTCCCTTCTGGCAATTTTCCGAAGAACACCGATCCAAATCCTCCTCGTCCGATCTCCCGACTAAATTTTTGTGTTGCAGTTATCATCTCATCTAGAGTGAAAACACGGGATTTTGGTGGATTTGGCACCATATTACTTGAGTAGTCTGCATTCGGTTCATGGAAAGTAAAGTTACTATTAATAAAACCATTACAAACCTTAAACCTTAAGCACCACATGTGAAATTTTAATGTTTTAGTAGATGGCAAGTAAAAATCAGGTTTGTCCTTAAAATCACAATCCTTTTATATTTAAAGGGTATACTCCAGTCTCCCACTATGTATGATATTATAATCTTTCTAATATTGACCTTGGCGCATGAAAGGTTTCGTTTCCTTTTCCATCTTACTGCTTTTGCTGGCGAATAGTCCATCTCCTTTTCTCTTCAATTTTTTGAGGCACACAACAACGCCTGCTATCAACGCTAAAGTAGCGATTAGAAATCCACTGAGTGTGATTGCGAGGACAACCTTCAATTTATTATTGCTGGAATTATCCACGGTACATTTCCTCTTATCCATACGTAGGTGTAGATTTCCAGAATAACTGCAAGACACCAAAGAAAAAGATTCTCAATGAACGCCATGCAGTAACATTACTTAGTATTTGAACATGAGTACTATTCATAATTATTACATGTGGCATTTCTATCATGAAAACATGAAAGAAAATTCTTAAATTCAAAATTTTAAAATGGGCCTGCGCGTAAACATTTCAAGAATGAATATAAAATAAGATCACCTGAGTTTCAAAGAACAGTTGAGGAAAAGTTGCGTCGGAATGGCACCGCTGAAATTATTATAGTCTATATTCCTGTAAAATAGGTACAAATTTATAATTTAATTTCATATAACTTTAAACAATAAATGGGAAAATAATAGAGAAGGAGGACGGAGGGAGATTTACAGCTCTTTAAGATTTTTCAGTTCTGATAGCCACTCTGGAACACTGCCGCTCAGGTTGTTGTTTTGTAGATATCTGAATAACGATCCAATTTAAATCTGTGTTTCTGAAAATACAGAAACTCTAAAGTAATGAACATGTTAAGTTGAAAAACAACTTACAGTCTCTCTAACATGGTTAAATTGGAGAAATTTGGAAAGGTTCCAATCAAATGGTTATTATCCATAGACCTGCTAATTTCAACACCAACATTAAGAGGTGAATAGTGCACACGTTAATGTCCGATATGTGTTGCATTCTACATAATTTTACATGGGGGATTTATTCCAAGGGCTACGAAGGGTTTTATACGAAAAAGAAGAGTCAGAATTATGCTTACACATTAACTAATGCGGTCAACTGTCCTATACCTTTAGGCACAGGTCCTGTAAGATTCCTTCGTGACAAATCACTGGCAAAAAGAGGATTATGGTGAGGTCTTACAATTTAATCTATTTATGATTTCAAATCGAGAGTTCAAGCTTACATTTCCGAAATTCTTATAGAAGAAGAGCTGTTATTGCAGCCAATGCCTTTCCACGGGATCGAATAGCAAGGATCTGAAATCCAATCTTTGATGTCAAAACTCATTTTGATGGAGCGAAGAGCGTCAACTGCAGTTTAGAAACTAGTACTGGGTTAGGCATTCAATGATAATATATGTAAATTCAGTAGGGGAAGTTTAGTGAGTCACTTACTATCTTGAGAATATGTTGCCTGATCCGTGTCATATAGCCAGTGATGCTCAAAAGCGTTCAGTATAGGACCAAGGGTGGAGTTAGGGGCTTTCACGACGTTAAAGTAACCTATTTGATAGGGTAGGAATGTTAGCTCAAGGGTGGAATTATTCGGCATGAGAGTATAAATGGTTTCAGAGCCTCTTTCACCATTTATTGTCACGTAGAAAGATCTTGATTTGGACATATTGAACGTCTCGATCTCTGCAAAATACAATAGCAATAATGATCTGGTCCCTGGTCCGGAATAATTAACATCGATGTTCCAGCTGTTTCCAACCCACGCAGTTTGCATGACGGCATTGGGAGGAAGGTTTTTTGTATTGTTCGTTGAAATAGCCTCTTGCGAACTATCTATAGTTTGACCATTTAAATATTTAGCGATCCAGATGCGGTCGAATTTGTCAAGAGGATACCTGCATAAGTAACCATACAAAGCTATTCAGCTCAAAATTTGACAAAAAATATTCACAACTTCTCAACGGTATTGATCTATTTTTAACATTGAAGTCGGATTGGGATTAATTTTCAGCATATTACACAATAACAATTGAGTTTTTTAATACATTGTTTGAAAAAATTTCGAGTGTAATTAATCTTCCAACATATTCTAGAGAAGGAAGTTGAAAACCTTAGTGAGCATATAACTATTGGTGTACTCGGTGAGCATATAGCTATTGGTGAATCCCACTATACAGGAACATAAGTGGATGGCAGTTATAATGATGAAGATGACATTTTAGCCGTAGGGGTAGAAGCACTTAAAGGAAGTATAATGGTGAACACCATTCTTACGAAGAAAGGGCGAATGTGCTACAATAAAAGCAATGAATTGTTGCTGGAAAGGGTAACCATTTTTGACAGTGAAGAACAAGCAGAGATGTCTTGTTTGTAGCTGAAACAACTTGAAGCTAAAGAAACAAATTTTGATAAAGATTTGGCATTTATTGAGGATTGGTTTGCAAAGCCAAAAGAAGCTGAAGATGAGCCTACATTTTATAGCACCAGAATTTGAAGAAAAAGCACAAGAAGTAATGCAACCAGTTGAAGAGTTAGAGGAGTAGTTTTGGATATCCTAAATGAAAGAAGGAGAAATGGAATAAGGTCTCGAGCACTAAGAAGAAGAAAATCATTGAAAGCTTCAAAGTTTGGAGCAAAATGTACCAAAAAGAAGATGCATATAAGCACATGTAGCAACAAAGAAGGTGAAGATGAAAATGTTTTCTAAGCTTAGCTGAGACATAGACCAACATGCATTCATTTTTTTATGAAAGCCTTTTTTAGTAAAAGTTAGATCTTATGTTTAGAGGTCTAATTAAGAGGAAGTGTTAGAAACTATAATTAACTCATAATTAAGAGGAAACTCCTAATTAAAGAGGAGTGTTAGAAAATATAATTAACTCAGGCCAATATGACTTAGTTATATGTAATCACATGCAAGAGTCAGTAAAGTCCAAGTTTAGCCTATCATAAATCTTTATTTTCAGACCTTAGGGTCCAATCTTTATTTTCAGGCCTTACAATGCATTGTAAGGTAATCAAGCATTAAAGCATTAGTACAATGTTTATGATCAATAGAAGAGTGGCTTTGTTCCATAAAATTCATTAACTTCCACTAACTTCAACGGAGAATACCATCAAAATTGGGTTTCACATAAGACATAAATTTAGAAGTGCATGCAAAACGGATACGTTGAAGTAGCTAGTTAATAATCACACTTAGAATTAAGTAGCTAAATATATAAAGTTCAAAATGTCTACCTAGTAATCTCAGAATTTCCACCAAGATCATATGTTCTTGGCAACAACATTGTTCCTGGCTTAGCCTGTCCATACATGCCATGTTGAAACGTCCTCAATTCAATAGCAGAGATAAAGGGATCATCAGACTCGAAGGTCCTGATCAAGCAAATGTACAGCACTGTGCCGGAACTTACAAATATTCTTTCATCATAATATGCATCTTTATCTGCATATTTATCCGGGGTTGTCTGTACCGTAGCCAACAAACCGAGTGTCTCAATAGAGAAAGCGAAGCTTGGCAATTGTTTGAATCCCTTGTAATTACCAGCGGCAAACCATAATCTTAGGAGATACGGCACATCAGGAGCGACAGGCAACTGATAGCAAGACTTGGTGAGAGGTTTTGGGAATAGACGTAGATTGTGCAAGTAAGTGCCGTAGGCTCCTTGACTAACGTTACCTATGTCTGCTGTCTCACCTACGTCTATGTAATCAGCGTCGGAAACCCATGTTATATTGTTTTCCGTGTAATTTGTTTTTCCTCCACAGCTTATGCTAAGAAATCCTGCCACACCGACAGAAAATTATTAATAAAACATTAGATATCGTCTGTAAGAAACGATGCAGATATCAATGAGGCACTCCCAAGTTCTCTGTATGAGTACACTCATGAGCCATTTACAGAGTTGGATCATATACCTGGTTGAGCAGTAATAACAATTATTAAACGAAATAGCACGCCCACTGGCGCTATCCAACCGCCCCATTTACCATAGAGAATTTTATCCATAGTTCAGCTAATTTTTTAAAAGGTTCTCCGGCGCTCCGTGTGTAGATTGGAAGCTGCTCCGTATCTTGGAAGGATTTTGGACTGCTATTACAGTGTTACATATAGTACTTCGTGTGGCTGAATACCCTATTTCACTTGTTAATACCTAGACACTGCGGAAATGAGAGGCAAATTGATCTCACAGGTATCTGTGGTAAAGTCAGAAAAGATAACAATTGTGTTGACATTTTCTGTATCCTTCTCACAGGTATCCATGGATGTGGAGCGACGTATTATCTGTATCCCTATCCTTCTACTGCGGAAGTTGCCTCCTAAATCTATCATGGTCCTGACTCCTCATCTTCATTGTCTTGACCTGATCTGTGGATCGCTTGCAACGACTTTACGCAAAAAGTAGGCCGAGAATGTAGGCCCGGAGCACGGATGTCTGATGATTGCCGACCGACTGTGCTGACTGTCAGGTCATATTTATTTACGGCCTTTCAATACCTTTTCAATCCCACTCAGCAGGGCATCTTCAGGGTTAAATGTGACGGGCACCCCTGCCCATCAAGAAAAAAAAAATTGACTAAAAATTTTGACGGTTATGTTTTTAAAACTACATGTAACTTTTAATATTTTTTTTTACTCTTCGATTAAAATTTATTTCTACCCACTAAAAAAAGTTGTGAAATTGGATCAAGTAGAGATGGAAGTCTTTATTTTGACCATGGTTTCATTTAATTTTTTTTACTCTTTGATTAAAATTTATTTCTACCCACTCAAAAAAAGTTGTGAAATTGGATCAAGTAGAGATGGAAGTCTTTATATTGACCATGGTTTTATTGAGGCCAAACACATTTACCGAACTTTTTGGTTTCCCTTATTTTTCTAAATATTTTAGACATGAATGTAATCTTTTCTTGATAAAGAGACATAGAAAATGAATTTCCATGTATTTTATCAATTGATGATCATCACCATAAACTATTTGGATCAATAATTCAAAGGATCTATGTATGCTTCTCTTAAAAAATAAAACAAGTAACAATAACAATCTTACTCTCCATTATATAATTTAGAAAAAGTAACCAAATGGCTAATCACTAGTTTTTAATACTTTACTTGCTTAAAAATCCTAGTTTTAAAAGAAAATTTAAGAATTAAATTTAATGGATATGAAGCTAAGGTAGAAATGTTTTGTTCCTATGAGACGAGAATGAAATGAATAATTGTGAAAAAAACCTTTTATTATATAAATCAATATAAATATAAATCACTATAAATATAAATATAAATCACTATAATATAAATCACTATAAATCAATATAAATCACTATAAATATAAATCACTATAAATCACCATAAATCACTATAATATAAATCACTATAAATCGCTATAAATCAATATAAATCACTATAATATAAATCACTATAAATCACTATAAATATAAATCACTACAATATAAATCACTATAGATATAAATATAAATCACTATAATATAAATCACTATAAATATAAATATAAATCACTATAGTGATTTATAATATTTATATAAATTATAATAAATATAAATCACTATAATATAAATCACTATTATATAAATCACTATAATATAGATCACTATAAATATAAATATAAATCACTATAATATAAATCACTATAAATCACTATAAATATAAATATAAATCACTATATATAAATCACTATAGATATAAATATAAATCACCTATAATATAAATCACTATAAATATAAATATAAATCACTATAGTGATTTATAATATTTATAAAAAATCACTATAAATCACTATAAATCAATATAAATATAAATCACTATAATATAAATCACTATAAATATAAATATAAATCATTATAAATATAAATCACTATAGTGATTTATAATATTTATATAAATCACTATAGTGATTTATAATATTTATATAAATCACTATAGTGATTTATAATATTTATATAAATCACTATAAATCACTATAAATATAAAATATAAATCACTATAAATATAAATATAAATCATTATAAATATAAATCACTATAAATCACTATAAATATAAATATAAAACACTATAATATAAATCACTATAAATATAAATCACTATAGATATAAATATAAATCACTATAATATAAATCACTATAAATATAAATATAAATCACTATAGTGATTTATAATATTTATATAAATTATAATAAATATAAATCACTATAAATCACTATAAATATAATCACTATAATGATTTATAATATTTATAAAAATCACTCTAAATCACTATAAATATAAATCACTATAAATATAAATATAAATATAAATCGCTATAAATATAAATCACTATAAATATAAATCAATATAGTGATTTATAATATTTATATAAATCACTATAAATAGAAATCACTATAAATCATTATAAATCACTATAGTGATTTATAATATTTATATAAATCACTAGAAATCACTAGAAATATAAATCACTATGAATATAAATATAAATCACTATAATATAAATCACTATAAATCAATATAAATCACTATAAATATAAATATAAATCACTATAAATATAAATATAAATCACTATAATATAAATCACTATAAATATAAATATAAATCACTATAAATCACTATAAATATAAATCACTATAATATAAATCACTATTATATAAGTCACTATAATATAAATCACTATAGAATATAAATATAAATCACTACAATGATTTATAATATTTATATAAATCGCTATAAATATAAATCACTATAGTGATTTATAATATTTATATAAATCACTATAATATAAATCACTATAAATATAAATATAATCACTATAAATATAAATATAAATCGCTATAAATATAAATCACTATAATAGAAATCATTATAAATATAAATCACTATAACTAGAAATCATTATAAATCACTATAAATCAATATAAATCACTATAAATATAAATATAAATCACTATAAATATAAATATAATCGCTATAAATCATTATAAATATAAATATAAATCACTATAAATATAAATCACTATAAATAGAAATCACTATAAATCATTATAAATCACTATAAATATAAATCACTATAAATAAATATAAATCACTATAATATAATATAAATCACTTTAAATCACTATAATATAAATCACTATAAATATAAATATAAATCACTATAAATCACTATAAATCAATATAAATCACTATAAATATAAATATATATCACTATAAATATAAATCACTATAATATAATATAAATCACTATATATAATATAAATCACTATAATATAAATCACTATAAATATAAATCAATATAAATCACTATAATATAAATCACTATAATATATAAATATAAATCACTATAAATCACTATAAATATCAAAATAAATCACTATAAATATAAATATAAATCACTATAAATATAAATATAAATTACTATAAATCACTATCACTATGAATATAAATCACTATAGATATAAATCTAAATCACTATAAATATAAATATAAATCACTATAGTGATTTATAATATTTATATAAATTACTATAAATATAAATCACTATAATATAAATCACTATAAATATAAATATAAATCATTATA
Source organism: Larix kaempferi (assembly GCA_027924585.1). Classification (NCBI taxonomy): domain Eukaryota; kingdom Viridiplantae; phylum Streptophyta; class Pinopsida; order Pinales; family Pinaceae; genus Larix; species Larix kaempferi. The sequence goes on from BSBM01000799.1 coordinate 18,216,409, forward strand.
AGATAAATCACTATAATATAAATCACTATAAATATAAATATAAATCACTATTATATAAATCACTATAAATATAAATATAAATCACTATCGTGATTTATAAATATAAATCACTATAGTGATTTATAATATTTATATAAATCACTATAAATCACTATAAATATAAATCACTATAATATAAATCACTATAAATATAAATATAAATCACTATAATATAAATCATTATAAATATAAATCACTATAATATAAATCACTATAAATATAAATATAAATCGTTGTAAATATAATCAATATAAATCACTATAAATATAAATCACTATAAATCACTATAAATCAATATAAATCACTATAAATATAAATATAAATATAGATCACTATAAATATAAATCACTATAATATAAAATAAATCACTATAATATAAATCACTATAAATATAAATATAAATCACTATAATCACTATAAATATCAAAATAAATCACTACAAATATAAATATAAATCACTATAAAATTACTATAAATATCAAATAAATCACTATAAATATAAATATAAATCACTATAAATATAAATATAAATTACTATAAATCACTATCACTGATGAATATAAATCACTATAGATATAAATATAAATCACTATAAATATAAAATATAATCACTATAGTGATTTATAATATTTATAAAAATCAATATAAATCACTATAAATATAAATTCACTATTATATAAATCACTATAAATATAAATAACTATAAATATAAATATAAATCACTATCTTGATTTATAAATATAAATCACTATAGTGATTTATAATATTTATATAAATCACTATAATATAAATCACTATAAATATAAATATAGATCACTATAAATATAAATCACTATAATATAATATAAATCACTATAAATATAAATATAGATCACTATAAATATAAATCACTATAATATAATATAAATCACTATAAATATAAATATAAATCACTATAAATCACTATAAATATCAAAATAAATCACTATAAATATAAATATAAATCACTATCACTATGAATATAAATCAATCACTATAAATATAAATATAAATCACTATTATATAAATCACTATAAATATAAATAACTATAAATATAAATATAAATCACTATAAATATAAATCACTATAAATATAAATATAAATCACTATAGATATAAATCACTATAGTGATTTATATTTATAAATCACGATAGTGATTTATATCTATAGTGATTTATATTTATATTTATAGTGATTTATATTTATATTTATAGTTATTTATATAATAGTGATTTATATTTATATTTATATTTATAGTGATTTATATTATAGTGATTTATATTTATAGTGATTTATAGTGATTTATATAAATATTATAAATCACTATAGTGATCACGATAGTGATTTATATTTATAGTGATTTATAGTGATTTATATAAATAATATAAATCACTATAAATATAAATATAGATCACTATAAATATAAATCACTATAATATAATATAAATCACTATAATATAATATAAATCACTATAAATATCAAAATAAATCACTATAAATATAAATATAAATCACTATCACTATAGATATAAACATAAATCACTATAGTGATTTATAATATTTATATAAATTACTATAAATATAAATCACTATAATATAAATCACTATAAATATAAATATAAATCATTATAAGATAAATCACTATAATATAAATCACTATAAATATAAATATAAATCACTATAGTGATTTATAATATTTATAAAAATCACTATAAATCACTATAAATATAAATCACTATAATATAAATCACTATTATATAAATCACTATAAATATAAATAACTATAAATATAAATATAAATCACTATAAATATAAATCACTATTGTGATTTATAAATATAAATCACTATAGTGATTTATAATATTTATATAAATCACTATAAATAACTATAAATATAAATCACTATAAATATAAATATAAATCACTATAATATAAATCATTATAAATATAAATCACTATAATATAAATCACTATAAATATAAATATAAATCGCTATAAATATAAATCACTATAAATATAAATCACTATAACGATTTATAATATTTATATAAATCACTATAAATCACTATAAATATAAATCACTATAAATCAATATAAATCACTATAAATATAAATATAAATCAATATAAATCACTATAAATCTAAATATAAATCACTATAAATATAAATATAATGTAATGTCCCCTCCTACCATACCAGCAGGATAGAGAGGACATGGTGCTCAATCAGGGCAATTAGCCCCATATCCATTACTTAAATTCATTGATACAAAGACATGCATATGTGCATGCTATGGAAACACGACGGTAATTAAATAAATACTGTTGATAGTTAACACACATTCAAGATTTCTGTGACAGCCATTAAATAAAGACCATTGCAGAATTATAAAAGATCCTATGGAAATGTATATACTTTTAAAAACACGGAAGTAAATTCATTTAACACATCCACATACATTCATAATATTCATCAAATGATAATTGCAAATTTAACACAAGAGAATACTTATCTCAATAAGGTAGTCCCAAGCAACTGGCTACGCAACTGCAACGTTCCACCCAACCATAGGCCAGTTGTGCTTATCAACCTCTTGATACAACTGCCACCCCCGAGCTGGGCATGATCTCTACAAGGAACCAGGGAACAACAGACTCACACATAGCCAAGCATACACCAAGATGAGCCAAGCCAATCTGCAATTGGGTTTATCAGGCTGCTAGGACATGGAAGGGAAGAATTACTAAGCTAGTGAGCTCAATCACAGAGCTATGGGTACCTCTCCCAGATCTATTCAGCTTGGCACTCACAATGCCTACACACCCAATCACAAGGAAGTATTCTCTTCACTGCCACACAGTCCCTCAAGCCATACCTTCCTTTCTAGTGCTCTCAGGGTGTGCATAGAAAAGTAGCCAACCCTCTTGATCTTCTTGAGAGGTTACTCCCTACACTAGGTTTATCAAGCCCATTCTGTCCACTACCATTCCAGTTTCTTGCTTACAGGTTCGAATCAAACAAGGATGCTCATAACAACAAAACTACACTTGTTGAGCATGAGAAAAACGTTTCCAACAGTGGGATGCATGAGATGGGGTTTCCTGAGCTTCAGAAAAACGTGGGTAGACTCAAAACGTATGGGCACTTGGAAAATTCGACTGGGAGAGCAAAACCCATTCCAGAAAAATGCCCCACGGGCAAAACGACCTCTCCCTCAGTCCCAATTCGTGTCCCTCCTTCCCCAACTATGGCACAATACCAAAAACGAGTTCCTGGGCATGGAAAAACGCAGGGTTATGGTGAAAAACGTGAGGATAAATTCCAGTGAGCTCTGTCTGCGTGAGAGGAAGAACGTAATGGATGAAGAATTGCCTTAGGCAGCATTTCGTGGGGGTTTTCTTGCCCAACAAGCCAAAAATACGATTTCCAGGTTGATGGCTTGCCCATGCACGAAAATCTGACTGCCATACTTCTCCAGTCCCAAGACATTAACTGCCCCAACCAATCTTTGGAAGAATTAAATGATTGGGTGCATGGGACAAAATGGATAGTTAAGAGTTTCATGGGTTTTTCTTATTGACACATGGGCTGACCCTAGTGGCTCAAGGGTTTGGATAATTTCCCTCCCTTTTCCTTGTAGAATCATGCCCCATCTCTTTTGTTGCATTGCATAGCTAGTTGGGGTTTTTCCATTAAAATTCGTATTTACATGATGTCTTATTTACATTGTGCCCATCTCGCACAAGAACCATAGGCATCTATTTTTAATTGTCGATACATGAAACACTAAATCAATGGTGGGGCCTTGGCCTTGAGCTCCTCACCATGATTAAATTACAATATTTACATCATTTACGATTTAATACAAAGTGGGTCAAAATGGGGACATTACATATAAATCACTATAAATATAAATATAAATATAAATATAAATCACTATAAATATAATAATAGTAATATAATAATTACTATAAATCACTATAAATTACTATTAATGCTATAAATATAATAATACTATAAATATAATAATCACTATAAATTACTATAAATATAATAATCACTATTAATGCTATAAATATAATGCTACTATTACTATTAATGCTATAAATATAACAAGAGTAATAGCTGCAAAGCAGCTAGTCCCTGCCATAAAATTATGTTATGTTTTGTATAGATAAGATTATGTTTTATTTTGTATAAATAAGATTATGTTGTCTTTTGTATAATTGATGTATGACATTATATAAATTATTTTATATAATTGATGTATGACATTATATAAATTATTTTATATAATTGATGATGATACTTTATCAAAAACTAAGTTTTAGTTTTTAATCTTTTTCATACTTTTTAAAGTTTTTAAATTTTAATAATTAATATTTAAATTTTTATTAATAATTAATGTTTTTTAGTAATTAATTAATAATTGCTTACTAGTTTTTTTAAGATTTAAAAAAATAAGTTTTTAGTTTTTAGTTTTTTAATATTTTTAATAATTAATAAAGTTTTAGTTGTTTTAAATTTTAAAATTAGTTTTTTATTTTTTAATAATGGCTTATTGTAATTATATATTGGTACTTTTTAAATATTAATAAAAAAAATTAGTTTTTGTTTTAAGTTTTAAAAATGAGTAATTAATAGATATATTTAAATCTATAGAATGCAACATTAAAGATAATTATCTACAAGAAAGAGAACTTGAAATAATAAAGTTAAAGATCTACAAAGAAGATAAATTATTATAACTTAGAGGTAAAGATCTATAAGAAAGAGGAGTGATCAAGTGCAATTACACCGAACATATTAGATGTGAACACCCTCACTTTAAGAACTCCCACAACAATGCACTTAAAATTAATTACTTTAAAATATAAACCAATCATTAAATAAAATATATATACTCAAAATTTTAAAATTAATTTTTAATAATTAATTTAATATATAACTTTTAGATAAAAAAATTATTACAATACTAATTATTTAAAAATGAAATTGCTTTATTAAACTAATTACAACTATATTAAATATTTATACCAATAAAAAAAACCACCTTTTATCTTTCATTAACAAAAAAAAATTCATATCATATAAATTAATAATAACATATGTATACAATAGATAAAATTATAATATCAAATTTAAAAATATATTATATAATATGAAAATTAGTAATAAAATTATTCATTATATATTTTTAAATGTTTTAATATAATAGTAGTAATAAAATTATAATATCAAATTTAAAAATATATTATATAATATTAAAATTAGTAATAAAATTATTCATTATATATTTTTAAATGTTTTAATATAATAGTAGTAGATTACTTATTTTATTTTAATAGTTATATTTATTTAGGCATTAGTTGTTATAATCTTTAGTGAGCATGTATAAACATAATATAGTTTATATTAATTTCATTTGATTTGATAAACATATCTATTAAAAAAATATCAAGATTAAATTTTAAAGTTATGGAGAAATTTATAATTGTACAAAAGATTGATTTTACAATCTCTATTCAATCTTGATATTTTGATTAAATTTTAAAGTTATGGAGAAATTTGTAATTGTACAAAATATTGATTTTACAATCTCTAAGTTTCATTGCCTATCTCATATTGATCAATATGAAATTACGTTTTATAATGAAGTAGATTCACTTTCCAGAAGTTACAAGTCTCGGTTACAAGTAGATTCATATTAATTAAAACGCTGCCACTTTCACCTTTGAAAACTTTTAAAAGGCTACCCCATGCTAAGCATGAAACTATTTCGAAGGCATGAAGAGTTAAAGTCCATGCATTTAAGCTCTGAAACGCATGTGAACCGCCTATATTATTTTGAAAAAAGCACAGGTAGATGGTTTATTAAAGGCAATGCAACCATCGCTATTGACAAATGCCACATTTTCCCCTGCATATTGCATATCACACCTGGATGCATGCAACCATCGTTGTTGACAAATGCCGCATTTTCCCATTCATATCACAACTAGACGCATTCATTATTAATGGAATGGCATTATCTGAGCCGAAAATACCTAGTGTTTTTCCAGTTGGACAATATACCTAGGCAACAATTCAACAGAAGAAAGAAAAAAGACGAGGATTTTCGTAGCGAAGTGCTTGGTCTCTACTTGCAATTCGTATCACCTGCTCAATACGTTCTCTTTCTCATAGATGTCCACGGACATGGAATCAATCTCCAGATGGAGCTCAAGTTCCAATAGGTAGGAAAGGAGGCCATTGCAGATCACGACTTTCATAAGCATGTGGTGTTTCTGTCATGATCATGGGGTATGCATTTACCCTCCAACGCTCCTGAGGGTTTGTCGTTTGTTTTGAAGCTATTCTTGCTCCCTCCCGTCGAGGTTGCTTAGCAAGCAAGAATTGTTCACGAGCATCTTGGTTAAACATATATTAAGCATGCCTGCAAATCTCAGCAAGATGCCGAAAATAACATTCATATTTTTTATACCAGGCCCCTATCCCTCGACGTAGAGCTTTGGGAATATTTTTTCAGGGATGATGCACGATGGAAAATTTTCTATTTATGTCCACACGTCTAAGTTGAGCACATTGAAGACATCATGGAAGAGGCTTTGTTTTTCCAACAACAAAGGTGGATTGGAGAAAGATTTCTATGGAGAACACTGAGTATAAAGTCTCTTCGAAGTATAAGTTGGAGAAGAAGATTTTAATTTTAGCTCAATTGACACTTTTGCAGCAGAGGATATTTTTAGCTTAGCGGACAGTTTTGCAGGTACTAGACGGCAAGTATGAATGACGACCAACTTGGTTCATTTTTTGACGGCCTGTGCAAATATTTACGCTTCAACAAATTTGTGGTGATTCCTGCGATATGAATGACTGGCTTGGTTCATTTTTCGATGGCCTGTGCAAATATTTATGCTTCAGTGAATTTGAGGTGATTCATGTGATCTTGTTGCAGCACAAAAACCCAGAGAATGTCATTTCAATAAATTGCATGTTTGAAACTTGCAGCATAGTGTCACTTGGTGAGAATGTCAACTTGGTATCTATTGAACTTCAATAACTCCTAATAAGTATATGCAACTGCATACTATATCACTGCAACTATTCACAGTTGAACTCCTGCAGAACTTTGATGCAGTCCTAGGAGATGCTGCGATTTTGACAAATCGATGGAAAATTGTGGACTTCACACAACCTTGTAGAATCAGGCCTAGTTGTAGTGGTCCCTATGAGAGAGATAGATTCCAATGCATGGGATTTCCTACGCCCATTTACATTAGAGATGTGGTTTACGACTGGTGCCTGCCTTTTTGCTCATCGTAGGAGTTGGAGTTGTTATATGGATTCTGGAGCATAGAAGTAACCAACAGTTTCGAGGGCTTCCAAAGCAGCAAGTTTGTCATGATCTCTGGTATGTGCAGTGTCATGTATCTCTCTGTGTGACTTTAATTTGATTTCTTGTCTATGCAGGTCGATCACTTGATATAATTAAGATTGAACTGAATATACTACACTTCAAGTGTCGGGCATATAATATGTAATAATTTATGCAATGTGAACAAATTTTGGAAATCCCAGGCCAACTTACTCATCCTCCATGCCAAGTTTCTCTTCCTCCTCCATGCCAAGTTTCTGAATAGTAGGAAAATGGACCATGTAATTATTCTGTAATTATAGCTGCAATTGTAGAGGAAGATATTAGCAATTATGGGTTTATTATTTGTTGTATTGGTTAACTGGTAGCAATTACAGCTACATCATGGAGGGATCCGGAGCTTCATTCAAATTCATGGGATTTGTGGAGCTAATCGTTTTACGGGTTTACGTGTATGTCATGGAAAGTTGATGAAGGGGTCTTCTCAAACATATGAATACATAACACTGCCTGTGACAGGTCACGACATGCACTCTTTTCCTCCTTTTTATCTCTTTAGTTTTAATAAGACTTCGGATTGTTCTTTGTATGGGTTAGTGCACGTGTATGATTCTTTGTATGAATTAACCTATGTGATATGCAAATAACAACAAATTCATTAATGATTTTTCTAATATTTAAAAATTTAAAGTAAAATGAATTTATGTTAATTATTAAATAATCATTAATATTACTAATACTTTTACCATAAGAGTTGTGTGAAAAATATTGTTATCTTTGGTTACAATACGTTAGTGAAAAAAAAGTCAACTCATCTTCATAATGTAGTTGTTTTCAATAAATTAATGTAAAAAAAAGGTTTTTTCAATCTAGTTATCTATGCATCTCTGAAAGTTATATAGTATTAAGTTGTTTCAGAGTTTTTGTTTATGTCTTTACCATCAGAATCCGTAAAAGGTAGAAGCCATGTGATATTGAATGTCAATATATCACTTCATTAATGAATTTAAATTTTTATAGTATTAACTCGTTTCAGAATTTTTGTTTGTCTCTACCATAGAATCCGTAAAAGTAAAGCCGTATGACATTAAATTTTTGTTCTCGTTTCAGAGTTTTTATTTATGTGGATGAAAAAGAATCCGTAATCTACACCGCGGCTTCGACCTTGGCCTCGGCAGCTCCCGTCATCCGCTGGCAACTCCCATCATTGGCTGGCGAAACATCATTGGCTTTGGTTGGACAGGCACAATCGGTTCCTGTGGTTTTCCACCAAGTCGTACCTCAAGCTCATTAGTCAGGTAGCCCTTTCCCAAAACTCCAAGAAAAAGATTTTTAGCCTCCTCAGCTCTCCCTTCATTGCCGAACCCCTCTATCAGTAGATCATATGTCGAATCATCAGCCTTCTGGCCTCCATCCACCATGGATTGGAAGAGCTTATGAACTTCTTCCAATTTGCCTTCTTCGCATAACACCCCAAACCATTTGTTATAAACACCAACATCTGGCTTAAAGCCAACTTCCATCATTCTGCCAAAGATCTTCAAGGCCTCTTCAAGTTTACCCAGTTTCGAAAACTCGTCGATAAGCATTGCATATGTAACCACATCAGGATCATGCCGTTCTGCCACCATCTCGTCAAGCAACCTCTCAGCATCTGCGATCTTACCCTCTCTGAAGTACTTATCCAAAAGTGTGTTGTACACAACAGCAACTGGCGCGCATCCTTTTTCCATCATTGATCCAAAAAGCTTCTCAGCCTCCTGCAATTCCCCACGGTCAATATACCCACTCATCAGAATGGCATATGATTCAGCATTGTGGCTCAAATTCCTCTCTTTCATCTTTTCTAAATACTCTAAGGCCCCCTCCATTCGACCAGCCTTGCAAAACTCATCGATCACGGCATTATATGACATGACAGTCAGTTCGAACTTCTCCGGAATAAAGGCAAGAACATCCAATGCCTTCTGAATCTCCCCTGCCTTGAAAAATCCCTGAATCAAGTTACAAAAAACCAGCTTGCTGAAGATCGAACCCCGTCTCCTCATCTCCAAGTAGAGCTCCTCTGCCTGCTGAATTGCTTCCCCCTTGACAAAACCCTCAATAGTAGCAGCATAAGTAGGAGGATCAGCCCCATGGCATTTCTCTAACATTTCCCTGAAGAGCCTCATGACTTCCTCATACTTATTGAGCCTAAAATGAGCCTTCATTAAATGGTTAAAAGTCACGGTACTAGGTGTCATCTCGGCCTTGTAGATGGTTTTCAGCATATCGAACAAGGCATCCATGTCTAGTCTCTCGCAATGGGTGCTCAAAACAATGTTATATGTAACGAGATTCGGTATAACACCAGCCTACTTGATGAATTTATAAAGAGAAACAACATTATCGTGCTCACCTGCTCGATGTAGAGCGCCAAGAACATAATTGCAGGTGAAGACGGTAGGACGACAATTGGAGTACATAGCGTGCTTGACGCCAAGCGTAGCCTCGTCGAGCTTTCCTTCCCGACAGAGTGTCTGTATCCGATATTAAATGTCAATATATCACTTCATTAATGAACTATAATGATTGATATCCACATGGCAATTTTTAAAAAATTTAAATTTATTTTAATTTTAAATTATTTTTAATATCTGACAATTCCCCTCACACCAAGGGTATATTGTCAAATCAATCTTCTTAACTAATAATAAAAAAGAAAATTCAAATTTCCATAAATTTATAAATCTTTTTAATTTCCAAAAAATTTAATTTAATATTTATATTTTTTAAAACTTTATAAAACTTTTGATAAAAAGAGTTGTTAATCTAAAGTGTTGACCAGTGAATCTAAAGTGATGACCAATCGATTGATAGAATCCCTGCTACACAGGGACTAATAAATTTTACAAATTCATTATTTTAAAATATTTTGAATTAATCCAATCATATTATTTTATAAATTAAATAAATAATTATAAATTTAAAAATAAACATGTAGAATATAGGGAATGGAGGTAGATGATAAACCTCTATTTTTTAAATGTCGAGTTGAAATTGTTGGAATTGTAAATATAAGGTGTTAAGATTACACAATGAGGGTGGATCAAAAGCTTTTGAGGGAACTAAATCCATTTTTGCAATAAAAAATAGATCTTGAACAATGAAAAATTATGATTTGGTAAAGGATTCCATGGACAAAAAATCCATGATCGACAATACCTAAATCCCATTGAAATCCAAATTCTTGATTTCCCTCATTATCATAAATGATCCCATCACTTGCCACCAAACATTTTATGTTATAAATTTTACAAATTCATTATTTTAAAATATTTTGAATTAATCTAATCATATTATTTTATAAATTAAATAAAACAATTATAAATTTAAAAATAAACATATAGAATATAGTTTTAATAAAATAAAGAAATCAATTCATGTTTTTTCAAAATTTATTTACATAACATAATATATTTTTATTTTATTTTTTAAAATATTTTGAATTAATACAATTATATTATTTTATAAATTAAATAAAACAGTTATAAATTTAAAAATAAACATGTAGAATATAGTTTTAATAAAATAAAGAAATCAATTCATGTTTTTTCAAAATTTATTTACATAACATAATATATTTTTATTTTATTTTTTAAAATATTTTGAATTAATACAATTATATTATTTTATAAATTAAATAAAACAGTTATAAATTTAAAAATAAACATGTAGAATATAGTTTTAATAAAATAAAGAAATCAATTCATGTTTTTTCAAAATTTATTTACATAACATAATATATTTTTATTTTATTTTTTAAAATATTTTGAATTAATACAATTATATTATTTTATAAATTAAATAAAACAGTTATAAATTTAAAAATAAACATGTAGAATATAGTTTTAATAAAATAAAGAAATCAATTCATGTTTTTTCAAAATTTATTTACATAACATAATATATTTTTATTTTATTTTATATTATTTAGATAGATTATGTTACGGAAATGATATTTCAAGAATTTTACAAATTCATTATCGTAAATATTTGTGAGTTAATCCAATCATATTATTTTTTTTCAATTAAATAACTAATCGTAAATTTCAATCCCATTTCCTTTAAACTTATTTAATTTAATGAAAATATAACGAAGATCCTAAATTCTACTTTAATAATTTAAAGTGCGGTGAATTTTTTAGTCAATGATATTGTATGGAAAGGGGTTTTGGGACAAAGTTATTTGGAAAATAATAAAGTTATAATAATAATAAATATGTCACATGGTGGAAGAGAATATTTTTGCAATCATTACGAAGATTATCGCTAACGTTTGGGATAACCAAGAAATGACAGCATATAAATGTACAATAAGTATTTCGTGTCTATCATGTAAATAGCACTAATTAATGAACTATAATGATTGATATCCACATGGCAATTTTTAAAAAATTTAAATTTATTTTAATTTTAAATTATTTTTAATATCTGACAATTCCCCTCACACCAGGGGTATATTGTCAAATCAATCTTCTTAACCAATAATAAAAAAGAAAATTCAAATTTCCATAAATTTATAAATCTTTTTAATTTCCAAAAAATTTAATTTAATATTTATATTTTTTAAAACTTTATAAAACTTTTGATAAAAAGAGTTGTTAATCTAAAGTGTTGACCAGTTAATGTAAAGTGATGACCAATCGATTGCTAGAAGGGACTAATAATCACTATAAATTACTATTAATACTGATTATAGCATTAAATGGTCCTAATCAGCACTAAATGGTCCTAATCAACATTAAATGGTCATATCTTGCATCATATAATACAAAATATTGAATTTAATGAAATATTATAAGCACTAAATGGTCCTAATCAGCATTAAATGGTCATATCTTGCATCATATTTATATAAAATATTGAATTTTCATATCTTGCATCATATAATACAAAAATATAATAAACAAAAAAAAATTACTAAATATAATGATAATAAATTACTAAATATATTACTATTTTTTTAATGATAATAAATAAATAAAAATTAATAAATATAATGAAATATTATAAGCACTAAATGGTCCTAATTAACATTAAATGGTCATATCTTGCATCATATAATACAAAAATATAATAAACAAAAAGAAATTACTAAATATAATGAAAAAAAATTACTAAATATATTACTATTTTTTAATGATAATAAATAAATAAAAATTAATAAATATAATGAAATATTATAAGCACTAAATGGTCCTAATTAGCATTAAATGGTCCTAATCAGCATTAAATGGTCCTATCTTGCATCATATAATACAAAAATATAATAAACAAAAAAAAATTACTAAATATAATGAAAAAAATTACTAAATATATTACTATTTTTTAATGATAATAAATAAATAAAAATTAATAAATATAATGAAATATTATAAGCACTAAATGGTCCTAATCAGCATTAAATGGTCATAATCAGCATTAAATGTTATGTGACAGATGGCAGCTTTATAATGAAATATTATAAGCACTAAATGGTCCTAATCAGCATTAAATGTTATGTGACAGATGGCAGCTTTATATTTTTTTTAATTTTACTATTTTTTAATGTAGCAAAAGTAAGTAAAACCACATAATTAATTATTTCATTTTAAAATTTTCTTTCCGTCAAAATAAAATTAATCAGCAAAATGTCGAACTTTTAGACTACGTTGTCGAAGAAGCACGGGGTCATGATAATCAGCATTAAATATTGAGGCAGTATTTTTTATTTTTATCATTTCTTAATGTAATAAAAGTGAAATTATAAAGTTTTTAGGTAATGAAATAATAGATATGGTGTTTTAATTTTAACATGTTTGATATTTAAATCTTAATTTAATCCATTAATTTTTTTAAATAACATTTATAATATTTATATAAAATATTGAATTTTCATATCTTGTATCATATAATACAAAAATATAATAAACAAAAAAAATTAATAAATATAATGATAATAAATAAATAAAAATTAATAAATATAATGATTAAACCAAACATACACATAATGACAAAGAAGGTTTATCTTGAAAACCTTTAAATAGGTTTCTTCATAAGCAATACAATAAACCATTACCATGAACCATGGACCCAAAAGACCATGACCAAGTAAATTTATCTAAAAGAGTAGATAACAAGATCATGACAAAAATAAAAATAAAAATCCACTTTAAAATGAAGGGTGAAATTAAAATTCACACTTCTTTATTGACTTTAATTTTATGAAGTGACAAATGACAAATGACACCTACCATTACCATGAACCATCCAATACCATGAGCCCAAAAAACCATGACCAAGTAAGTTTATCTAAAAGGGTAGACAACAAGACCATAACAAAAATAAAAATAAATATGCACTTTAAAATGAAGGGTGAAATTAAAATTCACACTTCTTTATTAACTTTAATTTTATAAAGTGATAAATGACAAATGACAGCTATTAACCATCAAATTTCAACTCTAGATGCAACTTAAAGAGAGATTTATCAAGCACAAAAAGATCCAATTTATTAAGATATAATTTTTATTTTTATTTTATAGACAAAATTAAATTCTTTTCCTTACTTTTAGTATTTTTTATTTTAAAAATAAACATGTTTTTTTTATTTTAATTACTTTTTAATTTTTATAATTACTTTATATACCATAAATTAATCATCTTATAACTATACAAATACATATAGAATCTTCACAAGTAAAAACCTTCATAATTAACCAGATTATAACACTGACCAATTTGGCTAGCAGGAAGCGAAATCAACCGGATCGCCATCGTTTATAATTTTCATCTTCTAAATCATTGAACTGAATGTATATTTCTATGATTAAATTGGTTTCTATTTAATACATTTAATTTAATTTTAATTAATTATAATTATAATTTACATATTTTTTATTTCTTACATTTAATTTATTTTTAATTAATTATAATTATAATTTACATATTTTTATTTAATATATTTAATTTATTTTTAATTAATTATAATTATAAATTATATATTTTAAATTTAATATTATTGTAAAATATTTTACTTATATTATGTATAACAATATTTTTTTGAGAGTAGTTTATATATTTTATATTTTGGATTTTTAAAATTTTTATTAGAATTTAGTATTTTTTTAGTTAAATCTAAATTTCAAAAATGTATAAATTGTGTTTTTAAATACATAAAGAATTTTTGTAAACTTATATTATGCACTTTCCAAAATTTATAAAAAAAAATCTGAACACCAACCAAAATAATCAGAAAAAATCTAAAACATAGAATTCTTTTTTTAATCACATATTGACTTTACCGCAGATAAATGTGACATAAATTTGCGTCTAATTTCCGCAGTGTCTATTAACAAGCGAGATAGGGTCTCCAGGCACACGCACTACTATATGTAACACTAAATAGCAGTAAAAAATTCTTCCATATACGGAGCTGCTTCCATTCTACACCCGGAACGCCGGAGCACACTTTTAAGAAAATTGGCGGAACTATGTATCAAATTCGCTTTGCTAAATGGGGCAGTTGGATAGCGCCGGCAATGGGCGTGCTATTGCGTTTAATGGCTGTTATTACTGCTCAACCTGCAGGTATGTGATCCAACTCTGTAAATGGCTCATGAGTGTACTCTTACCGGGAACTTGGAGTGTTTCCGTTTCGTCCGCCTTCTAGAGTCCCCGTTTGATATCTTGTTCATGTATATTAGCGCTCTGCGTCGATTCTTTTTGACAATATGTAATATTTTATTAATAATTTTCTGGCGGTGTGGCAGGATTTCTTAGTATAAGTTGCGGAGGAAAAACCAATTATACCGAAAATAATATAACATGGGTTTCTGATGCTGATTACATAGACGTCGGTGAGACATTAGACATAGGGAACGCCACTCAAGTAGCAGGCGGCTTTCACTTGCACAATCTTCGTCTATTCCCAAAACCTCTCAACAAGTCTTGTTATCAGTTGCCTGTTGCTCCTGATGTGACGTACCTCTTAAGATTATGGTTTGCCGTTGGTAATTACAGTGAACTCGAACAATCGCCAAACTTCGATTTCTCTATTGAGACACTCGGTTTGTTGGCTAGGGTATCGAGAACAAACCGGCTAAACAAAGATCTATTATATGATGAAAGAATAATTGTAAGCTCTGGCACAGAGCTGTACATTTGCTTGATCAGGACCTCGGAGTCTCAAGATCCTTTTATCACTGCTATTGAATTGAGGACGTTCCAAGATGGCATGTATGTACAGGCTAAGCCAGGAACAATGTTGTGGCAAGGAACATATGATGTTGGTGGAAGTTCTGAGATTAGGTGAACATTTCCAACTTTAATCCGTTTTGCTCTTATGTGAAACCCAATTTTGATGGCCTTCTCGGTTGAAGTTAGTGGAAGTTTTAATTGGTTTTGGTATGATTCAACGCCTAGGGAGGTCGGTACTGAGCATGCTATTTTGTTGTTCTGGAGTATGTTGGAAGATTAATGGCATTCCATTGCTCTCAGTAACTCTGTAACAATTAAAAAAACTCATAATAATGACCAATTGTTATTCAAAAGTATGCTGATTGATTGTGGGAAAGTTCACGACAATGTAAAAGAACAATAATCATGATGCTATTCTGGAGTATGTTGAGAGATTAATCCCACGCTCTCTAGTATGCTGGTAGATTAATCATATCCCTTCGGACTATGGAAAACACTCTTAGAATGTTAAAAAACGCAATTTTTGTCAATACAGTTGAGAAGTTGTGATTTTTTTTTGCAAAATTTTGAGCTGAATAGCTTTGTATGGTTAATTATTCAGGTATCCTCTTGACAAATTCGACCGACTCTGGACCGATGAATATTTAAATGCTCAAACTATACATGCCGTAAGTTCGCATCACGCTATTTCAACGAACAATACCAAAAGGCTTCCTCCCACTGCCGTCATGCAAACAGCGTGGCTTGGAAACAGCCAGGACATCGATGTTGACCCTTCCCCACAAGGGATGAGATCAATATTGATATTGTATTTTGCAGAGATCCAGACGCTCAATATGTCTGAATCAAGATCTTTTTACGTGACGATAAATGGTGAAAGACAGTATGAAACCATTACTCTCGCGCCGAATTATTCGGCCCTTGAGCTAACTTTATTCCCCAATCAAATACATAAGTTTAACGTCGTGAAGGCCCCTAACTCCACCGTGGGGCCTATACTGAACGCTTTTGAGTATCACTGGATATATCACACGGATCAGCCAACATTTTCTCAAGATAGTAAGTGCCTCACTAAACTTCTCCTACTGAATTTACATATATTATCATTGAATGCCTAAGACTGTACTAGTTCCTAAACTGCAGTTGACGCTCTTCGCTCTATCAAAATGAGTTTTGACATCAAAGATTGGATTTCCGATCCTTGCTATGCGATCCCGTGGAAAGGCATTGACTGTGATAACAGCTCTTCTGTTATAAGAATTTCGAAAATGTAAGGTTGAACTCTTCAATTTGACATCATAAATAGATGAAATTGTAAGACCTCACCATAATTCTCTTTTTGCCAGTGATTTGTCAGGAAGGAATCTTACAGGACCTGTGCCTAAAGATATTGGACAGTTGACCGCATTAATTAATGTGTAAGAAGAATTCTCACTCTTCTTTTTTGTGTAAAAGCCTGCGTAGCCCTTGGAATAAATCCCACAAGTAAAATGATGTAGAATGTAACAAATACCAATGAACATTATAAAATGTCTAATGGTAATTGAAATGTTCCGTGTGTTTGAATTAATTATTATATCAGAAATTAAACACGTGTACACCATTCAGCTATTAATGTTGCTATTGAAATTAGCAGATCTCTGGAGAATAACCATTTGATCGGAGCCTTTCCCAACTTCTCCAATTTAGCCATGTTGGAGAGACTGTAAGTTTTTTCTTCTAACTTAACATGTTCACTACTGTCGACTTTCTGGATTTTCACAATTACATTTGAGCCTTGTTATTCAGATATCTACAAAACAACAACCTGAGCGGTAGTGTTCCAGAGTGGCTATCTGAACTGGAAAACCTTAAAGAGTTGTAAGTCTTCCTCCTTCCTCCTTTTCTATTTTCTTTGCATTTTTTTATTAAAGTTAAATGAAATTAAATTATAAAATTTATGGTCTATTTTACAGGAATATAGAGTATAATAATTTCAGCGGCGCCATTCCTCCGCAACTTTTACTCAACTGTTCGTTGAAACTCAAGTAATTTTTTTTGTATTCGCTTTGGAAACTCAAGTAATGTTACTGCATGGCGTTCGTTAAGAATCTCTTTCCTTCGTGTCTTGCACTTATTCTTGCGTGGTGTTCATTAAGAATCTTTAAAAATCTGTGTCTTTGGTGTCTTGCAGTTATTCTGGAAACCCACACCTACGAATGGATAAGAGGAAATGTACCGTAGAGAATTCCAGCAATAATAAATTGAAGGCTGTTCTCGCAACAACACTCACTGGATTTGTAATCGCCACTTTAGCGTTGATAGCAGGCGGCGTTGTGTGCCTCAAAAAATTGAAGAGAAAAGGAGATGGACTAGTCGCCAGCAAAAGCAAACCTTTCATGCGCCAAGGTCAATATTAGAAAGATTATAATATCATACATAGTTTAGTGCGAGACTGGGAGTATACCCTTTAAATGAAGGACAAGCTTTACTTACAGACGGATTTTCATGCGCTCAAAACTGATTTTTACTTGGCATCTTGTAAAACATTAAAATTTCTTACCAAATTTATCTGGTGCTTAAGGTTTGTTATGTTTTTTCATGGGTTTTACTATTAATAATTTTACTTTCCATGGACCGAATACAGACAACACAATGATTATGGTGCCAAATCCAACAAAATCCCGTGCTTTCACTCTAGATGAGATAATCGCCGCGACACAAAACTTTAGCCGGGAAATCGGACGAGGAGGATTTGGATCGGTGTTCTTTGGTACATTGCCCGAAGGGAGACAAATAGCTGTAAAAGCGCTCTCTCTCTTCTCCCGACAAGGAGTTCATGAATTTTGGAATGAGGTATTTATATTGATAGGTATTTATATTTTAGGATTGAATTTTGGAATCACGTATTTATATTTTAGGATGTGGAATGTAGCCGTTTAGGTATGTTTTTTAGATTGGATTAAAATGGAAAAGTATATTATATTATATTATATTTTATGGTAATAGTTCTAAATTTGAAATAAACAATTATAAAAATATATATAAAAAATTATTGATAACATCTATGTATGAATAACTGGTAATACATGAATAATCAAAAATACTTAACTTCAGTATTTACTGACCACAAATTAAGTAATTATACTTGTACTAGTTTTTAGATATTATTGTTTAATAATACTTGATTAATAATTTAAGGGTTTTCTATTTTCACTGGGATCTGATTGGAATTCCTTAGATGAATCGTGAAGGTTCTAATCGGAATTTTCTATATTAAAAGCATTGATTTATTAAGAATATTATCCTTAGTAAATCACTTGGATTTACTGAAGAGAAGAATAATAATTTGTATGCAATCTACTATTGTCAATTTTGATTGCACTCTAAATTATATAGATATGTCATGAGCAGGTTGATGTGCTTTCTCGAATCAATCATAGGAACTTGGTATCTTTAGTGGGATACTCTAACGAAACCAGAGAGCTTATGCTTATCTACGAGCACATGTCCGGAGGGTCCCTAAGGGACCACCTTTATGGTAAATTAAATTATATTGCTGGAAGTTCTGTTTGTTTCAGTCGATCGAACAGCCATGGTAACCAACACGCATTTGGTTCTTATTTTTTTTCCAGGTTTTACTGCACAAAATTCCGAACTAAATTGGAAAACAAGGCTCAAAATAGCTTTAGATGCAGCGCAGGGTAAATCTCTCTATACTTTGATGCACAGTAAATTTGAGGGCTTCTTTAACTGGATTGCGCATTCAAGTTATTTGATGGTAAAATACCAAAGTCAACCATTGACTTCTCTGTTTGTCCCATAACCAAGACACATAGGCTGAAACACAGTAAATTTATGATGAAGTAGATTTGTATAATCCATACGTTGATTGTTTAACTTTCAATTAATTGATATCTACACTCTAAATATTGCTAACCTCAACCCTATCTTTCATGTGATGTTTATGCGAAGGTCTGGAATATCTGCACACAGGTTGCACCCCGAAGATAATTCACAGGGACGTTAAGACCACCAACATACTGTTAGACAGCAATATGAACGGAAAATTGGCTGATTTCGGTCTTTCAAGAATGACAATGGAAGAGGAGGCTACTCATGTTACCACTGCAGTAAAAGGAACGTTAGGATATATGGATCCAGAGTATATCACAGATAACTTACTTTTTTGCAATATTTATTCTCTACTTTGTTTAAAAACATATGATTTGCATTTTCTTGAATCTGGAAACTTAATTCTGGCAGAGTTTTCATGAATTCTATCAATTTTTCAAGCATTTGAGTCGGTTTAAAATAGATCAAAATTCAAAAACAGAATTTCGAAATAGAATTTCGCACACCTTTGAAACTTTGCCCCACCTAGAATTTGGAAACTCTGAAAAAAAAAACCACCTAAAAAAGGGCAAATCGTTGTAGTTTTAGCTATACGAAGAATAAATGCATTTTTCATTTTTTAATTGCACCGTACCTGACTATGTAAGTTTATGTGATGAACACTTTCACAGGTATTTCAGTACTAAAATGTTGACAGAAAAGAGTGATGTCTATAGCTTTGGAGTGGTTTTGTTAGAGATCCTATGCGGCAGGAAACCAATAGATATAAACCTCCCTGAAGTGGAAATAAACATCATTCGATGGGTAAATAATCTTTTATCATTAATCACCTAAATTATAAATATTGTTCAGAGAACCGAAATATTAATATTTTGCAGTGTATAACATTAATAATTAATGGCATATTTACAGGTGACACCGTATATAGCCGAGATGGATGAAAATGCCTCCAAAATAACAGAAATTGTAGACAAGAGGATGGGTGAAGGTTACGACATGAAATCCATCAGTCGTGTTGCCGAAGTAGCCATGAGATCTGTCCACGCTGAACCGTCTTCGAGGCCCAGCATGCGTGAAGTAGTGGGAGAGCTCAAGAAGGCTATGGAAATTGAAGATTATAAGGCTTCCATTTCAGAGGAGATTGGAATCGAATGTGGAGATTTCTTGGCCGGTGCAGTGGATTCCACAAAACGCAAGGGAATGGGTTGGAGCGATAACAGCTCCAACATTTCACAAGTAGGAAGATAAGTTACGGATTTAGGGATAATGGGATTTGTGTTCGGTTGAGTTTTTTTTTTCATTTATGGGACTTTTCTACTTTTAATTGAATGAATATTTTGCAGGTTTAATTTCCAAATTGGTTAATGTCGTTCTTAGTTTATCATACACATGTTATAACGTTTTGTTTTCATTTTTTATTTTTCCTATGGCTTATTTAAAACCAGCATAGATGCATCTTAAACTCTTATTTATCAAGCATTCAATATATCTTGATTCATAGATCCAGGTTTAAGTTTTATAACATCTCCCTCATACTCGTGTGTAACGTTACATGAAACACGTTACAACATCACCCCCATACTGGGCTGTAGAGCACCTCGTTTCACTCTATGCAATGAAAACATAAACTGGTGTCCCATTGCCCACATTTGTTAATGTTAATTATTAGTTTAAGAACATTTAATTAGACGATAATATTAATTAAATGATAATTAGTTTAAGTATAATATTGTAATATTTAATTTTTAATATGATTAATCATAATATTTTATTTAGTTAAAACTCATATTTTATTTATTAATTACACGATAGGTGTTTATATCTTAAAATTTAGGTTCAAAATTTTCAAAATAAACAATTATTACAAAAAAAATACAAAAAAGAATTGGTAGTTGATGTAAGGATAATTCTTAGCTCATATATGGATAACATTGTGATTTAAATAATTTATTTAACTAAAAAAGATAATAAGGTGAAAAATGTTGGGTAAAGCATAGACAACAAGTGATTACAAGCATAATAACATTTAAATTTAATTGATTAAATAGTTTTTAACCACCAAATTATATTCTACACATATTCTATTGCTTAAATATTATGATTTTGTTTCCATATTTCTTTCACCAACCATATCTATGTATTTAACTTCTTTATTGTGTTTAATTTTTAAATAAAAATTTAGTAGTTAACATGAATAAATACACGAATTTGTAAAAATTGATGGGAATATGATTTAAATTGTAACCCTTCGATATAACATGTGACATTTATTGGAACTTGGTTTTTATAATGTTTTTGCGTGGATGTTAATTTGCCATATTTTATATCTTCTTATTTTGCGGCTTCTTTAAATCATCTATTTATATATTCCACAACCACTAAAGAAAAATACAAGAACACAACATAGTTTCTCAAGTACAAGTTGATATTATGTATCGAAATCCAAAACTTGAGTTATTTGTATTTTTTTTGCACATCTCACAATCATTGCACACAAAAAAATTGGTGACAACTTGGGGTGCAACAATAGTCTATTGCTTTATCTTTTTTTCACAATTATGTCTCAATCTTGAAATGCTTTATGGCCAAGTTATTTATAAAGAAGATGTCATATTGACACCAACCCTTTTTACAAACATAACACACATAAACCTAATGCCATCTTAGAAACATAACACCCACGTTTACCAAGATTGGTGACCGATACATGGCCAACAACCATATGGAATCATCTAGCTCCATAATACAGGACATGCGCATTAACATTGAAATGTACTAGTTTGTTAAGGTTTTAATGAACTAATCACCTATAATAATGACGAACTCTCCGATTAAGAAACAAGACGACTCTAACAAATTAAATCTTAGTCATTCTTAGGAGGGAGACTACCAAGAATATGCCTGGTATATTGAATGATGTCCATGGATTGCATATTCTTCATTAAAAGATTTATTAATAGGGCCAGGGGTGAATCCATGAAAACGGGTAACACTTTTTGGCCAAATGTGGCGATGAAAATTCAATATTTTATTCATTGATTAAATTGAAGTCCTCGAAAATCAACGATGCATTGTGAATTTCAACATGCAATAAAAAAACAAATTGGAAGAAGTCTAAACGTTTGACAATTTCTCCTGTCCGACGAGTTTTTGATTGGAATCTGATGGTTTTGTCTTTTTCTAAAACCTAAATTTATGTTATTTAAATCTTTTTTCTAAATGCATAGATGGATTTACTTCCCTCAAAAACCCCTAGGGCATCCAGATTATGCAAGTTTAACAATGTTATGTGAGATTTTAAAAATTTCTTCAAAATTTTGTTGGGATTTCATTGAAATCGTGTCGAAAAAATATGTACTTTTCAGGAGAAATCTTCGAATATTTAGGCTACACGAAACAAATTGTAGGGAATTATGGTGTATTTTCAATGATATTAAAAAAAAATACTAATGTCGTTTAATGTGTTAAATTTACATTTAATGAGATGTTTACCCTTGAAAATTTTCATAATAGTAAAATAGGAGGCTTGTGCATGCAAGATACTTTAATTTTAAATGAATAATTTTTGAACAAATATATATGGACATGATCTACATAGAATGCACTAGCGCGGGCATATTTTTTTTAATAAATTTTGGGAAATTAATTTTTTATTATTTTTTGAAACTGACCATTGAACATTTAAATCACGTTTTTGTACACATATGTGTGCATGTAATCTTGTTTTAACTGTCTACATAAATTGAAAAATGAAAAATACCGATTTGAGCAGGACCCATCGATCTAGTGCTTATATAATTTTCTGAATTTTTTGGTTGTGTACTTATTATGCCATTGATTTTCTTTAAGCTCCTTCGAAGTTGTGGATAGGGTTTTTAAGTTGTAAGTTTAAAAAGTAAAAATATCAGACAAATTCCAAAACATGTAAAATTTATGCTGGTGGATAGAGGATTCGTTGATGAGTCCACCGGCATCAAGTCTGCCCATCCAGCTGCAATTAATGATAGGGTTTAATCCCTCCAAAGAAGGCTATTAAATTCAATCTGCAATAAAAGGGGTTAACATGCCTATTTTAAATCCCTCGACTGAGTTATTAGCTCAGTCAAGGTATCAAAATACCTTGACCGGGGGATTTAGCGCATTTTTTTGTGGGGTTAACTAAACCCCCGATCAATCTAATTTGTGGTTAGGACCTTAGCTCGGTCAAGCTAATAGCTCGACCGAGCTAAGGAGCTTGACCGAGTTCCTTGCTATGTAAAAAATAAATAAATAAAACAACTCACGAAATTTCTACCACCACCATGGAAATTAAGAAGCCCGCCAACCATGCGTGCGTAAACCAACTAACAATAACTACATATAAAACATTCAATTCTAACAAATAATTCATTGTTGAATGCAATACATTTTTTTATAAATTTTCCATATAGAGGATATATGGTTTCAAAGGAAATTGGACATTTTCCTTTGTTAATAACCAATCAACATAAGACATAAAAGAATGTGAAGTGGTGTTGGCAGGCGGTCTGAATGCTATGAGACGTCAGAAGAGGTCGCGGAAGGCAGCAAGTTGGATTATTTTATGTATTTTTGAGTCGATTGTACCGCGGAATGCGGGTTTTTGGGTCATCTAAAGGAACAAGAGTTCCTTACTAAGTACATAACCAGTACAAGTAATGTAAGAAAGCCATAAATGACTTGTAGTAAAGTAAAAGATGTAATATATGATGGATGATAATGGTTACATAGTTTTGGGGCTTTTATAGGCCCATCATGTACCTTTTCGACAAAAGGTCATGACTATTAATAATTGTTTAATTAATAAATTAATATTAATATTTAATATTAATTTATTATTATTATGTTGTTACATTGCCTTCCCCTTAAGGGAAGCTTTGTCCTCAAAACTGTATTGAAAACGGTGTATGAATTCCTTTGAACTGTTGTCTCGGGTTCCTTTCCTTTTTGTAATTGCGATACTTGATGAAATGAGACGATACAATTTACGGATTCCCAAGGAGAATTGTCGCATCGTATCTGTTGTGGTCCATCCCAGATCTATTTTTATGGTAGCTCTGAGATCATTTTGTGGGACGGGTCATTTCAATTTTTGCTTAGTATGTCGATCTTTTCGCGTGTCAACATAATTCTTCTGTGAGTGCTCGTTTTGACCTTGTCGTTGGTCAAAATGGAGATTATAATTGGGATGTATATAAGGCGTATGTGTTGTTTGTTTTTATTTCTTTTGAACTGCGGCGAGGATTGCCTTCACTTCCTCGACTTGATTTTTGGATGCATCCTCCTGGATTTGCGCTTCTTGGTTCTCCAGTAGATTTTTATGATTCTGAATCTTCTCGATTCTTTCATCTTGCGACTTTTTGTCAATTTCTAACTTTTTGATTAGATTCTTTAGTTCCCGATTACGATTCTTTAGACACTGGTTTTCTTCCTGCTTTTCCAATATTCTTCCACCGAGGTCTTCACCGGAGTGTTCCCTCTTACTATTGTTTTTTAATTTTTTAATTTTTGTAATCAGTGTTTTGTTATGATTTCGTAGACGAAAAATCTCTTCGGTATTGCTTGACAACACATTGTTGACTTTTGTTAGTTCCAACTTATGTGTCTTCTTACAGTCGTCATACTGCTGCTAGAGTTTTTCTTTTTGCTGTTGATGATGACGTGACTTAGTGTCCTGATTTTTTAGCTTTTCATGTACTTGCGCCAATTTGTCTTCTTTGTCCATGATGGCTTTTTTTTAGACGACTAATTTCCTCTTCTAAGTCGACACTATTTCCATACGAATATTCTTCGACTTTGTTTGGTTTTTTTATCTAGTCTTCAAGTTTTTGAATGATACTTTCCAGACGTGATATTTTCTCATCTTTATCTCCTAACCTTTCTATGAGTCTTTTTTACTATCTTCCAAAAATTGAATATTCAATTCTGACTTAGTAATCTTTAGTGTTTGCTTGCAATTTTCGAAAACTAGACTATTATTGGTTGCCTTGCACTGTTCTAGTTGAGCTGAAACCGCTTGTAACTGTGATTGCAATTGTGAGTGACCTAGATCGTCCCTCATAATAAAACGTTTATCACATATTGGGCAGGATCGATCGTAATTTTTAAAGGGTGTCGGATATTGGAATTCCATTTCACAATAAGGACACTTAGTCCAAAATTTCGATTTATATATGGAATCCATAATTTTTTAACAATTCCACAATTGGCTTCAATGACTTCTTTAGCGATAATTAATCTTCTTTTTGACTTTGATTTTTGCTTCTTTTTTTTTTGGTAATAATAATTATTAATAATCAATAATTTGTTCAAACTAAAAAAAATTATATAGTTTTTTTTTTTTTTAATTCGAAAGTTATAATAATAATAATATTTATTTATTTTTTAAGAATACTATAATAATGATATTATAGTATTATATTTTTGAGCTAGGAATTAGGGTTTGAAAAACTATGTGAGAATGGTGTAAAGGAGGGAAAAATGGCGTTGTAGTGTGGGAGGAAGTAGGAGGGCGGTTGTGGTGGAAGAAAGGGGAAGTGGCTACGAGGAGGAACCGAATGAGCAACGTGGAGGCTGTGGAGATGTTGAGGCTGGAATGGAGGGGAGCGCAGATGGCAGGCGCTGAGGGTGACTACAGAGGTGGTGGTGGTGGAGGTGATTAGGAGGGGGAGCTGCGGAAGCGGGTGGTGGAGGTGGAGGGAGAGTGGGCGCAGGCAGGAGAGCAGAGCTAGACGAATGCGGAAGGGAGATGGGGAAGGTGCTGGGCGGTGGAGTGTTGCAGTGCAGGAAAGAGTGGAATGTTGCGCGGGTTGTAGTGGAGTGGAGTGGCGTGGCCAGGCGGATGGAGGTAGAATGGGAGTGCAGAATGGAGTGAGAGGTGAGGTGGAGTGTTGCTGTGCAGGCAGGAGTGGAATGCTGCGCGGGTAGGAGTGAAGTGGAGTGGTGTGGCCAGGCGGATGGAGGTAGGGTGGGAGCACATAATGAAGCGAGAGATGTGAGGGAGTTGGCGGTGCAGGAGGTGCAGGCGATTGTTGTTCTTGGGTGCGCAACAAAGAAGATGGAGCGTGGGCAGAGATGAGCTAGTGATGGGGGTTACAGTGAGTGAAGTTGGTGTGGATTGTTAAGATTCAACAATTGTATTAACCTCCACTAAATAATTTTTCATCTTTTAACGTGCAGCGAATTGCTTCCTGAATTGGCAACGAATTAACTCTTCAATGTAATTTCTTGCACTATGAATGGCAAAAGAACAATTTTTGTGGCTAAAGAGCCTAAATTGATCAACGATCAAGAATAACCAGAGAAACTCTCTATTTTAGCCAAGGGCTAGGATCAGACGCAGCTCTGATACCACTGAAGGAACAAGAGTTCCTTACTAACTAAATAACTAGTACAAGTAACGTAAGAAAGCCATAAATGACTTGTAGTAAAGTAAAAGATGTAATATATGATGGATGATAATGGTTACATAGTTTTGGGGCTTTTATAGGCATGTCATGTACCTTTTCGACAAAAGGTCATGACTATTGATAATTATTTAATTAATAAATTAATATTAATATTTAATATTAATTTATTATTATTTTGTTGTTACATCATTGGACCATATGATATGTAATTTTGGGTTAATTGTACCGCTGTAAGAGGGTTTTTGGGTCATTTGGGCTGCGTCAGTTAGATTTTGGGTCATTTGTCCAAGTGTCGGTTAGGAAGTTGTTAGTAAGTGGACAAGCATTGTAAAGGCGGAAGCCTATATATAGTCATAAGTTGTAAATGTAATGGCATCTGAGTACGGATCTTTGGATGTTGATTATGCACATCTTTTGAGTCTGTATGTGAGATCAAGAGATATTGCCGAGATCTAGTTTTGCGGAGCTGTTGTATCAGGGTTTTTGTTGAAGTAATATGACATGACAAAATTGTTTGGTGAAATTCCTTATGTACCTTTTATGCATGTTGCGATGGTTTCTTGCTACAGTTAATACTTTAATGTTATACTTGTCGCAATGAATGTTTCTTTGGAATGATGCTATGAATATGAATGATGTTAAACTTGAATGCATAGATCTGTCTTGAATGTTGCAATAAGTTAAGTAAGAAAGTATTTCCACAACCATCCTCCTTCATTCGGCGGAAACATGGTTCCGTCCACTCTCCCTTGATCACCTCGGGTGAGACCTCAACTACTTCGCAGGTGTTGCTGGATAGGGTAAAACTTGTCTGGGCCGGTGCTCAAGGAGATCGCGGTGGGTTGGTGTCGACAGTGATGGGAACCCCTGTCGACCGGGTTTGAGTCAACAAGTGGGAAATAGGATTGGATAAACAAAGATGAAATATACAGGAAAAAAGTAAACAAAGAATGAGGAAATGACAAGCAACGTTGAGAGAACAACAACAACAATATGCAACATTGAGAGAGCAACATTTAGAAGATGCAACATTGAGAGAACAACCGCCACAAGATGCAACTCCAATTGAGGGTGATATCGGTAATTCTTACCTAACATTCTCCAAATGATTTAAAGATATAAAGAATGTTACAATTATATATATGAATTTATTTGATATTCATGATTGTTGAAATTGCACTTTCACATGTAACTAGGATCTCTAAATTCTAGTTTCATATTGCTTAAATTTCAATGGTCCATTCATGATTTCATTATGATCCTGTTTTGTAGATCATCCATAAAAGGAATCGGTCACCAATCAGGGGAAACACTAGAACCATTGCCTTTCAAATTACAAAAACAATTTGTATCTTTTCAATTATGCTTGCATCCATAAAGTAATCACTATTCTACCCTTTCATGAATATTAGTATAGGCCATAGAGCATTTGAAATTGACCATTTCATTTGCAAGATCTATACGAATTATGTGGATATAGAAATCATGCCATCTTACACTATCTATTTGAATTATTGGAATCCACTTGAAATTTTTTCATGTCCCAAATTTGGCATTGGATGACAATGGCCTAAGCCCAATGACCATATCCATGAGACTTTGTCAAATTGATGTTAAGGGTCAAAATATTGCCAAGGAGGAAAATTTTCCTAAGTTGAGGGTGGAAGATTTGGGATTTTAAATAAGGAGGATAATAAATGATGTTTGCACATTAGAATGGAATAAATATTTAATAAAGGATCTAAATAAATAAATACAAGGGAAAATCAAAGTGGCAATTGATCATTAAGACACATGGAGGATGTGGGACCCACACAAGCTAGATTTGCCATGCCAAATGGCATCTTACTCTTTCCATTTCAAATCCATAAGAAGACAAATGTTCTTGGGGTGATTTAGAAGGTCAATATACTTGGCATGAGTCATGTAAGGTCGAATTGGAGTAGAAGAATAACTCCCATGGAAGAGGAAGAGGCAATTTGGAGCTAGTGAGACACTTGGGCTAGATTCCCTAGCTCTATGACAACAATGATGAAGATGCTATGACACCTATGACACAAATCAAACCTGAGGGATGAAATATGACATTTATGACATGTCAGGGCTAAAAATAGCCTCCAAGAGGGTGCTAAAGTGAGTTAGAGCAGCCAAAGAGACACCAATTCGAATTGGGAGAAGGAGAGGGCTAGATTTGGAAGGACAAGTGGCATACTTGGGAATCTCTTCCCAAATTGAGTTGGCATGAATCTCTTGGAATGAATCAACCCATGGAGGACATTAAAAGTTTATAAAAGTCATGAACAAAGAATAATGGAAGCTTTTGATCATTTTTAGAATTTGCAATTGCATTTGTGGAGAGGGAGAGCTAGTGGATGACTAGTTTCTTGCCTTAGCCAATTTCGAGGGTGGAAGATTCCCATCCAAGTTGGTAATTGGAAAGGCCATTCAGAACTTTCATTTGGAGCTTTAATGGATTCATTTGTTGCAGGTGTAAGCTACAGGGCAGATCATGGTTTCTTCTAGTGTAGCACTTTCTCTCAACCATTTCTGGTTTTGATGGCATATTCTTGCTCCTTGAGGGAGGGCATTTTTGGTGAGCTATTGTACTCTTTGGGGGAGCTTATAATGCCCCATTTCTTTTATAATGTGAATTAAATACTCTGTTCTTAATCTCCAAAAAATTTCAGGTCGAAATTCCAAGTGGAAATGTATAAATGTGATTTTTAATGAAGAAATGGTGTCATTTTCCCCATAGCTCTTGCATAGCGCTCTTGTGGTTGCATATAGTAGTGAAGGAATGTTATTTCGAATTAATGTACATGTTAGCTGATATATATCTCTGTAATAACCATCTCATAAGATCCAAAATTCAATATTCCAAGAAAAACTATGTTAAATTTCTCATTAATGGACAAACAGTGCCATTTCCCCACTACCTTGTTGTGAACCAATGTAATGTTGATGGATTCGAATGGATAAGTAAACTACTGGTGTTTTATTTATGGATGGACTGATATTGATGTATTATACAAGTTTCATTTTCATTATATAAGCATTTGAAGTCATTTTGTGAAGTTTCATTACATTTGGAGAAGATTTGATGCCATTTCCCCCAGGGTCGAACTAGTGATTTTTGTTGTTGTTTGGGAGAAGGTTAGAATAGAATTAATAATTTATTAATGGTGCACATGAGACCTAAATAATATAATTTAGACATCCCCTACCTTTGTTCATAATTTCGAGTTGGTTTGGAGGAATTTGGAGAGCCATTTTCAGAACTTACCCTGGGGGGATTTGAACCTCAAATTGCTTGTAAAATTCAATACTTGGTCCAGAATATTAAACAAGTTTGCAGAAGTATTTGGAGGGCCATAATTCATCCCTGAACATCATATTCAAGTCTTAATATCATTCATATACCTCCTCAGAATATTTGGGATTATTTGGGTCAATTTGGAGACCTGGACAACAAAACTAGTCAAAAGTCGAATTAGGGAAAAAAGTGGAAAATTTGCAATTTTAATAAAATTATTAAAAAGGGAAATTACAGTGGTATTAGAGCATGGTATTGGAACTTGATGTGGTATACCATTAATGAAGACCAGGAGTCAAAGAAATAAGCCACCACCCTTAGAAACTGAAACTGAAAGCACTTTAGTGAAAGGGAAGAAGTAGGAGAAGAAGTGCATTCCTTAGTCACCATGAGTAAGGATGAGAAAGGAACCTTAGAGGAGAATGAGGAGTTTAGAAAAATATTGAAACCATCCTTTGAAGACATGACAAAAGAACTACTGCAAGGGTTCGAATTGTTGGTTAGTCGATTCAAAAGCCAAGTGGCAAAAAGAAGGAGCAATGGTTCTCTTTTCAAGGAAAAGAAGAAAATGGATGAAATAATTTATGTCACAAAGGAGGAACCTCATATAATGGTGGAACATGAGGTACATGTTGATATGCAGATGCTTGAATATGCTACGCTCAAACTTGAAGAAAAACTTATTGAAAATATTCAAGGTCAATTCGAGACACATTCTACCTTGGACATGAATCAAGGAGCATCTACTGATGGATGCTTGAACTATGAAGGAGTACCTACTGATGGGTGCTCACACCTATATTTTGGTGACATAGAGATCGCTTTTGAAAGTGTTGCTACAATACAAACTTCAATTAAACATGAAAATGAAGACCTTGTAACAGTTGAAGAAGAAACAAGATCAACTTCGCCATCACCACTTGAGCTTCATGAAGTTGGTCCAAGCAAGAAGGAAGAAGATGAGGAGGTTCATTTTCAAGAGCCTCATTTTCTTGAAGGGTCCTTAAATATGAATGAAAAGAAGATCCAAGAGTCCCTCAGCATTCTCCATGACACTCAAGCATCGGTGTCAAATTCTTATTGGAGAGCTACTTCATTGGAGAAAACATCCTTCCTTGAAGACATGGAGAAGATTCAAAGAGCAATGTGCCACATCAAAGATAATTTCATGTCTTTTCTTTTTGATAGAAACCATTTGTTTGAGCTTAATGAATTGTTACATGATGCATACTTGAAGAATAATGAGGATAATCATAAGCTCACAATTCAAAATGAGAAACTTCTTGAAAAGTTGCAAGATACTTGTTTTTCGTCCCATGTTTTAGATTTTCAAATGGTAGATTGTTTGGAGGATTCTCATGACATGGTGGATCATGAGAAATGTGGAAATTTGAATTTGCTTGATGTGTTTGAATATGAACTTGAAGAGATACAAACACTTGATGTGGTGGAAGAGGAACCTAAATTGTCTCTTGATAAAGGTTATGCAATTTTTAAAGAAGAGCATGATTCCTCTACATTGGAACCAATCTATGACAAATTTTTCACACTTTTGAAGGAGGTGCATGATGCTACCCATATGGATTCTTCCCATGATGAAACTTCTACACTTTTTTATCATTTGGGTGAGTTAGTTCATTCTCCTACATCCTCCAATTCCATGTTTTGCAGCATTAGTCTCAATGGAGTATGGGTGAAAGGGTTTTTTTTATGGTGCCACATGGGGAGTATGGAACTCCTAGATTTACCTTTTATGATGACATGGTTGGAGCACATTCTTATTCACATTTGCAGCAGCATCATTTGTCACTTTATGACGATGCACATCTACATGGATGCACCTATGATATGCATTTGAGTCACTTGAAGACTCATGGTTTTTCTTGCTCAACACTTGGTTCATTTCATGTTGGAGGAACTTCATCCAAAACTTGGGTTCATGATTTATGATTGAAGAATATTTTTGTTGGAAGCCACATACCTTGTTATATCTTTATGATTCTCACATTCATGGATGTATGGGTGAGACTTCTTTGAGTCATTTGAAGTCTCGTTTTTTCTGCTCACTATTTGGTTCAGATTTTAGTGGAGATTCTTCATTCACTTCTTGGATGAAAGAATACATAGCTGAATATTTTGATACATATCATATCCTTTCGGAGCAGCATTATAGGACATGGGATCCTCACCTATATCATTGGAGCAGATTTGATTGGTTACTTGTTGATTGTATGCACTTGGAAAATGGTGTTCTACTTGCTTGGAGAATGCATACAAAAAAATGGGATCCAGGAATCCTCTTATATGATGGTATGGGTTGGAGAGCACTCTTAATTCTTGGGATGCAATACAAGCAATGGGACCCTGGAATAATGTTTGTTTCATTGGTTTCAATTTTTTGGGGGAAAAAAGAAGTATGGGAGATGGATTTCCCACTTAATAAAGTGATTTTTATCAGAGTAGTGCAGCAGCAAGCATGGTGGCTCCTCTCTAAAATCTTCATGGAATCTCAAAGACTCAAAGTTGGGAAACTCAGTAGCAACTTCAAAGAATTATACAGAAAGCAGGTTCTTTAGCACCCATGTTTGAAATTGCTTGAGGACAAGCAATAATGGTAAGGGAGGATTTGTCATGTCCCAAATTTTGCATTGGGTCACAATGGCCTAATCCCAATGACCATATTCATGAGAGTTTGTCAAATTGATGTTAAGGCTCAAAATATTGCCAAGGAGGAAAATTACTAGTTTCCTAGGTTGAGGGTGGAAGCTTTGGGATTTTAAATAAGGATGATAATAAATGATGTTTGCACATTAGAATGGCATAAATATTCAATAAAGGATCTAAATAAATAAAGATAAGGGAAAATCAAAGTGGCAATTGATCATGAAGACACATGGAGGATGTGGGACCCACACAAGCTAGATTTGTCATGCCACATGGCATCCTACTCTTGCCATTTCGAATCCATAAGAAGACAAATGTTCTTGGGTGAGTTAGAAGGTCAATATATTTGGCATGAGTCATTTAAGATCGAATTGGAGTGGAAGAATAACTCCCATGGAAGAGGAAGAGACAATTTAGAGCTAGTGAGACACTTGGGCTAGATTCCCTAGCTCTATGACAACAATGATGAAGATGCTATGACAGCTATGACACAAATCAGATATGAGGGATGACATATGAAATTTATGACATGTCAGGGCTAAAATAGCCTCCAAGAGGGCGCTCAAGTGAGTTAGGGCAGCCAAAGAGACACCAATTCGAATTGGGAGAAGGAAAGGGCTAGAATTGGAAGGACAAGTGGCATACTTGGGAATCTCTTCCCAAATTGAGTTGGCATGAATCTCTTGAAAGGAATTCGACCCATGGAGGACATTAGAAGTTTATAAAAGTATTGAAAAAATAATAATGGTATCTTTTGATCATTTTTAGAATTTGCAATTGCATTTGTGGAGAGAGAGAGCTAGTGGATGACTAGTTTCTTGCCTTAGCCAATTTCGAGGGTGAAAGATTCCCATCCAAGTTGGTAATTGGAAAGGCCATTAAGACCTTTCATTTGGAAATTTAATGGAGCCATTTGTTGCAGTTTTAAGCTACAGGGCAGATCATGGTCTCTTCTAGTGCAACACTTTCTCTCAACCATTTCTGGTTTTGATGGCATATTCCTGCTCCTTGAGGGAGGACATTTTTGGTGAGCTATTGTACTCTTTGTGGGAGATTCTAATGACCCATTTAGTTTATAATATGAATTAAATACTCTATTATTCATCTCCAAAAAATTTCAGGTCGAAATTCCAAGTGGAAATGTATAAATGTGATTTTTAATGAAGAAATGGTGACATTTTTCCCATAGCGCTCTTGTGGTTGCATATAGTAGTGAAGGAATTCCATTTCAAATTAATGTACATGTAAGCTGATATATATATCTATAATAACCATCTCACAATATCAATAAGTCGATATTCCAAGAAAAACTATGTTAAATTGCTCATTAATGGACAAACAGTGCCATTTCCCCACTACCTTGTTGTGAACCAATGTAATGTTGATGGATTCGAATGGATAAGTAAAATACTGATGGTTTATTGATGGATGGAATTTTATTGATGTATTCTACAAGTTTCATGTTCATTATATAATCATTTGAATTCATTTTGTAATTTTCATTACATTTGGAGAAGATTTGATGCCATTTCCCCCAAGGTTGAACTAGTGATTTTTGTTGTTGTTTGGGAGAACGTTAGAACAGATTAAATGATTGATTAATGGTGAAAATGAGACCTAAATAATGTAATTTAGACATCCCCTACCTATTTTCATAATTTCAATTGGGCTTGGAGGCATTTGGAGAGCCATTTTCAGAACTTACCCTGGGGGGATTTGAACCTCAAATTGCTAGTAAAATTCCATACTTGGTCCAGAATATTAAACAAATTTTCAGAAGTATTTGGAGGGCCATAATTCATCCCTGAAAATCATATTCAAGTCTTAATATCAGTCATATACCTCCTCAAAATATTTGGGATCATTTGGGTCAATTTGGAGACCTAGACATCAAAACTAGTCAAAGGTCGAATTAGGGAAAAAAAAGTGGAAATTTTGCAATTTTAATAAAATTAATAAAAAGGGACATTACAAATTTGTAGAGATTATGTGCTTCCTAGCCATATGATATGCCTCTTTGTTCATTTTAGCATAAAATTCACAACAAGAGCATAATAAGGATCACTGAAAACAACACAATCACAAGATAGACACAGATTTATCCTGGGAAACCCTCATGGAGTAGAAAACCCAACAAAAATTCCTCAATATAGATGATAAACAAATACAAAGATGAAATCCCCAAACAATATCTCCTTCTCCTCCTTCGCAAATCTCTCTCTCTCCTATGCGAGTTCACAAGTGAGTGAGTGTGTTCAAATGAGGAACACACCTCCTCCATTTATACTTTACTTCACTTGAATTTTAACCCTAACTGGGCCGAATTCTCCTAGGAGAGTCTAATAACCCTATATAACTTAACTCAGGGCCGACCTCTCTAGGAGAGTCTAATAACCCTATAAATAACATCCTGACAGAGGAATAAAACATCTCTGGATGAATAACAATAAAGTACAAATAGAATATTCTTAGAAGTTACAATATTTCAACACTCCCCCTTAACGAGAAGGATATTCTAACAACATTTGCAGGAGCAAGGAGTCATCAACAACATCATAGTGATACATCTATAAATCATTGGAAGTTTTCTTCAATCATCATCAGTAACTCGAACAACTACTGGAACATCAACATCTTCAGTACTGAGTCTTCATCTTCTGCAGCACTCGATCACTCGATCAGCTACAACAACAACATCATCTGGATCTCTTGATCAACGGCATCATCATCTGGATCTCCCGATCAATAGCATCATCTGGATCTCTCGATCAACAACATCATCATCTGGATCTCCCGATCAATAGCATCAACTGGATCTCTCAATCAATGACATCATCATCTGGATCTCTCGATCAACAGTATCATCATCTGGATCTCTCGATCAACGGCATCATAATCTGTAACACACATGATCCAATTGCGGGATGATCAATCCCTCTCACTTTATGACATAAGTCCAAGGATGATACAATACTGATCCACTTACGGGATGATCAATCCCTATCAATTTAAGACACCATATCATGTCTAGGGATGATGCAATCCACTCATCAACTTAGACAAAGTATAAGGACCACTTCTCGAAGACATAGGTCTCCGGATCCATTTAGTACTAAATTCTAGGGATGATGCAATCCACTCGTCCACTTAGACAAAGTCTAAGGACCACTTCTCAAAGACACAGGTCTCTGGATCCATTTAGGACTAAAGTCCAGGGATGAT
Organism: Larix kaempferi; assembly: GCA_027924585.1. Taxonomy (NCBI): domain Eukaryota; kingdom Viridiplantae; phylum Streptophyta; class Pinopsida; order Pinales; family Pinaceae; genus Larix; species Larix kaempferi. The sequence goes on from BSBM01000799.1 coordinate 18,252,525, forward strand.
GCAATCCACTCATCCACTTAAACAAAGTCTAAGGACCACTTCTCGAAGACACAGGTCTTCGGATCCATTTAGGACTAAATTCCAGGGATGATGCAATCCACTCGTTAACTTAGACAAAATCTAAGGACCACTTCTCGAAGACACAGGTCTCTGAATCCATTTAAGACTAAATTCCAGGGATGATGCTATCCACTTGTCAACTTAGAAAAAGTCTAAGGACCACTCATCGACCTCATTGTCGGTACAGGTATCCTCATCATTGACCTCATCATTTGTAGAGGCATCCTCATCATCGACCTCATCATCAATACAGGCATCCTCATCATCGATACAAGTATCCTCATCATCGACCATATCACTCCCCCTTTCGAGGAGGGTCCTTTTGAACTACACCAAGCTTGTCTCGGAAATACTTAAATTTTACTCGAGATAGAGGTTTGGTCAATACATCAGCAACTTGCTCATTAGTGCTCACATACTCGAGATTTATAGCTCCTTCTTGCACCATATCCCGCATATAGAAATATCATATTTCTATGTGTTTTGACTTATCATGGAACACTGGATCCTCTGTCATCTTGATACAACTCTGGTTGTCACATAGGATCATAGTGGATTCCATCTCTAAGTCAAATAATCCTGACAACAACTTCCAAAGCCATATGGCTTCACAACTAGCAGAGAAAGCTGCTATATATTCCGCTTCAACTGTGATGAGAGCCACACTGGATTGTTTCCTGCTAAACCACGAGATCATAGTAGATTCCAGACAATAACATCCACCCAATGTGCTCTTTCTGTCTGATACACTTCCAACCTAATATGCATCTGTATAACCATACAATCTGAAGTCATGATCTCCAAGATAATATAGACCAAATTCTATTGTACCTTTTAGGTATCTCATCACATGCTTTGCAACTATCATGTTAACACGTCTAGGATCAACTAGATACTGACTCAGGGTGTTCACAACAAAGCATATATCTAGCCTGGTATTCATCAGATACATCAGCGACCCAATAATCTGTCTGTAGTGAGTCACATCCACTAATTCTGACGATTCATCAGCTAACGACTTCAAGTTGGTATCCATGGGAGTGGCCATGGCTTTACATTCCAACATATCAAATATTTTCAATATTTCCACAGCATACTTTCCCTAGTTGAGAAAGATTCCTTCTGGTCCTTTCCATACTTCCAGACCTAGGAAGTAATGTATCAATCCGAGATCTTTCATCTCAAATGCTGCAGCTAGCTTCTTCTTTCTTTCCATGATATGTTTCTCATTTCCTATCAAAAATAGATCATCCACATATAGTAATAGTATGACAGGTTCATCATTCATAACCTTAAGGTAAAGGTTAGGGTCAGCTTTACTTTTGGTAAATCCCAAGCTTGTCAAGAAGCTATCAATTCTCCCATACCAAGCTCTAGGAGATTGTTTCAACCCATACAGAGCTTTCTTCAACTTGCATACGTGAGTTCTTTTATCTTCAACTTCAAATCCTTGTGGTTGTTCTATGTACACTTCTTCCTCAATTACACCATTCAGGAAGGTTGTTTTCACATCCGTCTGGTGTAAGCTACACTTCATCACGGATGCAAGTGCCATGATGGTTCTAATGGAAGTGTACCTTGCAACTGGTGCAAATGTTTCTTCATAGTCAATTCCCTCTTTCTGAGAGAATCCTTTGGCCAAAACCTTGCCTTATACTTTTCAATGCTACCATTCGCAACATGCTTTATCTTGTATATCCATTTGGAGGATACCACACTCTTGTGTTTTGGTTTGGGAACTACATCCCAAACATCATTCTTCATTATTTATTGGTACTCCTCCATCATTGTTTCTACCCATTCTTTCTTATGAACTGCTTCTTCATAACTAGTAGGTTCTTGATCTACAAGATCACACATCAAATCCACATAGTTGGAGAATGGCTTTGGTTTCTTGCCTACTCTTGTGGAACCTTCTGGATCTCCATATCTTTCTACTTCTTGTATAATTTCTCTTTCCCATGCCGACTTTCTTTTCCGTGATATGTTCATAGGTGGGGGTTCTTGAGGTTCTAGCATATCATGGTCTTCTGGTGTTTCCTCTTCAGGGAAGGAAACAACTTATGTATTTCTAGGAGGTATATCTTCTTCATATACTTCTTCATACTGGCACTTTCTGGATCTTTTGAGATCAGCTTCTTCATCAAAGGTTACATCTCTACTAATTTCCATGTGATGGAATCCTGGGATGTATATTCTGAATGCCTTGGATGCTTCACAATACCCAACAAATATTCCCTTCTTTCCAGAAGGGTCCAGCTTAGTTCTCTTCTCTTTTGGTATGTGAACATATACAGGGCACCCAAATATCTTGAGGTGGCTTACCTCAGGATTCTTCCCTATGAACATTTCTTCTGGAGTCTTGAATCCAAGGGCACTATGAGACAATCTATTTTGGACATAGACTGTCATCCTTGCTGCTTCAGCCCATAGATGCATAAGAAGATCTTGATCATGTATCATTGTCTTCACTGCTTCCATAATGGTTATATTCTTTCTTTCCGCAACACCATTCTGTTGAGGATTGTAGGGAGTGGTTAGTTCCCTCTTGATCCCAGCTTCTTTACAAAAGACTTCAAAGTCCTTTGAAGTATATTCTCCACCATTATCTGTCTTCAGTGTCTTGATTCTCTTTTCTAAATGATTTTCTATCAAGGCTTTGAATTCCTTGAATTTTCCAAATACTTCATCTTTTACTTTTAGGAAATATATCCGAGTCTTTCTTGAATAGTCATCAATAACTGTAAGGTAATATTTATAGCCACTCAAAGATGTGGAGGGCATTGGACTACATACATCTGAATGGATCAATTCCATAGTACTTTCAGTCTTTGTTTCACTCTTTGGAAATGGATTCTTGATATTCTTCCCTTTTGCACATCCTTTGCAAGTGCCTCCATGATCAACCTTCAAATATGGTAATCATATTACTACTTTGCTCACATAGGGTAGTTCCTTGTAGTTGATGTGAGCAAGCCTTCTATGCCATAGCTCACTTGGGATAGTGGCTTCCTGAACAAGGGCTACTTCTAAATGTCCCTTGATTTTATATAGCCCTCCTTCTTCTTCACTAATGACAACTGCATCCTCAATTGATTTTCCTTTGGACCACATGAGTACTTGTCCATCTATGAATGCAAGCCTATAACCTTTCTTATCTAATTCTGAGATAGAAAGTAAGTTCTTCTTTAATCCTAGTACATATAAAACTTCCTTCATCTTCATGGGGGTTCCAGAATCAATCTTGTAGCTTGCTTCACCAATTCGTTTGATGGTATATTGGTAATCATCTCCTAATGATACCTTTTGTGGAGAGGTTATTTCTTCAAGTCTTGACAAAGTTTTCTTTTGTCCCGTCATGTGCTTAGAAGCACCACTATCAATAAGCCATGTATCTTCTCCAGATGTTATGGACCCAGAGAGTGCAGAGAATAGAACATATTCTTCTGCATCTTCTTCTTCTACCTTAGCTCTTTTTCTTTGAGGTCTTTCCTCCTCTTCTTCTTCCCTATCATATTCTACTATATGTGCTTGATGTCTTCTGTGGTGGAAACCCTTCTTTTTCTTTGAAGGACAATTTCTAGCAATGTGTCCTATTTTGTGACAATTGAAACATTGGAATGAAGAGTGATCTCTTTCTGGATTGGTTCTTCTTTTATTTTGAAACATTTGTGTAGGTTGAGACTCCTTGTGGTTTTCCTTCTTGAAGTTGGATTGACTTCTTCTTCTCTTGGTATGGGTGGCTAATGCTTGATTATATTCTTTGAGTAAGGCTTCTCTATTGGCTACTCTATACTCTTCTTGAATGCAATCCTCCCATACAATATCAAACTTCATGCCTTCCTTTCTAGCACACATGGTATGGATGAATGAATCCCAAGGTCTAGTGAGACCATTGAGAGTAGTCATGACTAGTTCATATCCATCAAGGGAGTCTCCAATGGATTCTAGTTGTTCCTTGAACTGGGAGACCCTTGTGAAGTAATCTTGAATGGATTCTCCGTGACTCATCTTGGTGCTCTTCAATTGAGCTCTTATGTTCATCTTCCTCTTGATATTCCTTCCTTCATACATTCTCGCTAGTGCATCATACATTTCTTTTGGGGTCTTCTTGGATGACACTTGCGGGATCAAGTGGTCTTTAATAGAATCAGCAATGATTCTCTTTTCCCTAGTCATGTCCTTCTTGTACTTCTCTTTATCTTCATCTTACTCAGGTTCTGCAACTTCATTTTTGATGCATTGGGCAAGTTCATTCTCTTCAAGAATGAGTCAAATCCTATATTTCCATGCCTGAAAATTCTCTAAGCCCTCTAGATTATCCTTAAGCTTAGTGCTTAGGGCCATCTTATCCAGGAGGTCACCAAAAATTGAAAATTCTCAAAATGCAAAACAGGCCTTACCAGGAGATGTGCTTGACTAAATTGACTTGACTGGTGTACTTGGTTTCTGAAAACTTTAACTTTTCACCCTTCAAACTTGACCAGCAAATTTCAGATCTGCAGCAGGTTTTCTGTTTCACTGGTTTACTGGTTCGTGGCTTTTCTAGTTCATTGGTTCACTGGCTCGCAGCTTTTCTAGTTCATTGGTTCACTGGCTCGCAGCTTTTCTGGTTCACTGGTTCACATTTTTTTTTGTTCTTCTAGTCCATGAGTCAAACTAGGGTTTGACTTATACCGGGGCTCTACCCACTCAAAAACTTCGATCTAGGGATCAAAATTTCGTTTTTGAGGAGGAGCATCTAGCCATCCAATCAAATTCCAAAAATTCCAACTTTTGTAGAAACCCTAATTTTTTTCACCGGAGGAAGAAGAGAGAAATTTTCACCTTGTGAAAGATGTCCTATTCAGGTTAGCTCTGATACCATGTTCATTTTAGCATAAAATTCACAACAAAAGCATAATAAGTATCACTGAAAGAAACACAATCATAAGATAGACACAGATTTATCTTGGGAAACCCTCATGGGGTAGAAAACCCAACAAAGCTTCCTCAATATAGATGATCAACAAATACAAAGATGAAATCCCCAAACAAGATCTCCTTCTCCTCCTTCGCAGATCTCTCTCTCTTCTATGCGAGTTCACAAGTGAGTGAGTGTGTTCAAATGAGGAACACACCTCCTATATTTATACTTTACTTCACTTGACTTTTAACCCTAACTGTGTCGACTTCTTCTAGGAGAGTCTAATAACCTATATAACTTAACTCAGGGCCGACCTCTCTAGGAGATTCTAATAACCCTATAAATAACATCCCGACGGAGGAATAAGACATCTCCAGATGAATAATAATAAAGTACAAATAGAATATTCTTAGAAGTTACAATATTTCAACACTCTTGAAGTGTGTGCATCTTCAATTGTGTCCAGTTAAACTCATCAATTAAGGAGTAAGATAATCTTGTAGCAAATAGACCCTCTTTCCAACTACAAACCTAATATAAATTTGGTATAAATTTTAAGCATGAGAAAATTTCTATCATGGTCCAATGCACGTGCATGCCAAAACAACATCCTTAGGGGGTTTTCTCAATTTTGAGACAACCTAGATCATCAACAGTTTGATGAGATTTGTAGATCGATGGGAACCCTAACTTTTTGTATTGTTAGATTCCAAAAACCAGAGGGAAGATTGCTACAAGATTAAACGGACCCACCAATTAAGGACTCCTAATACATAAACAAATATATTTACATTTATCATCACAACATATTTCTTAGTATACATTATGGTCCCTAGGGATGCACTTACTTTCTATATGAATACCATATCATATCATTAGTCAAAATTTAACATTTTTTATGCTTCGGGCATGCTATTGAAAATATGCGTCTCCCAATTCCACATGCAATAAGTGGTTTCCAAATATTGAATAAATGTCTTTCTAAGGTATTTTTAAATACATAGGTTTTCTTGAGAAATGGGTTTTAACCTCGCAAATGAAAGCAACTATAAAAAAATTGGCATGTTTTTTGTCGTTCCTATTTTTGTGTCATTTTGGCATAGGAATAGGGCTTCCAATTATATTTTTGGTAACATGACACATTGATGATCATGTTCTCTTTTCCCTTTTCTTCTTAGAACTAGATGAACTAGCTACATAGAATGGGGATCGAGGTGGTATTGCAAAGACTTATCCTCCCCAGTATGTCTTCTTCCCTTGATTCGTTGTGCCAAATTTTGTATTAATATGATTATGGACTAGAGAGAGATCACATTGTAGAACTTAATAGATTGAGATGTATGCTTTGCATCATGTTGGTGGATGGAATCTACAGTATGCCACTGCTTTGAATTTTGAGATATCTACTTAATTCTTTTGCATCATGGAAATTAGATGGAAGGAAGGAAGTGGATTAAGATAGTTCCATCTATATGAACCTATCATATTGATATGACTTGATGGAAACTTAACCATGATTTTTATACAAAATCAATTCTCCACAATGAATGTGGCAAGGTCAATACCACCTTAGGACTCTTGTAGCACAAAGAATAGGTATGCCAAGAATTTCCTAGAGAAGTTTAATGAGGTCAAGATTGTAAATTCATTATATGCATATGTGCTTTTGTTGCAAAGAATTGCTTCTTTTAGTGTGTTTTGGTATACATTTTAATAACATTTTATGAAACTTAAAAAATTATTGATTTGAAATGGGGTTGGTGGGGTGAGGTTGGAATTATTAACATCCCTTATACATTACATGTTACTAGCTCTCTCCCTTTATTTGGTGAGGATTATTACCTCTATCAATTTATGGGAGGATTTTCACCATCCATCCATGGCAATACTAAAACATGAATATACAATATATAGAGTTTACAACGATTTAAAAGAAAGAGAATGGAAAATAAAAATTAGAAAATGGTATATGGGAACTTGGAATATTCCTTATTCACCATACAGGAAAGAAAGCTTAAATTTAAAAATACATAAGGAAAAAGGAAGGGGAATTAAAAAGGAATCTTGAATTGTATGGTTGTATGTGAACATTCATATTTATTGCCAATATATTGGCTCTCTTACTTAATATTGGGGTTGAACCGAGTTCGGCGAGGTTCTTATAGACCCAATAAAATCCCCTTTCACTGGCCCTTTCGGCATAAACCTGCGAACAGGATGAAGTCTCACCCAAAGCGAAGTATGGGGGTTACAGAATCAGGTTTTTGTAACCGTGGTGATGCGTGGATGTGAATACTTGACCTCGCAGCACATTCCTTGTTAACATACACTTAACATAACAATATCAACTTGTGACTACACACTTCGTCGTTCTCAACAACCTACAGACTTCGTTGAATAGTTGTTATTTTTACTTCTATAACTACGCTTTCATCATACTTAATGTTACTTCGCAAACTTCATACACATGTGTTCCGCTTACTTAACATATGATTTACATATGATTTCCATTCACATACATATGAAAGAAAATACATAAACATACCATAACATGAATACACAACACATCATAGATACATACACATAACACAAAGATTTATGTGGTTCACCCCCAGGGTGGGAGCTACATACACAAGAACTGTTCTTATATTACTTGGAAGGGGTAACAGTTCCAGTCTGCGCACTCAGTTGCAGACTCTTCTCTACCATAGATCTATGTGCACTCAGTTGCAATCTTTTACTCTCTTAGATCTCTCTCAGTCTAGATCTATCTCTTTAATGTCTCTAACCCTTCCTTATACAAAAATAACCCTTTATATGATGTGCATGAAGGTCACATATTACAATAACTATGGGCCAACCCCCATAGTAACCTTAAACCCAAAACAACATGGTTTTCCTGCTGTCCATGCTTTTCCTTAACTTTGCAGTAACTCTGTTGTCCTTTTGCGCCACTTCTTCTGACAATGCATTTCTGACCGCGCGACTCTAACTCTATAGTGGCATGCCCTTTGCACCATTCCGCTTCCTTACTCTTTGGTCCTGTAGCTGTCAGTTCATCGCTTCATCCTTAACTATTTCAACTACCTTTGGTTGTCCTTGGTACTTCATCTTTACTAAGGGGACAGATCCTTTCCTGTCGACTTCGCTTCACTCCATACCCTCCTCCCGAGAATTGTGGAGTTGCTTCTCCTAAAACTAATCAATGTTAGGCCTCGCCTAACTGTACCTTCACCATCAAAACTTCCTATAGTTGGGATGCGCCCAACATGCCCCTAACACTTACTTGTGGCTCGTCCCTGAGCCGCTTGCACTGGGCTTCTTCGAATGCGCATCACTTGGGATGTTTGTCTTCGCAACGAATTCCTGAAAAGTTGCATTCAACTTCGCAACTACTTCCTTAGTCTCTTGCTCATATTCTTTGATCGTTTCGAGCATCATCGTTGATATGGGTTCTTGCATTTGATCCTTCACGGTACTCTCTGTCGTGTGGAGTTCTAGCAATTTCTCCTTGATTTCTTCAGAGAGTGCCAGTGCTTCTTTTTGCATAGGCTGTAACTTCGACAAAGTTTTAGCTTCCTTCATACTTAGTATCTTCAGCTCCTTCTGAAGCTCTTTCGTTTCTAAAAACTTTTGGATCCTTTTCCTTGGCGGAAAATCTTTCATGGTTGTGTTCATAGAATCAAGGTCCTTCTGCCTCTTTTGAACTTCATCCTGAATTTTCTATAATTCGGGATCCTCTTGCAGTATAGCCCATACCTTAGTATGCTTCTTCTAGCAACTCTTGACACCTCGCAACTTCTGCGTAGATGTTTTCGGTTGAAGTCCTCAATTCTTCATCCCTTGCTTCTTTCACATCTAGCGGAGTGCCAGGTAGTTGTCGAGACTCTAAGTCAACAATATTCTCTTTGTAGCCAATATCCATATCTTCCATTTTCGCTTTGAGATTTTTTTGCTTCTCTTGAGCATTTGCTAGCTCATTTTTCTTCAGCACGCATTCATTCTTCAATTCCTTATAACTATCTTCCAGCTTCAGATGCAGGATATATGAGATCATATCTCTGTCTCTGATTTCTTCCACAACCTGCAAATGTAGATTATGTAGTCCTTCAATGGGAAACATTCCCACGTTTCTATCCAAATGTGTGAGCTGCTTCGCACCTTCAGTAAGTTCATCAGACGGGAATATCATGTTCATTGGCTCTATGCGGACTAACCAGGGTCTCATTGTTAAAGCATGCGCTTTTCTTTTTCTTTGGCTTGACTCCCCTATCCTGTATTCAGAATCCGATTCCCTTACTAGATCTCTTTGGACTTGTTCTACTCTTGCCACCATACTCTTCAGTTTTGTGAGGCTCTCTATCATGCTCGCTTGTATTTATTCTTGCTTGTTGTCTTTCAATGCGAGCGTCTCTTCAATATGTTCATTGACTCGAGCTGCGATGCAATCGTAATCATCATCATGCAATTGTGCATCGAGCGGAGTCTTACTTGCTTTCTACTTCTTTATTTGCGATCCCTCCGGCACGGCTGTGTCGAGATTCTTCCTCTTCTCTCTTGCTGACAAATCAGCAATTTGTTGTTTTTCTTGTCCTTGATCTTGTTCCTGTTCATGACCACTTGTTGGATCTCCTCCTTGGTCCTGGGTGTCAGTTTCATTTGCACTTTCCTCTGATGTAGTGATCAATGTTTCTGGCACATAAATATTCCACTTGGGCGGCCAATATTCAATGATAAGATCAATATTATGTGCGTCCAGTTGATATAGTCCCTCAAACCATTCTGGGTTATTTGGTTCTCTAGGCTAAATGAAAATAAAGTGAAGGCCAGCTTTGAATCTCATCTTGCGAATATACACAGTTGTTATTTCCTTAGGAATACATGAAGTGCGTTGGATTACTTCGCATAGCTGCTCATAATATGTGTACAACTGTATATTATTTAGTCTTTGTCCGTCCAGCTTCGAATTGGCCTACATGTTCGCAAACCTGGGTCCACGGCAATCTCCAGTGAATACCTGTACATTTTGTCGATACTTAGGCTCTTTCTAACCTATGAACACGATCAATACTAACAACCAATAATAATGGAATTGATGTCCATTATCTTGTGTATTCGCAACATCATCTAGGAACTCATTCAGAAAATAGCTTTCCCAATTATACTGGAGTCCATCCTGTTGAAATATTGTAACTTCTAAGAATATTATATTTGTACTTTATTATTCTGGAGATGTTCTCTTCCTCCGAGGTGACCTTATTGTATATCTAGAGATGTTTATTCCTCCGATGGATTGTGGTAACTAGGGTTATTAGATCTCCCATGTGGGGATCGGCCCTGAGTTAATTTATTAGGGGTTATTAGACTCTCTTAGGTGAGGTCGGCCCCATAGGGTAAAAAGTCAATCGGGAAACAAGTATAAGTAGAGGAGGATGTTCCTCACTTATCTCACTCTTCCATCACTCGGAAAGTAGCGCACAAGTGAGAGAGAGGTCTGCATAGGAGGAAGAGAAGGAGCTCTAGTCTTGGACTACATCTTGTATTTGGTTGATCATCTTTATTGAGGAAAGCTTTGCTGGGTTTTCTACCCCATGAGGGTTTCCCAGGGTAAAATCTTTGTCTATCTTGTGATTATGTTTCTTTCAGTCATCTTGCTAGTCAAATTAGTATAAACTTAACATGGTATCAGAGCTAGCATGAATAGGACATCTTTCCCAAGGTGAAAATCTCTTGCTCTCCTCCTTCGGTGAAAATTAGGGTTTCTGCAAAAGTTAGTATTTTTGGATTCTAATTGCATGGCTAGATAGCTCTCCTCAAAATCGAAGTTTTGAGCCCTAGATCGAGGCTTTTGGTTGGGTAGACCTCTGGTAAATTCAAACCCTAGTTTGACCAAAAGTGCAGAAAACCAGAGAACCAGAAAAGTTGCACACCTGTGCACCAGAGAACCAGAAAAGTTGCGCACCTGTGCACCAGAAAATAGAAGACCAGAAAACCAGAAATTATGTTGTAGATCCGGAAGGTGAAAAGTTGAAGTTTCCAGAAGCAGAACAAACCAGAACTTCCAATTCAATCAAGCACATCTCCTGGTAAGTGTTATTCTATCTCTTGAGAAACTTCAATCTATTTGACCCCTGGAGAAGATGGCTCCAAGCACTAAGCTTGAAGACAAGATAGAGGGTATAGAAAATTTTCGGGCATGGAAATACAGAATTGGCCTCATTCTTGAAGAGAATGATCTTGTCCAATATATTAAAGATGAGATTGCAGAACCTGAAGAAGATGAAGCCAAAGAGAAATATAGGAAGGACCTGATTAGGGCAAAGAGAATCATTGCTGATTCTATTAAGGACCACTTGATTCCCCTAGTGGCATCCAAGAAGACTCCAAAGGAAATGTATGATGCCCTAGGCAGAATGTATGAAGGAAAGAACATCAATAGGAAGATGAACTTGAGAGCTCAATTGAAGAGCACCAAGATGAATCAAGGAGAATCTATTCAAGATTATTTCTCAAGGGTTTCCCAGTTCAAGGAACAACTAGATGCCATTGGAGATACTCTTGATGAAGATGAACTAGTCATGACTGCTCTAAATGGTCTCACTAGACCATGGGAGTCATTTATCCAAACCATGTGTTCCAGAAAAGAAAGCATGAAGTTTGATGTGGTATGGGAAGATTGCATCCAATAAGAAGCTAGGGTTGCTAATAGAGAAGCCTTGCTCAAAGAAGGTGACCAAGCCTTGGCCACTCACACCAAGAGAAGAAGGAATAAACCCTACTTCAAGAAGGATAGTCACAAGGAGTCTCAACCTCCACAAAGATTTCAAAAGACAAGAAGAACTACTCAGGGAAATAAGTTTTCCACATTCCAATGCTTCAATTGTCATAAAATAGGACACATTGCTAGGGATTGTCCCTCAAAGGGAAAGAAGAAGGGATTCCACCATAAAAGACATCAAGCACACCTAGCAAAAGATGAAAGTGAAGAAGAAGAAGAAAGGCCTTTCTTCAAGAGAAGATCTAGAAGGAATGAAGAAGAAGATGTAGAAGAGTATGTTTTATTCTCTGCACTCTCTGGATCTATAACACCTGGAGAAGATACATGTCTTATTGATAGTGGTGCTTCAAAGCACATAACTGGACAAAAGAAAACTCTTTCAAAACTTGAAGAGAATACCTCCCCACAAAAGGTGTCATTAGGAGATGACTATCAATATCCCATCAAGGGAATTGGTGAAGCAAGCTACAAGCTTGATTCTGGAACACCATTGAAGATGAAAGAGATATTATATGTCCCAGGATTGAAGAAGAACTTACTTTCTATCTCAGCTCTAGATAAGAAAGGTTATAGAGTTGCATTCATAGATGGACAAGTACTCATGTGGTCCAAAGGAAAATCAATTGAGGATGCAATCATTATTGGTGAAAAGGAAGGAGGTCTATACAAACTCAGGGGACATCCAGAAGTTTCCCTTGTTCATGAAGCCACTAGCCCTAGTGAACTATGGCATAGGATGCTTGCTCATATTAACTACAAAGCACTACCTCATGTAAGTAAAGTAGTCATAGGACTACCAAATTTGAAGATTGATCATGATGGCACATGCAAAAGGGAACAATATCAAGAACCCATTTCCAAAGAGTGAAACAAAGACTAAGAGTATTTTGGAATTGATTCATTCAGATGTATGTGGACCAATGCCCTCCACATCCTTGAGTGGATATGAATACTACCTTACATTTATTGATGACTACTCCAGGAAGACTTGGATATGCTTTATAAAAGGGAAGAATGAAGTCTTTCGAAAGTTCAAGGAGTTCAAAGCATTGATAGAAAATCTTTCAAAAAAGAAGATCAAAATACTTAGGACAGATAATGGTGGAGAATACACTTCCAAATATTTTGAAGTCTTTTGTAAAGAAGTTGGAATCAAGAGGGAGTTAACCACTCCCTACAACCCTCAACAAAATGGTGTTGCAGAAAGAAAGAATAGAACCATTATGGAATCAGTGAAGACAATGATACATGATCAAGACCTACCTATGTATCTATGGGTTGAAGCAACCGGGACGACAGTCTATGTGCAGAATAGACTATCTCATAGTGCTCTTGAATTCAAAACTCCAGAAGAAGTGTTTACAGGAAAGAAGCCTGAGGTAAGCCACCTCAAGATATTTGTTTGCCTTGTATATGTTCACATTCCAAAAGAAAAGAGAACTAAATTAGACCCTTCCAGAAAGAAGGGGATATTTGTTGGATATTGTGAAACATCCAAGGCATTCAGAATTTACATCCCAGGATTTCACCATATGGATATTAGTAGGGATGTGGCATTTGATGAAGAGACAACTCTTAAGAAATCTAGGAAGTGCCAGTATGAAGAAGTATATGAAGAAAATGCACCTCCCAAAATTGCAGAGTCTGTTCCCATCCATGAAGATGTAATACCTGAAGACCATGATATGATAGAACCACAAGAACCCCCCATTTCAAATATTTCAAGGAAAAGAAAGCCAGCATGGGCAAGAGATATTATATTAGGAGCAGAAAAGTATGGAGCTCCTGAACGCTCTACTAGAGTGAGTAATAAACCAAAGCCCTTCTCCAACTATATGGCTTTGATGTATGATCTTGTAGATCGAGAACCTACTAGTTATGAAGAGGCAGTTCATAAGAAAGAGTGGGTAGAGGCAATGGCAGAGGAATACCAATCAATAATGAAGAATGATGTTTGGGATATAGTTCCTAAACCTAAAGACAAAAGTGTGGTATCCTCCAAATGGATATACAAAATAAAGCATGCTACGGATGGTAGCATTGAAAAATATAAAGCAAGATTTGTGGCCAGAGGATTCTCTCAGAAAGAGGGAATTGACTATGAAGAGACATTTGCACTAGTTGCAAGGTACACTTATATTAGAACCATCATGGCACTTGCATCCATGATGAAGTGGGACTTACACCAGATGGATGTGAAGACAACCTTTCTGAATGGCGTGATTGAGGAAGAAGTGTACATAGAGCAACCACAAGGTTTTGAGGTGGAAGATGGAAGAATCCATGTATGCAAACTGAAGAAGGATTTGAATGGGTTGAAGCAAGCTCCCAGAGCTTGGTATGGAAGAATTGACAGTTTCTTGACAAACTTGGGCTTTACCAAAAGTAAAGTTGATCCTAATCTTTATCTCAAGGTTATGAATGATGAACCTATCATATTGTTGCTATATGTGGATGATCTATTTCTGACTGGAAATGAGAAACAGATTATCGAGTGCAAGAAGAAGCTCTCATCAGAGTTTGAAATGAAAGATCTCGGATTGATGCACTACTTCCTAGGTCTGGAAGTATGGAAAGGACCAGATGGAATCTTTCTCAAGCAAGGTAAGTATGTTGTGGGAATCTTGAAAAGATTGGATATGTTGGAATGCAAAGCCATGGCCACTCCCATGGATTCCAACTTAAAGCTATTAGTTGATGACTCTTCAGAGTTAGTGGATGTGACTCTATACAGACAGATTATTGGGTCATTAATGTATCTAACGAATACCAGGCTAGACATATGCTTTGCGGTAAACACTCTGAGTCAATATCTAGTGGAACCCATACGAGTTCACCTAATTGCTGCAAAGCATGTGATGAGGTACCTAAAGGGTACGATAGATTTTGGTCTCTATTATCGTGGAGATCATGAATTCAGATTGCATGGCTTCACAGATGTTGATTGGATAGGAAGTGTGTCAGACAGGAAGAGTACATCAGGTGGATGTTATTGTCTGGGATCTGCCATGATCTTGTGGTTTAGCAAAAAGCAGTCAAGTGTGGCTCTCAGCACAACTGAAGCAGAATATATAGCTGCCTGCTCTGCTAGTTGCGAAGCGATATGGCTTCGAAATTTGTTATTAGGATTGTTTGACTTAGATATGGACCCCACTGTGATCCTGTGTGACAACCAGAGTTGTATCAAAATGACAGAGAATCCAATATTCCATGATAATTCAAAGCACATAGAGGTCTGATATTTCTATATACGGGATATGGTGCAGAAAGGAGCTATCAAGCTCGAGTATGTAGGTACTGATGAACAAGTTGCTGATGTGTTGACCAAACCTCTGTCTCGAGTAAAGTTTGAGTATTTTCGAGACAAGATTGGTGTAGTTCGAAAGGACCCTCCTCGAAAGGGGGAGTGATATGTTCTATAATAATATTAGGATACCGGTATCGATAATGGATACCTGTATTGATGATGAGATTATTCAGATATATACTTGTATTGATGATATGTATACTTGTATTGGTGTGGATACTTGTATTGATGATATGTATACTTGTATTGGTGTGGATACTTGTATTGATGAGATGTATACTTGTATTGGTATGGATACTTGTATTGATAATGTGGATACTCGTATTGGTGTGAATACTTGTATTGATGATTTGGATACTGTATCGATGATGAGGATACTTGTATCAATGATGAGGCTACTTGTTCTGACGATGAGGTTAGTATATGGTACCTAGTTGATATGATAGGATTGTATCATCCCTGAATGCTTAGTTCAAAATGTACGTGATGGGGATTGCATCATCCCGGAACCACTAGTTCAAAATGTACGTGATGGGGATTGCATCATATCGGAACCACTAGTTCAAAATGTACGTGATGGGTATTGCATCATCCCAGAACTACTAGTTCAAAATGTACATGATGGGGATTGCATCATCCCGGAACCACTAGTTCAAAATGTACGTGATGGGGATTGCATCATCCCAGAACCACTAGTTCAAAATGTACGTGAGGGGATTGTATCGTCCCCGAACTTAGGTACCTGAATTGATCCATAGATAGATGTCTCCGAGAAGTGGTCCCTAATGGACGAGAGGGGATTGTATCATCCCCGGACTTCGGTCCCTGAATTGATCCGTAGAAAGATGTCTCCGAGAAGTGGTCCCTAGTGGACGAGAGGGGATTGTATCATCCCCGGACTTTGGTCCCTGAATTGATCCATAGACATATGTCTCCAAGAAGTGGTCCCTCGTGGACGAGAGGGGATTGTATCATCCCTGGACTTCGGTCCCTGAATTGATCCATAGACATATGTCTTCGAAAATTAGTCCTTAGACTTTGTCTAAGTTGACGAGTGGACTGCATTGTCCTTAGACATGTTATGGTGTCTTAAATGGATCATGTGTTTTGCAGGGTACAATGCTGATGATCCTGTGATGACGATGTTGATGATCGTGTGATGACGACGCTGTTGATCGAGAGGATCCAGATGATGATGTTGTTGTAGCTGTTAGAGTGCTGCAGAAGATGAAGACTCGGTACTTGATGTTCCAGTATTGAAGATCTTAAATATGTTCAAGTAACTTCTTGAGTTACTGATGATGATGTATAAAGAAAGCTTCCAATGATTTATAGATGTATCTTGTATGATGTATTCGATGACTCCTTGCTCCCGCAGATGTTGTTATAATATCCTTCTCGTTAAGGGGGAGTGTTGAAATATTGTAACTTCTAAGAATATTATATTTGTACTTTATTATTCTGGAGATGTTCCCTTCCTCCGAGGTGACCTTATTGTATATCCGGAGATGTTTATTCCTCCGATGGATTGTGGTAACTAGGGTTATTAGATCTCCCATGTGGGGGTCGGCCCTGAGTTAATTTATTAGGGGTTATTAGACTCTCATAGGTGAGGTCGTCCCCATAGGGTAAAAAGTCAGTCGGGAAACAAGTATAAGTAGAGGAGGATGTTCCTCACTTATCTCACTCTTCCATCACTCAGAAAGTAGCGCACAAGTGAGAGAGAGGTATGCATAGGAGGTAGAGAAGGAGCTCTAGTCTTGGACTACATCTTATATTTGGTTGATCATCTTTATTGAGGAAAGATTTGCTGGGTTTTCTACCCCATGAGGGTTTCCCAGGGTAAAATATCTGTCTATCTTGTGATTATGTTTCTTTCAGTGATCTTGCTAGTCAAATTAGTATAAACTTAACACACCCTTGGCCTTCGCAGCTAAGGAGATCGCAACGGTCGGCACCTTGTTCAGTCTGCATTTCCTTAGTACTTTCCCTGTGAGCAGTTGAACTATGAACCTCGTAATGACATTCTTGATTTGATTTGTTTGATATCCACGGGTTCCTTTGATCAAGCTGAATTCATTCTTCATTCTCTTTGCAAGTTCTTTGTCTTTGTTCTTTCCTATGAACTCTACTGCGAGGTCAGCACCTCTTTTGCTCAAGTGCGTAATTCTGTAAATGAGGTCTATGTTGATGTCGATCTTGCGGTCTAACAAAAAGTAACCCTGGTGCGTACATGAGAGCAATGTTCACAAAACCCCTGTGAGCTCTGGGCTCCTGTAAAAATGTGGAATTCGCAACAAGTCAACAATCCTTATGGTTACAATGGCGCAATCTAGTCTTGCGCTTGAATTGTCGTTTACTTACTGATGTCGTCATAATGCCTACACATATACTGGTTCGGCTAAAATTGTGGGTACTTTGTTTCGTGAAGAAAATCATGATCTGAGAACTTGCATTCTGGAATCTTGCCTAGAAAATTCTCCTTTTCGTGCACATGACTCGACATGGGCAGTAGCAGGATCTCATATTGTAGATTCTTCGTGAGTATCACAACTGATGCAGCATCTCTTATAGGAGGGATATACTCGGGTATGAGCATAATCGACCTATCGCGAGGTTGTTCTGGTGGAAACAGCTTTGGAATTTCTACGACCTTAGGCTTCTCTTGCTCAGTATCCTTTTGCTTATCTTTCTGCTTCTGCTCTGGTATATTTCACGATGAAACTCTAGAGGTTCCACCTCTTTTTGGGACTTCTTTCTTCATTCACGTCTTCATGACTCCTTCCAAACCAAAATGTCGTAATTCTCTTAATATCTCTTCTAGGATTGCTTGTTTAAACATACATTGTCGGATTACTCTTGCTCTTGACTAGTAAAAAGCTCGGAAATTACATGCAGCAAAAATTAAAAGTCACGGTAAAACCGGTAACTATGCAGTCTTTACTATTTATAGGCACAACGAAACTAAGGCGTGGCAAAAAATGAATAACTTAGCATTAAATGCTATGTCCGTTGGAAAAATATTGCTTAGATCTTGTCCCTTCCCCTTCATTTAATTTTTCTTCAATGGACAAATATGCCTTAAAAGCGAAAAAATATGGTTCCCAAAAGTACTGTACAACGACTATTTTTCGACCAAAACTGTAACGGCTACTTTCCTCTAGCTCCGATGATGGTTAGGTGAATGGAGAGGTTCACTTCGCATTTCCATTCTTCGATTTAACTTTGCAACGCTACTCCCTTCTTTTACTTTGCAACTTAGATTGCTATGTGTGCTTCGCAGCACATCTTCATGTATTGTAAAACTGCACATTTTAACAAAATTGTTGTGTCTGGACTCTGCCCTTTGTTTTAGTGTCCAATTTCAACTACACTTGACACTTAAAACTTTCTTTCATTGCTTAACTGATACCTATAGGAGTAGGGCCATACCTATAAGGCTTTAGTCTACTCCCATTAACAAGTACTTGCAAGTTTTCTCCAAGTAATGTGGCTAACTGAACTGCACCACCATTAGTAACATTTTTGACAATGTATGGCCCTAACCAATATATTTTGAATTTTCCAGGAAATTTCATAAATTTGCTATCATAGAGGAGGACAAGGTCTCCTACCTGGAATAATTTGTGCTTGATGTGTCTATCATGCCATACCTTTTCTTTATCTTTCTGCACTTGTTGGTGAAAACCTGCAATGAAGCGGTATGCCTCCAATCCAACTAACTGTAATAGTCTTTCATCCATTGTCTCATCATCATCCATATATGTGAATGTTGTAATTATCAATCTTGGTACTATGTATTCCATGGGCATGACAGCTTCATGTCCATATGCTAATCTGAAAGGTGTATAACCTGTCAACATTTTACAAGTTGTTCTATATGCCCATAATACTGCTGGTATTCTAAGATCCCAATCATCCCTGTTTGTATTGCATACTTTGGTCAATGCATTCTACAATAATTTATTAAAGGCTTCTACAGTGCCATTAGCTTGTGGATGATATAGTGTACTCTTCTGATGGTAGATCTGAAATTCTTCTATCATGGCTTCAATAGTTCTGTTCAGGAAATGGGTTCCCTAGTCACTCATCAGAATTTTTGGACATCCAAACCTTGTCAAGATGTTCTCAAAAACGAACTGCGCGGCGGCAATTGCACTACAGTCCTTTACTGGTTTTTCCTATGCCCATCTGGTTCGATAATCTGTAGTTGTGATGATATATCTTGAGCCAGTTCTCTTCCCTAGTGGGTTAATAGGTCCCACAAAGTCAATATCCCATTTATCAAAGGCTTGCAATGTCAATCGTGGCATCAATGGAATCTCATCTCTACGAGATGGATTCCATGTTCTCTGGCATACATCGCAGTTCCGACAATGTTCTTTTGAATCTTTCTGTATGGTAGGCCACCATAGTCCTGCTCTTAAAATTTTATACGCAGTATCTCTTCCTGCGTAGTGTCCTCCAGATACACCTGAATGTGCTTTGGCAAGTATGATAGGTCTTTCATATTCTAGTACACATGTACGTAATACTTCATCTGGTGCCAGTTTGTATAATTGTCCTCCAATTAGGGTAAATTCAGTTGATCTTATCGCTAATTGTCTCTTTTGCTGCGTAGTAAATTCTATAGGTGTTAATCTTGTAGTTAGAAATTCTACAATATATTTGAAATAGTCATCTGCTATATGGATAGCAAACAACTTCACATCTGGTAGATTATCCTCCAAATTACTAGGTTCTTCTCTTGACTCGATTTTTTAAAGACGGCCAGGTCCTGTGTTCAATATTCCTGGCTTCACAATGATTTCAAAATAATATTCATGAAACAGTAAAATCCATCTGCATATTCTTCCCCCTAACACTGGTTTATTGACCAAGTACTTCAACGTTGAATGGTTAGTGAACATACAAAAATGTGAACCTAGCAGATAGTGTCTAAACTTCTGCAATGCGTACACCATAGCTAAGCCTTCCCTCTCTGTTGTGGTATAATTATTTTATGTTGAAGATAGCTTTCTTCTTGAAAATGCAATGGGATGATCTATGCCTCCCTCACCTGGTTGTGTTAATACAATGCCAAGTGTTATAGATGAAGCATGTACATGTACATGAAATGGATTATTCCAGTCAGGAAAGACGAGAATAGGCATCGTAACCATTTTCTCTTTTAGTGTATCCAATCCTTTTTGGAAATCTTCAATCCAATTGCACTTTGCTTCTTTATTCAATATTTTCTCCATATGCGCAATGATCTAGGCATGTCCTCTAATGAATTTTCTATAGTATCTTGTGTGCCCCATTGTAGTGCGTAGTTGCTTAACTGAATTAGGCGCTGGAAGATTTACTATGATTGCTATCTTCAGTGGATCAACCATCAATCCTTGCTTACATACTATGTGTCCCAACAGAATACCCTAGAGAACACAGAAGACGCACTTCTTCAGGTTAAAGGAATATTGATACTATCTACATTTTGCTAACATCATTCTTAACTTCGCATGATGGTCCTTCAAAAGGCCAAATACTATCCAGTCATCAAAGTAAACTTCTAAGAATTTATGAATATAATCCTTAAATGCAGCTACAACCACTCTTGAAAATATAGCAGGTGCATTTTTCAATCCAAAAGGCATAACAGTGTACTGAAATGATCCCCATTCAATAGCAAATGTAGTCTTGTGTCTGTCTTCTGTAGCAATTATGATATGATGGTAGCCAGAAAATCCATTAGTGAAAGAGTATGCCTCCTTCCCACCTACGTTATCTAGCACTTCGTCTGTGAATGGAGTAGGAAATGGGTCATGCAGAGATACATCATTAAATTTCCTGAGATCCACAAAAATTATGATTTCACCTTTAGCTTCTTGTCTTGAATTACCATGGGACTTATCTATTCTAATTCTTCTACTAGTTCAATATTTCCTGCCTCAAGCATTTTGTCAATTTCTGCTTTCACTCTTTCTTTATATATGGGGTTCAGTCTATAAGGTCTTTGCTTAATAGGGTTCGCATCCGGCTTGAGAGGTATTTCCATAACCCCAAGTCACCTAAAATTCCTTTCATTTCAGAAAACTTGGTAGGGAACCAATCTTGATATTCGCGCAGTAGGTTTGCGATTTGTCCTACTGTTTCTTCATCCCAGTAATCCCCAATGGAAGCAAAATTTGGTTCATCATTGGTACTAATATTGATCTTTATGGTCTTCACAAGGTTACCCAGATCTGGAATTTCTAAATCAGGTCCTTGTACATCGCGTTTTCCTTCATACTCAAGTATATCCACATCGCGAGGGTCTTCATCTTCATCTTCGTCTAGTGCGAAGTTATAACATTCAAGGGGATGTTCCAAATGTATTTCCCAATCTGGTTGCTTATACACAGGAAACGGGACATCATTAAATATATTCTTTTTAATGATTTGTAAAGCCTCATTGATGCTCGGACAATCATCCTCAAAACTGAAATTCGATTGAAAGTTCTTTATCATCATGTGCCAATATGATGTGTCTTTGCGAATTTTTGCTTCTGTATACCAGTTCTTCGGTATTTGATCAAATGTGTGCACAAACATATGAACCCATTATGTCTTTGGTATATGCACCATGCTTTCATGAAAAACTCTATATGATATCTAGGATCAGTCTGTCCATTGTATTTTTCCTGTACAACCTTAGTTTGTTCTGCAAATCTGATTTCCATTAGGTTCTTACTTTCTTCCCATGTGTTCAGGTTGTCTTTGCGCGCATCCCACCACCTAGCAAGTGTAGCTTGCAATGCTATATCTAAAATTATAGCTTATCTTCATCTAAAACTAATGTTAAATATTCATGAATGAATACATGGATATTACTTAAACCGCCATAAGTAGGAATTGGAATTAACTTTGTTCCAATCCAACGCAGTGACTTCGTTCTCTGTGCACATCGTCTAGTTGATACTTTGTGCATTCGGCTCTGCCGGTTCTCCAGTCCTGCATATGATTCTGATAAGAAAGAACTGTCACCTATCCAGCTCAACGTGCCATCATCTGTAGGGTTAATGTAATCTACTCGATTCACTTCATCTTGTAGATATTATCAAGTTCTTGAGCTCTGCATTCTTCTCGTACTAGTTCAACATACCTTTTTCCTTGTGAAGTATCCAGGGGTGTGATAACCCTGATATCTGGTCCTTCAAATATCATTTGTTTTTTCTTCAAGTTAATAATTGTGAGGTTATCAATTGCACAGTCAATCCCCAATAATGCAGGATAAGGATTACTGTCATCTATGATCTCAATAACCTCAAAGTCTGCTTTACTTCGCACTCCATCAATGTCAACAAGAACACTTGATAGCCTCCAAAAAGGTATAACCTTCTGCTGATTAGATAATCTCAATTGTATAGGATACCAAGATAACTTTGGCTTCCCCATTTGTTCCCATGTTTGTCTTGTCAATACGTTCACCTCTGAGCCTAGGTCAAGAATGACCTGATTCATTTCAAAATATCCAATCTACACATTTAGCCTCATTTCTCTTCATGTTCTTCTATGGTTTTTGATGTGATGAACTACTCTATGTGCATCGTTTACAGTATTACGATGTTCGTAATGTCCCAACATGTTCTGTAATTATCCTAAGGCGTTTCCATGCCTTAGCAACTTTATGGAGCTCTATTGAAACTGTGTGATAGGAATTATTTGTTCTGGCGAAGTTCACGATCCATCATACGAGGTCGGCATATCTAATATAGGTGTTCGATCACTTCGCAACTGAATCCTTGTGGTCGAAGGTTCTGATTCCTAAAATAATTTTCTTACTTCCATGAATAGCTTTTTTTCTTGGTTAGGGTTGAATGCAGGCATTTTTCCAACTGCTTTTCTTACTCAAGGCCCATCAGTAGGCTTTGGTCTGTTTATGTGATCTTCAAAAGTCGAAGCTTCATTCGTCCTCTTGTTTCCTATCACGGCTCCACTTCACGTTACAACATGGATGTTGCGATCTTCATTTCTTTTCTCAATTGCGATCATCTAATGTTATGGTTATGTCCTTCTGGTATTTTTTCTTGCATTTTCCCTAGCAAAATGGGACATGCTTGAATGATATGGTCAAATGATTTACAGTACTTACAAGTAGTGCAAGGGTTCTGATTGTCCCTTGCTAAATGTCCAAGTTGAGCACAATTAGAACAGACAATCTGACCTCTTCCTCATCATTGGCCAGTGTTATGTCCTCTTCCTCTGAATCCACCATGTCCTCTATATGTGCCTTGATCATAATGCGCATTTTCATTATTGTTATGTGTTTCTCCTTGGACTCTATAGACATCATGTTTTCTTGCTATCATGAGGTCATATGCTCTACAATTGGTATCATCATGGCTAACTGACTTACAAAATGTGCAGTACAGGTTCTTTAGTGTCTATACATACTTCTAAAGTAGGTAACAATCCTCTAGGCGATGTCCTCTACATCAGAAAATCTTGTACCATGGTCCTTGAGGTTGATTTAATGGATTCGGTGCCCCACTAGCGAGGTAATCTCTGAAAACAAGACAATGTTCCTTGGGATGTCCTTCTCCTTTACATTTAGTGCACCAAACCTCTTCTCTTATTTCTTTCCATTTCTTCATATCTTGTAACTGTAATGTCAGGTTTGCTAGTTGTGTTTGTATTTGTACCATTCATGTGTTGGTTTCTCCTATGGGCGAAGCTTCTAGTTTCATCGTAATTTCCAGTGCTTCCGTTTGTGAGGTTACCTTTTGTTGCATCAATGGTAATATAATGTGGGGCAACATCGCAGCTATGAAGCATTCTTGATGTTGTTACGGTGATATTTCAAAGCTAACTTGATCTAACAAGGCTTTGAATTTCTCATCAAACTCCCACACAGTCTCATTAGTTTTATGTTTTATTTCTTTTAGCTCTATAATGCACTGAGATTCTAACTTAGGCTTATTAAATTCTCTAATTAGCGTAGTTATGATATCAACTAGTGTTTTGTTCTGTCCAACATAATATTTCATGAACCATGTTAAAGCTCTGTCTCTGAATGTGGTGACTAATTGAGCTTGTTTTATAGCATCATCTTGTACTGTATTAACGTTCCATATAGCTTCACAGAGAAACCAATGTTGATTTGGATCCTCTAGACTAGTTCCTTTAAAAACAGGCAGCTTTATGGCATATGTCATTCTTCTTCTAGGAGGTGTAGTATTGTAAAACAATGAAGGTATACCACTACTTGGTTGATTCTGAGTACCTGCTCCTACTGTATTACTACTAGTAGTGTTATGCGAACTAGTAACATTTATTTCCTCAACTATAGGTTTTTGCGGAGT
The DNA here is from genome assembly GCA_027924585.1 of Larix kaempferi. Taxonomy (NCBI): domain Eukaryota; kingdom Viridiplantae; phylum Streptophyta; class Pinopsida; order Pinales; family Pinaceae; genus Larix; species Larix kaempferi. Next base: position 18,276,899 of record BSBM01000799.1, read on the forward strand.
AATATGTTGATATCCAATGTTTCTAGGTTTTTTTTCACTATCAGACTCAACTTGATATGAATTTCTATCACTTCCTAACTCAGTTTCTAGGGATGTGCGAGGTTCAACTTCACGAGACCTCTTCCTAGTGATAATGTTATATCTTTTTCCACTACGCAAAATTCCAATGTATTCATTTGTGTCACTATCTATGTTTCTGAACATTACAGACTCAAACCCTAGGAATATGATTGCATTTTTAAGACACATTTTTCAACTAATAGCATTTTAATGCATAAACTCGGGTTTTTTAGGTACTTACCTCTAAAGCCTTGGAAAAAATATTCTTTTATTGTGCTTTAAGACTTCAAAGTGTCCACAGCAAACTCTGTAATATAGCCTTTCAGTAAGCTATCCAACCAAAAGTCTACCGCTCTTGAAATATGGTTGTCAATCCCTTTAAGCCTCTGAATCAATTCTGGATTCCAAACTATAGGTTCTTCACCCTGACAACAGTTTTTTCGTTATGTTATCCTTGATATCCACTCATGTAGATCATTATCGAAATATGCGAAGAAAATTTCATGCAAGTGAGTGAATATATACCTCTGCAACCATTGTTATGTGGTTCACCCCCTGGATGGGATCTACGTCCACAAGAACTGTTCTTATATTACTTGGAAGGGGTAACAGTTCCAGTCTACACACTCAGTTGCAGACTCCTCTCTACAATAGATCTGTGTGCACTTAGCTGTAGAGTCTTTTCCTCTCTTAGATCTCTCTTAGTCTATATCTATCTCTCTAATGTCTCTAACCCTTCCTTATACAAAAATAACCCTTTATATAGATGTGCCTGAAGGTCACATATTACAATAACTATGGGACAACCCCCATAGTAGCCTTAAACCCAAAACAACATGGTTCTCTTGTCGTCCACCCTTTTCCTTAACGTCATTGTAACTCTGTTTTCCTTTTGTGCTGCTTCTTCTAACTCTGACGCTTCTTCTGACAGTACAGTTCTGACTGCGCGGCTCTGACTCTACAGTGGTGTGTCCTTTGCACCATTTCACTTCTTTACTCTCTACTCCTGTAGCTATCATTTCGTCGCTTCATCCTTAACTGCTTCAACTACCTCTGGTTGTCATTAGTACTTCATCTTTACTAAGGGGATAGGTCATTTCCTGTCAACTTCACTTCACTCCATACCCTCCTCCAAGGAATTGCGGAGTTGCTTCTCCCAAAACTGGTCAATGTTAGGCCTTGCCTAACTGTACCTTCGCCATCAAAACTTCCTGTACTTGGGTTGCGCCCAACACAATATAAATTTCAAATGTCATTTTGAATGCTTTTTGACACCTAGCATAAAATTTGTTCTTGTTTGGTTTTCATAATTATGTTTTAGATTAGTCACTATTTTTTGGTTTAGTGAACTATTTCTTTTAGATGTAATTGGTTTCTATTATTTATAATAATTTTGATGACACTTTAAAAATTATTGATTTGTGAGTCTGTATGATGTGTGAGGTTGGAATTGTTTTAACATCTAATTAGATTTGATTTGTGAGTGTTACATTTTCATGCGTAATATCTACTAGTTTCATAAGCTTTTAGACCATTTTCATTAAGGTTTCTCATTGTGTTTCATAGCTTTTAAATATTTCAGCACATTGACGTAACCTTCTACTTTTTAAAATCCCTTATGATTCTTAATATATTTGGGGTTAAGATGAATGTATTCTACTAGATCCAAAAACCTCTTCCCCCAATAAATTAATTGAAAATACAATTGTGTCAATAATTTAGCACATTGACATAACCTTCCACTTTTTAAAATCCCTTATGATTCTTAATATATTTGGGGTTAAGATGAATGTATTCTACTAGATCCAAAAACCTCTTCCCCCAATAAATTAATTGAAAAGACAATTGTGTCAATAATTTAGCACATTGACGTAACCTTCCACTTTTTAAAATCCCTTATGATTCTTAATATATTTGGGGTGAAGATGAATGTATTCTACTAGATCCAAAAACCTCTTCCCCCAATAAATTAATTGAAAAGACAATTGTGTCAATAATTCAATGTTGGAGGAGTGTTTGAAGGAAATTTAAAATTAGGCTAATGGGATGGTTCACTTGTTGGGGAATATATATGATTGTACAAAATGACTTTATAGAAGCTAGATTTACATTATTCATCAAATTTGGTGAGAAGCTAAAAAATCCTTATTCCATTTTAACATGGTGGGATTTTAGAGAGAGAAATTTAGTGTCCAATTTTTTATTTCCACAATCAAGACTCCCTCCATCTACTTTCAACTTCAAATGATAGGACTTCCACACAAATGCATAAATTAGACCCATATGATATGGTCCCCTTCTCTTCATAAGAAGAAGAGGAAGAATTTCAATAATCCTTAGTGCTCAAGAATGCACACAACCATATTTCTCTTAAAAGTGAAGAATAATATATTCCTTGTTAGTCCTTTACAAATGTAGGTTAGGAGGTCAAATTATGTCATGTTTAAGAAAAATGCATAAAAATATATGAACTTAAAAGAAAAAAAGAAAAAAAAAACATCCCTTGAGTATAAAAGAGAACAAAGTGATTCCCACTTCATTTAGAACATTTTGTTTTAAGCACGTCAAGGGACCATTTTGGATTGATAACAACATTTAGTGTAAAGAAAAATGCAATGTGAAACTGTAAGCACAAGTATATTAACAATTTCCTAGCAATAGTTAACGACACAAATATAAAACAATATAGACAGGTTAATATTCTCATTATAAAAGTTCTTCATTGTGGCTCATTAGACAACAACTCCACTCAATGAAAACATCTAAGGTGATTAAGTCATTTATATTGCACACTAAGGACTCAAACACAAACTTGTGTAGATTTGTTGGTCTAAATACTAAGGAACCCTAGGAATTACCTATGTTGTTGTTGCTATCATATTATAATTCTCTTTTATGATCCTCCTTTCTTCACCTATCTTCTTTATTAGGACCTAGTTATTAGCATTGTATGGTTGTTACATGTTTATAGGCATCCTTCTCAATCTATCATGACTATTTGAATATTTGTGTTGTAATTTGCATTAATAGATCATTCTGAGCACATTCTTTATTTTGTTATAGTCCATTCAAACTAACTCAAATATCATTAAATTTGAGTTGCATATATGTTTTAGTTATTGCTTCAAATTTCAAGGAAGCAATTTAACTGCCATAGTTGAACTTTCAAATTTTCACTATCAAAGTTGAACTTTAAAATATTCAAAGTTTCAAGGATTTTTTTAATTTTCATGGTTAGAGTTGAAAGTTCAAATTTTTGTGGTTAGAGTTGAACTTTCAAATTTTAAAATTTTCATCCATGTCAAATTTGAACTTTCAAAATTTTCATGGTCAGAGTTGAACTTTCAAATTTTCATGGTTAGAGTTGAAATTTCAAATTTTCATGGTCCGAGTTAATCTTTCAAATATTCAAATTTTCATGGTCAGAATTTTAAGCAATTTTCAAATTTTCATGGTTAGAGTTGAACTTTCAAATTTTTGTGGTTAGGGTTGAGCTTTTAAATTTTCAAATTTTCATGGTCAGAGTTTAACTTTCAAATTTTCATGGTTCGAGATGAACTTTCAAATTTTCATGGTCAGAGTTGAACTTTCAAATTTTCAAAATGATTAGGAGATTATACCTTTGTTAGGGTTCTTTCTTCGATTATATTTTCTTTTCTTCATTTAAAAGTATTTTATGTGACCACCGAGTTGAACTTTGAACATTTCAATTCCAGACCATGCATGGATAAATTCTAATGAGGACCCTATGCCCTCTCATGCTTCAAGAATAATTGGGAGCTTTAGTGGGTTTGAAATGGGTGGAAATTGTTTAGAAGGTTTGGACATTGTCACATGAGAAGAGTTAGGGAACCCAAGCCTTAATCGAACAATTAGAGAACATGTTAGTAGCATGATTAAGTTGTTTTTTGAACAACACTCAGTGATTACATAAATTCAAATCCTGCATGGACTGATAAAACATTTAAAAAAAAAAGTTTATTTCATTGAATTTGGACTTTTTAGACAAAATATAGACAAAAAAGTGTTAATTTAGTCTTCAAAGTGTCAATATCAACATTTCTAAAGTGCAAAATTGGATTTTGAAAATTGGAATATTAGGTTTGAAAAGTGTGTATTTTGACTTCTTCTTAACCCTAAAAGTGCACTTTTTTATCATGAAAGTGTGAATTTCAATTCAAAAAAATGTGAATTTCAATTCATTAAACCTAAATTTTGATTTGAAAATTGCATTTTTCAATTGGAAATGTACAATCTTTGAATATGAAAAGTGTAATAAGCATAACGCCCACTGATGATAATTCCAGCCCTACGACATAATTGCGAATTAATGGTGCCTAGGGTGGCAGCCTCCAGAACGTTCGATTCAATATTTATATGCAAGCACATAACGGAAGGTATTCTAGCATCTCCTCTCCTCTTTACTCACATAATTGCAAGGGCGAGTTGGCAAGAGATTTCTCAGCCGGGTTTGAGTCGTCGTGTATTCTTCCATGGTGTCAAGGGAAACGGATGGTAGGGATATTCGAGGGCAGCTGGTGTCCATGATGGACACCCTTCTTGGTGAGAAAATGCAATCATTCCCAGGAGTTGGTTCGTCAGGTCCAAGTCCTGGCAGACAGGTGTGTAGACATTCTCGGATCCATCATTGCTCCCCGCTTGCATGCAAATTTTCCAGACTCATCATCTGCCAGTATACGCGAAGTGTCACCATGAAAATCCCAACGCATCCATCAGAGACCCTACTACTTTATCTTGTTACGTCTAATCTATAACATGGCCATCTTCCCTACTCATATTGTTGATTATCATGCAATGGTCATCTACCCTACTCATACTACTAATTATCATGTGAACGGCCACCTCATTACCATTCTACCGCTATAAAGTGCGGGAAAATAAAGAATAAAGTTCGGGAGATAATGGATATTCTCTACCAAGTGGTTGTTTAAAAGATAGAATGTAAACATACCTTTCTTCGTAAACATTGATTAGATAGAAGGTTGTTTATAAGAAGCAAATACCACTAGCACAATATTAGCAGGAATAGTTATCATCCTTCTTCTATATGCATGCTGCTCAACCCTTTTGATTCTTTGAATGATAAGTTCCTTATATTTTCTAAATCATTTGCATCATCAATTTTTCCGCAATATAGAGGAGACTATATCCTCATGACAAGTGTATTTAAGCTAAAAAATTATTAATGATAAAGATATATAGGAGTATTACTCAAATTTTTCAACCTATCAATGAACAAGGCATCCTTTGACTTCATCAAATTTCCCCATAAAATAAAAGTCTTCATAAAATTGAGTTTGAAGAGTATGCCACTCCTTATTATATTTTGGCTTCTTTGTCTTATAAGTAGGTCAGTATTTTGGAATGGGTTCCATCCCATGAATAAACTTGTGAACACATAGGCTAGGTTTTATTCCTTCTTTTGTAACAGGAGTAGATCATTCTCACCTTTGTAAGAGGTAGAAAGGTTGAGCGTTGTGTGAATATTATGTTGGAAAAATAATATGTAGTGTTATGTGAAAGTCATGATAATATATAAGTTCCTATGAAAAATTCCTTATAAGAAATTTATGGTTAAACTACACAAATATATTTTCCCCACCCCCCCAAAAAAAGAACCCCTTGAGGAAGGAGTGATCACTCTTTCTCTGAGAAAATTGCAATTTTTCGACAAACTGTTAGAAGAAAAGTTCCTAAGAAATTTGACGTTAAAGTACATAGACCTACTTTCTCCACCTTAAAAATATAACCCATTGAGGAAGGAGTGGCCTCCCTTTCTCTGAGAAAATTTCTATTTTCCAACAAGCTATTTAAAGAAAGGTTCCCAGGAAATTTTTGGTTAAAGTACCTAGATCTACTTTCCCCACACCCCAAATAGAACACCTTGAGGAAGGAGCAATCGTTCTTTCTTTGAGAAAATTTCAATTTTCCAACAAACTATTTGAAGAGAAGTTCCCATGAAATTTGTGGTTAAAGTACCTAGATCTACTTTCCCCACCCCCCAAAATACAACCCCTTGAGGAATGAGCGGTTACTATTTCTCTGAGAAAAAATCAGTTTGCCGACAAACTATTAGAACAAAATTTCCTAAGAAATTTGAGGTTAAAGTACACAGACCTACTTTCCCCACCCCCAAAATAGAACCCATTAAGGAAGGATCAACAGCTTTTTCTTTAAGAAAATTTTAGTTTTCCAACAAGCTGTTTGAAGAAAGGTTCCTAATAAATATATGGTTAAAGTACCCAGATCTACTTTCCCCGCCCCCCAATTAGAACACCTTGAGGAAGGAGCGGCCACTCTTTCTTTGAGAAAATTTCAGTTTGACGACAAACTATTTGAAGAAAAGTTTGTATGAAATTTGTGGTTAAAGTACCCAGATGCTATTATCATATTTAACATGGGGGTTGGCGCTAAAAAAAAATGTATGGAAAAGGTAAGACCTGAGATCATTCGGACAAATTCCGAACCCATAATTGTCATGTGTACATAGGATGACATGGACTAGCCACATGGAAAGGAGTGTGAGATGGACCAACCATGTGTAAATTTGTATACATAGGATGACGTGGACTAGCCACGTGGAAAAAGAATTCTCAAAATATTTTACATGTAAAGTATTCACACCGATGTTATAATAAAGTTGAGCTAGTATAGCAAGACATGAAAGAAGTGAAAGAGTGTGATAGATAAAGATGCATAGAGTCGAGAAAAGGGAAATGACTATTTTGGAGAAAGAAGAAAGGATTTGATGATGTAGAAAATTCAACAAACAAAATCATATTTTGAATGCTTTAATCCATATTTTAGGCTTGTGTAGTTGACATACCCGTTTTGTACAAGTTCATATCTAAACTTTATTAAGAATATATGTAAGTAATAAAATTTCACTAAGCTTAATAGGGATTTTGCTACAAACAAATTCATTGAATAATTTTTTGAGCAATAAAAAAAATCCTATGCATTATCTCTATGACAAAGTAGGACAAACTTGCACAAGGATTTTCTTCTTTATGCTACTTAAAACAAATAGATATTCTTTATCTTCTAGATTCAATAGGGTTGATCGCGTCCTTATAGTATCTTATTTTTTGTTATCCTCTAATTCTTTATCTCCACATAACTTCTTAAATTTAGATGTAATAAAACTTTTAATATTAACAATATTATATAGAGTGGTCTCTTCCTCGACTCCTCGATAATTGAGCCAATACTTGACATCTTTTTTCCAACCTCGCTTAAGCCTCGTGTGGTTTTCACTAGAGTACGAAGCATTGAATGTTAGGGGACCTTGTCTCCCTTGTTAGTTATCTTGTTCTTGTACATTAGATACTTGGTCATAACCATGTCTCAAAGAGGGAGGTTTCACTTCTATAAGGAAGATAGGATACGGTGTATTGCCTTTAATTTTGAGATTGCATGTTTATAAAACACTTTTGGATTTACTATATCCTTACCCATTCTCTAAAAATATTCTAACCCTAAAATTTATATCCATGTAAACTAAAAATATATATAAATTCAATTATTTTTAAATATTTGTTTTAAAATTCTAATAAGAATTTTGTCAAAAGGTATAATTCCACATGATTAACTTGTGAACATAAAATTTTGTCCTTTAACTTTTAACCCATTTTAAGAAGATATAGATCAAATTTCGAGTGAATCAACTTTTATTAAAAAAAAGACTTGTCAAACAATTATGTTTATCACTCAAAACATTTAAAATAAATATTTAAATATAATTGTTAATCTTTATTATAATATTTTGCAGTCATAAATCCTTTTGAAAGTCACTTCTTCCATGTATATTTCCATATTTCCAAATTTGATAATAAGTTTTTGGTCTCTCAAAGTTGGTACAATTATAACCCATACCTAACCAAACCTTAAACCAAGTGTAACCACTAGTCACACAAATAACCATATAAAGTGAGTTGTGAAATCTTCTCGACCTTGATGGAGTTATTAAATCACGACATGTAAACATATAACCTTATAAATGAGTTGTGAAATCTTCTTCTTCTTGATTGGAGGTATAACCCATAGCTAACCAACCTTGAATCAGTGGTAAGCATCCGTCACACATAACCTTATATAATGAGGTTCGCAATCTTCTTGATCTCTATTAGAGTTAATAAGTCACAACACATATTATCTTTTATAAAATAAAACAAGAGAGAGATAGAAGCAAACTTCAAGTCCTGCATCATTAAAAATAATAATCAAAATCATTAATCAAAATCACTAATCATATTGTGATATTGATTTTCATGTTCATTGTCTTCTTAGCCTTAGCAATGATTATCAATTTTCATATAATTTCTCTTCATTCAAACTTAGCCATGAGATGATTGGCCTTGATTTGACTTGGGACATGATTTGTTGGTGCTCGTTGATTTTAGCTTATTGAGGATGAAGTTTTGTCTCTTGTCACATATTGTTGTATTTTTGGCTTTGGGAGATGTTGCATTCCCTTCACGTTATCAACGATAATGTTCACCTACAAATTGAAATTACTAAATCAGATAGGGTATTATGGATTTTGTTCCTTCGTTATAATTTTCTCCCTCACTCACTGGTTCTCATTTGTCAAGATTCAATATCATTGGTCAAAATGCAATTGAATATCATAATGAGAAGATTATTGTTATTATTTAATAGTGACTCTGGTAGCTGAACAATATATATGACAAAGATATCATTCTGCAAGAAACCTTTTGAATTGACTTGCACCTAACACTTTGTTCAACACATTTCTCAATTTGTGTGTATACTCTGGGTCATCGACCATTCATGATTGTATCTCTATGAAAAAGGAGGCATTGAAAATGGCGTTGTGGGATCCCACGAACCTATGGAACAACTGTAGCTAGAGTTGACTCAATCTCAGGGCCGGTCTCCATAACAACCATTGTCACATATCCTTAAAATATTATTTCAACAATTTACATGACTTAGTGAGGAAAGCTGTTGGAGTTGTGTTGCACATAAAGATGCATTTATTATGATTTTAATGGCATCCTTAGTTTGCTTCTTGTTGTCCTGTACTTTGATTCGGTAGTTTGTATGAATGGGTGTTACAAAAGTGACACACACCATCTGAATCCCTTTTCCCACAATGATTTATATATTCCAATCTCAACAAAAAAAAAACTCAGTCTCTTTCCAAATTTGTTAAACCTGATTGTTCAATCCTTATTCATTTATTTTTTATATATTAATCCATTCATGTCCCAAAATGAAAAATTGGAATGAAACAATGAAACAATACCTTTATAGGAATGCATATTACATTTCTTTCAAGCTAAAAATAATCATTAAGATCTTCGATATCGAAGCGATTGTCTACATCAGTGCAAGAGTCCAAAAGGCTTTGTCCAAGCTCTCGTCATCCATTTCTGGATTATGACACAAAAGAACCTAAGATCTTAGGATAAACAAATAAATTATAGATATGTTATTGTATTGCTAAAAGTGGTTAAAATATATTTTTGTATGGATTAAATAATAGAGTATAAATTATATTTGTGTATTGATTAAAAAATAGAATATAGTTTTTCTTATAATTAAAACGGATGGTTAAAATTAACAAGCTTAAATAACTTTGATAAAAGAATGCTTCTTTATTACACTAATTTATTCAAACTAATTTTTTTTATCATAATTATTTATCCATTGAAAATTTAATTTTGCACATAAGAATGTATTTACATAATACATATTATTTAATCCATATATTTATTACAAAATAATATTTTGCACATAAGAATGTATTTACATAATACATATTATTTAATCCATATATTTATTACAAAATAATATTTTAAAATGAAAGAAAAGATTTAATCTATTTGTTTTAATAAAACAAATATTTAGTTTTTTAAATTTTTATGATGGTGAGTTTCTGGATACAGATCTAAATTCATGTAAATGTTTATTACATCGTAGAAGTTTTTGCACTATTGAGTAAGGTTTGAGTCATTTAAGTTTTAAACGTTAATTTAATGGGTTACATTAATGATTTATTAATATATAATGTTAATAAAGAGGTATAAGTGAAAATGTTATAAATTAATGATTTATTAAGGTATAATGTTAAGAAAAGACAATATAGAGACCGTTTACATCTGTTGTCTCAAAGACCAGTTCAAGAAATATTGGGGAGTCGAAGCCGAAAACAATCAACAGCATGGTTGTCGACTTTATAGTATAGTGAAAATGTCCTAATTTCATATCTTTTGTACAAAGTATACATAAGCCTGTTGTCACTAACAAATTGCAGCAACAATGGTAGAGATATCTTAATTAGCATGCTGATCTTCGCAGCATGAAAGAGAAAATTCAAGGGCCGATCAATAAGAACCTGGTACTGTCTTTGGGTGAGGCCACTTGGCTCCTTCAGGAACCTTAACACATCTGAAGCCCTGGCTCTTGTATAATGCTACTGCTGCTGAATTGTTCACATCACAATGCAAAGCAATGGAGCAACAGCCCCAACTCTTTGCTAAAGCTTCTGATTCTATGACTAATCTTCGAGCTACACCTCTTCGCCTCCTTCTTTGACGAACAGCTACGTTGGAAATGTAAGCAATACCTATTCTACAGAAGAAAATCATTTAATAGGATTCATCCTAATCTCTCTCTTGATTAGCACCAAAAAAAAAACATGAATTCAAATTTACCTGCTATTTTTTACCAAGCTAACATCTGAGTTTCTAGCTAATGCCTCATTGTAGTAGCTAAACCTATTAATTCAAAAATCACTGTGGCACATTTACGCGCAACTACAAATTCTATACAATGGGGATAAGTACAAAAATATATTATAAAACATGTAAAAACTCGTAGATGTATAAAAGAGACTTTCTTTTGGGACCAAATGTATCTAGTATATACTTAAAAAAGGAAACTTTGCTTTTGGATACCAATTGTATACATGTATTTAACTCTCTGGTGAATGGGATTTTAAGAATATAAATAGAATGGGATTTTATAATTTTGCATTTTTTTTTAAGAATGTAAATAGAATAAGCTATCTCTTTATCTTGTTTAATGTTGTGATAAATGTTTTCTTTGGAAAACATATGTCATCTAATTAAAGAGAAAGGTTTATCCACAAATCCAAAAATAAACATTGAAGGTCTTTGAGAACAGAATGTTCATGCAGGAAAAATATCAATATTTGGTAATAATTTAATTTCACCAATTATAGTTAACCTAACGAGCCGAACCAACTTTAGCAGAATTGGGTTTTACCTCTTCTAGTGTAGAAAGAATGCAATGCAAAAGCAACATCAATGGTGAGAACCAATCCTGCAGCCAGATATCCTCCGATGCCATTCACCAGAAAAACACCTTGTTGCCTCACCCTTGACATCGCTATACATACTAAAATGGTACACTTCTAATGAATCCATTTAAAAAAGCCAAACTCAGAAAACAATGCAACAAAAAGTCTATTCTACTCTCGCCAGATAAAAGAATAGTCATTATCATTTATTGTCATTGCAATTTCCTATACATAAATGTGCTTCACAATTGCAATACATTGAATATACATTGTATTTGAGCACCAAATGTAACCAAGTCGTAATCAAAATAAATTCCTTGCTACATTTTAAAGGAAACTGTTGCTTAAGATGCTAAAGCAAAACTTAGACACAAGCCAGGATAATGCCCTTGATGGTATCATCAATAGGCAGGATATGCACACGCTTTTCCTACTTTACATCAGGGTATTGGTGCACCGAAACAACATCGTCGAGCTGAACCCTTAGATTCAAACGCAGGACCCCATTCATTCTAAACATGGTCTCTTCGCACGTCTCATGGCGAGAGCAATACAAATAGTGTCCTCTCTCTTCTTTCCCTACAAAAAATAGAAACCCCAGATGCGCAAATCAGAACAAAATATCACGAGTGAGCCAAAGATCGAATCCCACAAAGCCAGGAATTACTAATACCAATGCATACCATGATGAGAATTGTATCTCTGTGGAACAGCTGTAATTTTTCCATGGTGTCTAGATACAGACTGACCACAGAGTACTTATCATCATTGATGGCCTCATCGACAACAAGGCGATTGGATCCTTTGAGCCTTGAAGGACTTTCTCTTGTTTGTTCATCGTTAGAACTATGAGGTACCACTCAGCGCACCTTGCAGACAACTGACCGGAAATTTGAAGATCTCTCTAAAAATAGACGGTGACTTCCTAGATTATGATCACAACTGAAGTGGATATCACAATGTAGAACCTTCAAAATCTACAACACCTATGCGACGGCGAGTGTTAAACTTCTGAAATTTGGACATCTGATTAACAGCCTGTAACAACGCAATCTCAGAAGATACTCTAGCATAGACCATGACTTCCAGGTGGGGCATGGCATGCACCTCGACTGCTGCAGCCCACCGAGGTGCATGGGGCCAAGATCGTGGCAACGGAAGTTAATTCTAGGATCAGGCAATAACATGCAGGTGAACACGTTTCATATTTCATGCACTTAGCATACCATTTAATGGACTCCTTCTTTGTGGCAGTTATTAAACATGTTAAATTTTGAGCATTAATTCACAATACTCTTGGATCTTTATTGATAGAATAACATATACAGTATATCAATGCATAACAATCACAATAAGCATGACAAGCATCACAAGAATCAAAAGCATGAGAGACAAGAGACACAGAGTTTCCGTGGGGAAAACCCTAAGGTGAAAAAACCCCACAACTTCCTCAGAGATAGAGAGAGCAATGGCTCAACCAAAGTACAACCAAAATACACTTGAGATAGTCTCCTAGAGCAGATGATCCTCCTCCTCACTAGTGCACCACTTTCTGAGTGAGAGAAGTGTGACTTTCCGAATGATCAAAATAGAGATCTCCCGATCTCTATTTATACTAACCTGTTTTCCCAATTATACTATGGGGCCGACTTGTCTATCTAGATACATCCACACTATAATATATATTTCAGGGCTGACCCCACACATGGTGGTCTAATAACCCATCGGCAAGTACACACACTTGCGACACTTGTCAATCCACATGACGATGCTTCCTTATAGAGGAATAACACATCTCTAATAAGGGTACAATAAATATATATGAAATACATAGATGAAATACATTCCAAAGTTACACATACATCAACACTCCCTCTTAACTAGGAAGGTATTTCTCAACATAGTTCTGCTAGACAAGTCTTCTTCTCGGGATCATCGTCATCGATGCATCGTCATCATCATCTTCACTGCTGCTGCTATCTCAACCAATCTCTGACTCTACTCGTCATAGGAAGTTCTACAGAGCCAGTCCTTTTTCATACTGGATGTAGGCCCACCACCTGCAGGTCTTCGTCATCACTGGCCATACTGTGGAAATCTTAGGACTTATTACGTGCGTCACAAAACCTTAAAAGAGTCTCTTGACTTGCAAGAACCCTAAAGAGCATCTGAGGCCTTTTTCATCCTGTCCAGATCTCTAGGACTTATTACATGTGACCCCACCACAAAACCTCGAATGAGAATCCCAGGACTGATTACGAGCACAAGGCTCTACCTATCGGATCTCCCATGGCACAAATTACATGTGATCACCACAAAACCTCGAAAGAGTATCCCAGGACTGATTTCGAGCATAAGGCTCAACCTATCGGATCTCCCAGGGCACAAATTACATGTGGTCATGGAAAAACCTCGAAAGAGAATCCCAGGACTAATTACGAGCACACGGCTCAGCCTATCGGATCTCCCAGGGCACAAATTACATGCCATAGGAAAAAACCTCAAAAGAGCATCTGCCAGATATCCCAGAGCACAGATTATATGCCATAGGCAAAACCTCAAAAGACTATCTGCAGATCTCCCAGGGCACAAATTATATGTCCTCCCAAGCAAAACCTCGAAAGATTATCTACAAATCTCCCAGGGCACAAATTACATGCTTATCTGCACAACTTGTTCCATGGCCATAGAGTATCAACCTGATACTCACCATACATCATCCTGATATACACATGACTATCCTGATCATCATCACTGCAACATCCTGCTGCATGTCATCTGGAGAAGCTCGTCATCCACGATCACCCTGATCATACAATGAATCCATCTGATGCACACCAAGTATCTACATGATACATATCATCATACACAGTGTATCCACCTAATACATAGATACATGATCCACACAATGTATCCATCAACATACATGATCTACCTGATCATACCTGATACATATCAATATACATGATCTACCTGATCATACAATGTATCCACCTGATACATATACAGATACATGGTCCAAGCATCCAACATGATGCATATACAAAATACATACAAATGATCCAACCGATCATATCCAGCATCCAACATGATGAGTACATACATATAAATGATCCAACTGATCATATCCAACATCCAACATGATGCGTACATACATATACATATAAATGATCCAACTGATCATACAAAGCAGAAACTAAAACATCATCCTGATGTTCATCATCCAACGCTTATATCCACAGCCATGTGAAGGATCCTCCTTCCAACATGCTTGGAATGGCTTCAGCAAATGTGTCCATCACTTCTTCCTCGAAGTGTCCTCGATATAAAGAACACCAAGCCTCTCCCTGAAGTACTCGAACTTCACCCTGGCTAGTGGCTTCGTCATCACATCTGCAATCTGCTCATCCGTCGCAACATACAGGAGCTTCACATCTCCTCTCTGCACCATATCCCTGATATAGTGATATTTGATCTCTACGTGTTTCGACCTGTCATGAAACACTGGGTTCTCGGATAGCTTCACACAACTCTGGTTATCGCAGAAGATACCAGTAGCATCCAATGGGAGATCAAATAACTCAGACAGTAGCTTCCGTAGCCATACTGCCTCATAACTAGCTAAACAGGCTGCAACATACTCTGCCTCAACTGTACTCAGTGCTATGCAGGATTGTTTCCTGCTAAACCAAGAGATCACACCTGATCCCATACTGAAGCAGTGTGCTCTTCCTATCTGCATCACTTCCAGCCCAATCTGAATCAACATAACCTTGCAGGTTAAACTTTTGATTCGTTTCATACTTGAGCCCATAATCCACTGTACCCTTCAGGTACCTCAAAACATGCTTTACAGCAACTAGGTGAACACTCCTCGGATCCATCAGGAACTGGCTCAATGTGTTCACAACAAAGCAAATATCTGGTCTCGTGTTCGTCAGGTACATCAAGGACCCAATCATCTGACGATACATAGAGACATCAACCGGCTCAAATGAAGCATCACATAGAAGTTTCAGATTCAATGCCATAGGTGTGGCCATGGCCTTGCAATCCATCATCCCGAATCTCTTCAGGATGTCTACTGTGTACTTCCCTTGACCAAGGAAGATCCCACCTGTATTCTGCCACACCTCCATACCTAGAGAATAATGCATCATTCCCAAATCTTTCATATCAAACTCAGCAGCAAGATTCCTCTTAGTATCTACAATCAATCTGTCATCTCCTGTTACAAATAAGTCATCCACGTACAGAAGTAGAATCACAGGATTTCCTTCCTCAACCTTGTAGTAAAGGTTGGAATCCGCTTTACTCTTGGTAAAGCCCAAACTAGATAGGAAACTGTCCATCCTACCATACCAAATTCTGGGAGCTTGCTTCAAGCCATACAAGGATTTCTTCAATCTGCACACATATGACTCCCTGTCATGTATTTCAAAACCGAGTGACTGCTCCACATATACTTCCTCTTCAACTACACCATTCAAGAAAGCAGTCTTGACATCCATCTGGTGTATCTTCAATTTCATCACTTTTATATTTCTCTATGCTGCCATCTGCAGCATGCTTGATCTGATAGATCCACATGGAAGTCATAACAAACTTCTCTTTAGGTCTTGGGACTACATCCCAAACATCATTCTTCATGATCGACGGATCATGGAATTCTTCCCATATCCTGAGAACTTCAATATCTTCAATAGATAAGTTTGTTGCTGAACAAATGTTGTAGTTCTTCTTTTGTAGGTGATGGCATACGATCTTTCCTACAAGACAAGTTAAATTGCATGATTAGAAACATCTCGTAGTTTTCAAAACAAATTCTTATACATAAAAAAATATGTCATACAGTCATGCAATTATTTTAGCCAATGCTTCAATACAACATTTATCCATAGTCCGTAACTTTCTAGATGCCTTCCAATCTCTACCAAAACATTGTTAAGAGTGTGCACAACTAACCAACATGTCAGCAAAGAGGTTTCATTCTAGATAAGTAGCAATGGAATGTTGTACATTGCCATAGGCCACTTACCCATCATATGCATATTAGTAGTATCATGTTCATTAATACAAATATGCAAAATACATATCCTAAGTCTAGGAACATAAGCATATACATCATTGAACAATTTTATTTAAACAAACAAATATGCAAGAAATGATAATTGAAATACTTATCTTTGTTTGTTTGTTGGGTGGACTCCCTCTGAGTCTTAGCTTCCTTGCAGGAGCTACTGAAGTAGCTTCTTCTACACTTTTGCTTCCTTGCAGGGGCAATTGGAGTGTGCTCCCTCTTGATCTTTACTTCCTGGATTACCTGTCTTTGAACTTATATTCATCCTTGGTCCCTATGCATGCTTATTAGTATCATGATTGTGTTATCCTTGTGATCTCATACAAAATCATACATTCATTAGTATATTCTCAATACTACCAAAACACGATAATCTCAAGCATGTATAGTCATGATAATTTCAAACAGAAATAATAAGCATTAGCATTCAAGGTTTATATAGGACTCTTATGGTTAGTCATAACATGTCTAAACCTGTGATTACTCAAACCTATGACTCTTCTGGTTAGTCATAACATTAAATAAGGTAAGACATGTAATATGCATATACCCATGATTATTCAAACCTATGACTTCATGAATAAACATCATCAATCATGTCATGCATACTTATATAATAGATCCTATGATATAAGAGACACATACCTAGTCACCATATCTACTAGTTATGTCTAGCAATGTGTTCTTGTTCTCTTCAATGACCTGCATAACTCATTAGTTAACTTTTGCAAAAACAAATTATACATACCTCTATGTGATCCATGACTATGGATGAATCTTTGTCTTTATGTCACCATGGCATGTTCAGGTTGTCCCTTAAATTTGTATAATCCTCCCTCTTGCTCTCCAACCACTACTGCATCATCAATTGTTTTACCCTTTGGCCACATTAGGACTTGGCCATCCACAAATGCAACCCTCATACCTTTTGCATCCAATGCAAATATGGAGAGAAGATTCTTCTTGAGACCAGGTACATAAATAACTTCTTTCATCTTCAAAGGTTTTCCAGAATCTAGGTTGTAGGAGGCTTCACCACTTCCTTTGATGGGATATTGATAATTATCCCCAAGTTTCACTTTATGGGGTGATTCATGTTCAGACAGATTTACAAAATATTCTTTAAACCCAGTCATGTGTTTGGAAGCCCCACTGTCAATTAACCAATCATTACAACCATGAGAGATAGTACCTGTGAGAGCAGAGATTAGAACATACTCTTCTTCACTTGATGAGTTATCATTATCACTTTTTGCTCTAGCCTTCTTCTAAGGAGGTTCATCATCTTCGGCAACATGAGCATGAAAATTTCTTTTGCTGCCATTTTTCTTCTCGTTGAAGTTGTTGTTGTCCTTCTTGTTCTTGGGACAATTTATGGCAATATGTCATTTCTCATTACAGGTGAAGCATATTCTTCTTTCTTTATAGTGATGTGAAGATTTCTTGGAGTGAGATGGCTCTCTCTTGGACTTCCCTTTCTTGGTGTGAGCTGTGAGAGCTTGATCTTCATTCCCCATCTTTTCTTCTCATGCCACAAGCCTTGCTTCTTCTTGTGAGCATTCTTCTCGTAGTCTGTTGAAGGATACCAACTTCTTTCTTGCACAGATTCCTTGAATAAAGGAGTCCCGTGACCTAGGTAGGCCATTCAGAGTGGTCATGACAACTTCACCATTCTCCACCATTTCATCCACTGCTTCTAGTTGTTCCTTGATCTGGGAGACCCTAGAAAAATAAGATTTAATGGATTCTCCATTCTGAAGTTTTACCCCTTTCAATTGGTTCCGCGGGGTCATCTTCCGATTTATGTTCTTCCCTTTAAATAGCTTGGTCAAAGAGTCAAACATCTCTTTGGGTGTCTTTAGAGAAGACACATGGGGTATGAGATGGTCTTTGATAGAATCAACAATGATTCTCTTTGCCTTGACCAAGTTCTTCTTATGCAAGACTTTAGCCTCTTCATCCTCTGGGATAGGGATCTCTTCTTTTATATATGAGTCCAACTCATTCTCGTCCAGGATTAACCCAATCCTATACTTCCAAGCTCGAAATTTATTAGCCCCTTCAAGCTTATCCTCAAGCTTGGTGTGGTGAGACATCTTAAAGAGTACTTCAAATGGAAATAGAAAAGATTTAGGTCTTACCACTTGAAAAGCTGAAAACTGGATCTGGTCCCGGATTAGGGTTTGTCGAAAAAACCCTAAAAATTCAAAATGTGAATTTCAACTTTCTGAAAGGATAGAAAGATGCGCCTTGATGAGCTGATCAGCCTGATGTATTCAGAATTTGAGATCAGCAAAGCTTTACCCTTCAGATTTGTCTTTTTGCCCTCCTGGGTTCACTAGGGAGAGCCATGAATTAGGGTTTGAGTTTCCTGGAGATCTACCCAGCCAAAAATCTCGATCCAAAGCTCTAAACTTCGATTTTTGCAAGGAGCTTCCAGCTATGTCTTCAGATTTCAGAAATTCCTATTTTTGTGGAAACCCTAATGTTTAGGGCCAAATCTGAAAATGCTCAGAATTGAATTCTGATTGGACAGATAGATTCTCCTTGATGAGTAGAGTCAATCTACTATACTGCATTTCCAAAAACTGTGGAGAGAAACCCAATAAACAAGAAACTCATGTTTCCGTCACTGCAAAATGTCTTCTTCTCAGGTTAGCTCTGATACCACGTTAAATTTTGAGCATTAATTCACAATACTCTTGGATCTTTACTGAGAGAATAACATATACAGTATATAAATGCATAACAATCACAATAAGCATGACAAGCATCACAAGAATCAAAAGCATGAGAGACAAGAGACACAGAGTTTCCGTGGGGAAAACCCTAAGGTGAAAAAATCCCACAACTTCCTCAAAGATAGAGAGAGAAATGGCTCAACCAAAGTACAACCAAAATACACTTGAGATAGTCTCCTAGAGCAGATGATCCTCCTCCTCACTAGTGCGCCACTTTCTGAGTGAGAGAAGTGTGACTTTCCGAATGATCAAAATAGAGATCTCCCGATCTCTATTTATACTAACCTGTTTGCCCAGTTACACTATGGGGCCGACTTGTCTATCTAGATACATCCACACTATAATATATATTTCAGGGCCGACTCCACACATGGTGGTCTAATAACCCATCGGCAAGTACACACACTTGCGACACTTGTCAATCCACATGACGACACTTCCTTATAGAGGAATAACACATCTCTAATAAGGATACAATAAATATATATGAAATACATAGATGAAATACGTTTCGAAGTTACACATACATCAACAAAACACAATAAAAAATGGCTTGGCTTCGGTTTGAGGTCAAATAAGGCTCCAAATTTCTTCATTGGACAGAATAAAGTATATACTAAAAAACTTAAGATATAATGTTATCTCTAATATAGATATAACATGGCCTGGCCTCGATTTGAGGCCAAATAAGGCTCCAAATTCCTTCATTGGCCAGAATAAAGTATATACTAAAAAACTTAGGATATAATGCTATCTCTAACATAGGATATAACAACCTGTAACAACGCAATCTCCGAAGATACTCTAGCATAGACCATGACTTCCAGGTGGAGCATGGCATGCACCTCGACTGCTGCATCCCACCGAGGTGCATGGAGCCAAGATCGTGGCAATGGAAATTAATTCTGGGATCGGGCAATAACATGCAGGTGAACACGTTTCAAAGTCCATGCACTTAGCATACCGTTTAATGGATTCCTTCTTTCTGGTAGTTATTAAACACAATAAAAAAATGGCAGGGCTTCGCTTTAAGGCCAAATAAGACTCCAAATTCCTTCATTGGCCAGAATAAAGTATATACTAAAAAACTTAGAATATAATGCTATGAGAACTATATCAACATAATAAAATTTGTTGAAAACAATTCCTATAGTCCCTGCTATTGCTCAGCAAGAACTAATAAGGAGTGAAATATTCTTGTTCTTAATTGCAGTGACAAGCCACAACACAAGCAAAGGAGAATGAAGATATGCTCATAATAGAAAAGGCCTACAGACATCAAAATAAGATACACTTCCCCCAAAAAAATCTAAAAGCAAGTAAAAGCTATGACCTATGACATCCTTTACAAAAAAGGTGATATGAAATATGCAAGGAAATTTAGAAGTGAGGTAGGAGACGGAGCGAGGGCCAGGTGAAACCCCATCGAATTTCCCAAGCCATCAAACCATACAACTCTACATCCCAAAACCCTTCATCGTGAATTGTCCTATCGTACTGATAGACTGAAGAGTAGAAGTGGGTGTTCATAGAGGACTCAGTAATGGAAGAGCAAGTCACTGAGATATCTAACCTCCCAAGGCGAGGGCCAGCACCACATCTAGATCTTCCACGAAGGCGAATTATTGGCATATTCAAATAACTGATGAAGAACCAAGCTTCCATATGTAGTTGGTCATTTGCAATGGCGAGATTTAAAATCCACCTGAGATCCTGTGCATAACACCATGAATAACATCCATAGGAAGTGAATGGAAAGAGAGAGCCCCATGAATAACATATGTGGGAAAAGAATGGAGAGAATGTTACAGCATTAATCTTCCATGCGAAAGCTAAGCATTAAGTTACAGAGCATTAAATGTGGCGATTTAGTATTTAGGATCCGTTGGATCTAGAAATTCTCCAGATCCAATAAACCCTAAACACTGAACTGCCACATTTAATATTCTACCGCTGAATACCTCAACGCTCCGTACCCACGAGTCTGGATCTAAATCCCATTGAAGTTCCATCGCTTCAAACATCACACTGAAACCGAGTCTCAATCCTTCCCGACAGCCAAAATGGCTGAAGACCATGTGAAGAATTAAATGCTCGTCACCTTCCCGTCGGTACTTGTCGATGACGCATTCATGGAGGATCTGCCAACCATTTGGGAAATCATTCCCTGCACCTCTCCGGTATTTTCTCAAAAAACCAAAACTGCCACCAAATGCGAGGCTCATTTCACCACGTACTGCCTCGGTTCCCTATTTCCACCCGCATCCGAGTTATTGCTCATCAGTCGAGGGGGTGCAGGGATGTGGAAGGATTCTCTACTCCAAGCATTAAGGTGACTACCTTCCAGTAGAGATCTACAAATGGTGAGATGGAGACAGGCCGCCTGTGTGCCATGTGAGGAGGAGGCCCACACGCATCATGGTGAGGCAGCTCCTTAATCGAGGGGGATGTGGTGAATCCTCTGCCTCGAGTATTAGGGTGATTGCACGTCAACAAAGCTCTGCAAACGGTGGGATGGAGACTTTTGGAATGCTCGCATGAGAAAACCAACGACTAGACAACGAAGAACAATGGCTTGGTATGCCCGAGCCAAACTGCAAGTCTGCGATCATGAGTTATGCGAGGTTAAATTGGGAAGCGAGCATCTTGGCGCTCTAGTTCTGGCTACACTCTCTCCAAAGCAGAGATCCGATTCATAGTGTTGATCAGGAATTTATGCCCCCCTGTTCCTATTGTAATGGAGCCCTGCGATTAGAAAGGCCGCCCTTCTCTTGCTGGCTCGAAGTGGGCTGTCAAGGCCGCAGTGGAAGCTGCAGAATTATGCAATGCTGAGGTTTCGAAGGAAGAACAGGCAGCAATGTTTGTTTTGGAAGATGAGGTCAAACTAGCCGGGGCTTACCATGAGGATGACGATATAGAGAAGATGATGCGGCAGATTATTCTGGATTTGGCATGAAGTAGAGATGGAAATCACTCCTTCATTTTCAATTTTATTCATTATTGAATTGTTGGAGTAGAGCACATGGATAAGGGCCACTCTTTTAAATCTCTTGAGTAGAGTCTTGACTTAGTTAGTGGTTCTTGCAATTGGGGACAAGGAGATGTCTCTTTCATCATGAAGGGTGTTAATAATTACAAACAAGTCCCCTATTAATGTGATGCTTCATGTTTACTCATGGAGAGAAGCTTTGGCTCTAAGAAAGCTACAAGTCATTCTGCCTTACTATTTGTTTCCATGATTATTCCCATGCATATATTTTTGCTTGTTACCTACCCATGCTCATGATGATTCCCTCACACTTACCACCTTGGACTCCCTTTCAATGCTCCATAAAAGAAAATGATATTTTGTCTCCTTTTTAACATCCACTTTTCCATTTCTTTTTCACTTGTCCTTAGCTTCTAGGTGTCATCTCTTAATGGGCATGGGAACATTGAAGATGAATTTAGCATTTCTAAAATAGTCCCTTCCTTGGGTAGAGAAGAGATGGAGGTGGTCTTTCCCCCTTGCTTTGACTATTATCATTTCCTCTAATAGAGCTCGAGTCGAGGCTACTATCTTCATGGGGAGGCTATTTCCCTCTTAGAATATTTGGCAATTTCTTGCCAACAAAACTTTCTAGGTAATGAACTTGGGGAGTGTTATCCACGCATGTTTTATAGATTCTTTCCTTCCAGTCTATTAGGATATTCCTTTTTCTAGGTTACAAGCATTCATTGATATTCTATTGGGAGATGAAGATCATCTTGCATGTCCTTCATGGCCATCTTTCAAGTTTTCTTTGCAAAAGGGTGTTGTATGAATAGATGATGAGATGTTTCTTCCACTGAATTGCATTTGGTGCAATGAGAGGGGCCTTAGATTCATCTATTTATCACGTTCTTAGTTGTGAGGATCTTGTCGTCAATAAGTAATCAAAAAAATATCTTTTATCTTCAAGAACTCGTCTCCTTGCTAAATCTTCTTCCATAAATTTGTGGTGGGGGTAGTGCATATTGTTCCTGGAGTGCTTGGTATCCATATTTTATAGTATATTCCTTTCTATTTTTTCCTCAGACCCTTTCATCTTCCTCCATGGGCCTGTGGGGGTGGCCCCTTTCAATCTCTTGAGAAGTTGATTGGCTAGATGGTTGATTTTTAGCAAGGTCGATAGTGGCATCCATGCCCTCCATCTCCCTTCCCTGCCTAGGGATATGGCTTCTAATGAGAGGACATGTTCTTAATCCATCCATGGATGTAGATTTTTTTATTACAAGTGGAGAGAGAGTAGTCGGTTCCCTATTAGCGTATAGTTTAAATGTTAATAGTCTTATATGCTCTCTAGGGCAATGAAATTCATAGTCTATGAAAAAATTTATATTCTTGATCCCATTTATTATGTCTCTAGTTATTGACATCACAAGATATCTCAACCAAGGAAGTAATAATAAAACACCTTAACAAAGATAAATTCATTATAAAATAAAATAAACACTCTTTTGTAAATCTAACTTATTGCGCCAAGAGGTGCATTTCTACATCCTGGGCGAGGGAAAGTGTATGTATGTCCAGTGCATTTCTATAGCCTGAGTGGGGGGGAAGTGTTAATCTATCCAAAATATTAAATTAAAAAAAATGAAAAAAAAAAGTTTATTATGTTAAATCCCGGGTGGGAGGAAAGTGTTCCTCTATCCAAAACATTAAATTAAAACAAAATGAAAAAAAAAATCTTATGTTAAATCCTGGGTGGGGAGAAAGTGTCCGTCTAACCAAAACATCAAATTAAAAAAATGAAAATGAAAAAAAAACAGTGAAAAGGTGCAAAAGTGAAGGGAAGGTTTGCACATCAAGGGATTTGATGCCTCTCTACGCTTCATAGAACCAGAGTTAGATGGGTCTATACTAGTACTAAATCAATCAAAATATGGACACTAGGTTATGAATAACTTCCTTGATCTCCAATATCATATTTATAAATGCAATCACGTTCAACCTTCGATAAATACATGTACTATACAGTTGTGGGCAATGTTCATCAAGGTTTATTTGCCATGTAAACACTATGTGAATCATGATGCAATTGATGTTGCAACATTGGATGTATGCATGCAAATAAATCCAATGATACAACTTGAAGCAACCTATATTGTGTTGGGATTCACATGATATAAGCATGGAGGGTATGGGTTGGCGCAATATTCTCTCACGTGGATATAAAACATGTTGCGATTGCAATGTTTAAAGAGAGAACATCTATGGCACACTGTTATGTTGGGAGATGAAAAATGTGTCTAGATATGCCACAGCCAACCTGATAACATCCCATGCACATAACTAGAAAACAATGAGTCATTGAGATACCCCTCACAAGTAAGAATATTTTTCTAATCTCCCTCTATGCACACACGCCAACTCAAACAACCACATCAACTTTATGCACGCCCCTTA
This sequence comes from Larix kaempferi, assembly GCA_027924585.1. Classification (NCBI taxonomy): domain Eukaryota; kingdom Viridiplantae; phylum Streptophyta; class Pinopsida; order Pinales; family Pinaceae; genus Larix; species Larix kaempferi. The sequence goes on from BSBM01000799.1 coordinate 18,301,519, forward strand.
AAACCCTTTTGGAAGCCTCCCACTCCCATTGCACACATCGCACTTACATAGGTCTATAGCCACATTAACACAACCAACATGGCATCATCATATGCTTGTAACTTGGTAGCCATGAGCCATCAAAATATGGTTGGGAGGGTATCTTGTGACTCACTACGCAAACACAACAACCCATTTAATAATGAATACAACCATTGTTTCAACAACCTTCCTCTCAACACTTATGTACACATGGCACTCTAAGATGGATACGAGCACAAAAAACAACTAATACTTGGAAAATAAAGGGATTTGGTGTAACTTTCATATCAAGGGCCATGTAGTGGTAGGGTGGTGAACCTTGTTGATTGTAAATAGGTGGGTGCATGAAGTTCCTTCTTGAAATCATTGCAATATGAATGTGTGCTCATTATGAAATTTAGGGATAAGCACATATCTAGGAATGTGGGCATGCATTCCTATTTAAATATATTTGGCCCTTTTCAAACATCCATGCACAACTCATGCATTCCCCCACATTGCCCTCACTAGTACATATTGGAAAAAATCCGACAAAAGGATTCCAACGGTACGGACTAAAGTGGTCGTACTATCAAAAAATTCTTGAAAAATGTTATAATTTTCAAGTTTTTTTAATCCCACCCAATATCATCATTGTTGCGACAATGCCTTTGTTTTCGTCTCAATTACGGAAATTGCTAACATAACGCCGCAATAGCGACGATAGGTGAAACAGTGTATGTCTTGCGACATTATTGGACGTGAGTTCGCAATTGCGATGATCCAAATAGAAGTCGTTTCCCTTTCCAAATGGTCACCCACTGTCAACTTTTGTCGGAATTACGACATCCCAAAAAATTATAAATATGATTTTATAAAAATTATAAATATCTTTCATCTTAAATATGTTGCGACAATTTTGCTATAACAATGACAATTCGGAAAGGGTGTAAGGTCTTCTTGTGAGTAAAAAGCGGATTTATTTTTATAATCATTATTGTATTTTGTGGGAAGAATGTCAGAAAATATTAGAGCTATTGAAAGAAATGAATAGGGTGAAAAGGGTAATGGTAGATGTTTTTTCCCTTGCAATAGTTGTTTTATGAGACATCCCGAGAGAATTTTAATAGCAACAGCTAGAAAACATTGTAGGAAATATGGGCACATGGACGGGGGACTGAATGAATATCATCCAATGGTAATTAGCTCTATATATATTCATTATATGTATTAATATTGATTGTATTTTTAAACGTTTATATTGTTTTAGTATTTGTTATACATGCAATAATTTTTCATGATTGTTTGTAATTATAAAGTTAGAGTTGCCCCCTAACTTTTTGCAAAATGCCCCTAGTAGGAGTAGAAATGATGTTGTACAGGTTGACCAACATGAAGAGATTAATGAATATAGTGTTAATGATCCCATGGAAGTAGATGACAACCATAACATAGTTCAAGATGATGGGACAAATCAAATGATCCAAGACTTGTTCGATCGACTAGATGAGGATGGGGACAGTGATGGTATTTACAATGAACCTTTGATGGAAAAAGAAAATAAACGACTTTAGAAAGGGTCAAGAGAAAATCTTCTCTCTACTACATTGCTTCTGATGAACTTAAAGGTTATGAATCATTTGTTGAACACTTGTACGACATAGATTTTAAGGTATTTAACATGTTTCATTAGATATACATAAAGGTTGAATTTTTTCCCTTTTTTTTAGTGTTAGCTAATGTGTTAAATAAGAATGTGCGCAATATTTATGATTAATATTCTAATTTACATTAACTAGTTATTTTTTATGGTGTAGATTGTTAGGTGAATTTATGTTACCATCATCAAATATTTTACCTCGCACATATCAAGATTTACTTGCCATTATGAAAGACATTTGAATGTAGTATCAAAGTATAGATGCATGTCCTAATGACCATATTATATATTATGGACAACATGCATCCAAAACTGAATGCCTGGAATGCCATATTAGTAGATATCGAACAGATCAAGTACCAAAAATGGTGCCTCGAAAGGTTCTTTGTCACATTCCCATAATTCCACGTTTGCAGCCACTGTTCAGGTGCAAAAGCATAGCACAGTTTCTGGATTACCATGCACATAACAGAAGTGGAGATGGTGTTCTTCAAATTCCTACATATGATTATGCATTTAGGGAAATTGAGGGAAATTGAGGGAAATGGCCATATTTTAAAGATGAACCTCATAATATTAGGCTTTCATTGGTAGCTGACGATGTTAATCCATTTGCAAAGCTTAGGTCTATTTACTCAGTGTGGCCTATTTTTGTTATCAACAATAGCATTCCTCCTTGGATGTCAATAAAAGGGGAGCACATAATGTTGACAATGATTGTTCCAGGTATTTTTCTACATTAATTTTTCTAATGTAACTTTTTCATTGGTCTCATTTTTGGAATAATATCGTTTATTTATTTATTTACTGACATGTACATTTCAGGGTAGTAATCACGTGTAATTTCAAACAATTAGGTAAGTACCAAGTTAAAGATATGAATGTATATATCGAGCCTCTTATAGATGAGTTAATATAGTTATGGAAGGACATCACTATGTATGACATATGTAAACCAATCGGGCAAAAGAGATTTCAATTCCGTGGAATGCTTGTATGGACAATTCATGATGCCCCAGGACTAACACATATTTGTGGTATGTAACGTTCCGTTGCACTTTAATACTATATAATTATTTTGAAGATAACATGAATGTTTTTTTTTAAATCTATTGTATAATTGAAATTAATCCATATGTTGCAGGTCTTCAAACAAAGGGTAAATTTGCATGTCCAGTTTGTGGTCCTAAGATGAAGTATCGTTATTCAAAAACTTTAGGAAAGATGGTGTTTGATGAGTATAGGCACTTCCTCTCGAAGACCCATAGGTTTCATACTACTAACAAACATATTTTCAATGGGAAAGAAGAGACTGGATTAAAACCACAAAGAATGACACATCACCTATGGAGGTTGGAATATAATGGAAATCGCCAAGGTACAGAATTTGTTTATGTATCGTATATGTAATGTTTTCAATTTGAAATTCTATTTTAATTATTAAATATATTTTACCGTTTGATAATTATTGTTGTGATTTATTTTACGCTTCATCAAGGTCATCGTCGTGAAGGTAGTAATAATGGGCTTCCATGAGGAATGAATTGTTATCCCACTCAATTCATGAGGTTGCCCTACTATGAGCAGCTAAAAATAGCTCATTTGTTTGATACAATGCAGATTGGGAATAATGTGACAGAAACATTATAGCGAATCATAGATGGCAGGAGGGATAAAGAAAAAATTGTCAAAATTTGTACTGACATTCAGGAAGCCAATCATGCAATGTGAAGTGTGATCCAATCAAATAGCAATAGAGACAGAAATAACCTTCCGTGGTTATGAACAGAGCAGCAAAGCAATTATGTGAAAGAGTTCATTCAAAGAATTAAATTTACCATTGGTTTTTCTTCAAATTAAAATAATATCTTAACGAGGAAAGGTGAATTTGGTGGGATAAAAACCCATGACCGGCGTACCTTTATTAAGGTAATAATTTTGGTATTCATATTTATATATTGATTGTATATATATTTTAGGGTTTTTATTTTTTTGTATACTTTTGAAACAAATAATGATTATTTTTTATTGTTACAGTATGTTCTACCTCTATCTCTCCCAAATGACTTTGAAAACAACGCCAAACAAGTTATATATGATCTCGACAAATACATGAGATAAGTAGTTGTGAATAATTTACATGCAATTTTTTTTTCAATTTGTCGTTGTACTTAATGACATATGCTTTACTTGTATCGTAATTTTGTTGAAACATGTTATTTTCTTGCGCCATGATCTGTAGATGGTTTTCATTGAAAGAAATCCATCAAGAAGATATAAAGTATTGGAAGAGATAAATTCCTCGGCTAATGTGTGAAATGTAAAAGTATCTACCTCCAAAAAATTTCATTGCACAAGAACAATACCTCATACACCAAGTTGGGGAGATTGAAATGTGTGGACCTGTACACACAAGGTCAATGTGTATGGTGGAGAGGCACTTGAAATCATTAAAGGCTTTGCCTAGACAAAGAGCATGTCCTGAGGGTTCTATGGTGAAGGGATATATGGTATATCAATCCCTGGTGTATATTAGTCAGTATCTTCCTAAGTTAGCAGTGTGAACTATGCATGTAGTGGATTGTATTTGGGATGTGAAGTCCATCAAAAAATTTGAAGGGGAGCACATGTTGGGGAAAGGTAGAATGAATAAATTGAGAGGCAATTAAATTGTGGAGATTTATGATACATATGACTTTTTTGTTTATTTGTGTATATGTTCATACTCATTTAATACTTATTATTTCATCATTTATTAATATTTGCCATGGTTATGACTAATATCTAATATTGTTGAATTATGATTTTTTAGTCAGATCATCGAGATTGGGAGGCACTACATTTATACATTGCAAACAATCTCGACTAGATGAAGGTATGGATTGAAAGATGTAAAGAATGTCATGGTGGTAGGTTATCATGGCAACAACTGTTTGAATTGGTTAGAGAAGCTCATCGTAATGGATATGTTGATGTTACACAGAGGGAAATAGATTTAGCATATGGTTCGAAAGATGGAAATGCAAGCAAATTCACCCATTTTATTCAATTATTTTATATTATATTAATGTGATTGCAGGTGTGTTTTTTTCAGATACTTTCCAAGTTGTATAAATATGTTTATTAATTGTCAATCCATCTTTTACATGTCTAGCATATTGAAGTTGAAACACCACAAGGCTATGTGGTGCAATGGTTGTAAATTTCGCATCAAACAGTTGGATGAAACCAGGAAAAATTCTGATAGTGGCATAACTACAGTATTCTAGGTCACTAGTGTTTCATCTAGTAGAGACAGAAATCCCCGAGAAACTAAAAATAATTACTATGGGTATTTGGATGATATAATTGAGTGTGACGTTAATTCCTTCAAAATAGTTTTGTTCGATGTCAAATGGTATAGGTTAGTACTACATGGAGGTGATGAGGATAGAATTGTTATTGATCATGCCAACGGATTTCCGATGATTAAAACAACGATGTTTGAAAATAAAAATGAACATTACATTTTTCAAAGCCAATGTGAATAGGTCTTTTACTCAAAGGTTCCAGGTAAGAGGGATTGGTAATTTGTTATTAGATATGATCCAAGAGGAAGGACAGTAAAGTCTACTATAGAGGAAGAAGATTATATTGAAGAAGAAGACGATGCAGAGACGGAGCAGGAAGATGGGTCGACAGACGAAGAAGATGGAGAAGATGAACCAGGCGTAGGAGAAAATGTACCAGTTCTTGATGATGATATCGATGAAGATATGCTCGAAAATGATAGTGATGATGATGATAATATCACCATTCCTTTCAACATTGTTTCTGAATCGGATGATGATACAAATGTCGAGTTGGATGAGGAAGAAGATACAGAAGAAGGATGATACAGATGTTGAGTTGTATGAGGTACGTAGCTATATATTTTAATTTGTATGAATTATTCTCTTTAAATAATTTACTTATGTGGGTTTATTACATGTTTTTAAGTTTTATGTCATTTTTTATATCCTACGTTACATGTTTTTTATCATATCAAACCTGGAAATAGTGGCCATAGAGTACGTCATCATGCTAAACCAAAATTATCATTTACAAACACATGATAATTTACTTTACCTTAAATAATTTTTGTTTGGTAGTTTCTATGTCTAAATATAATTAGTATGTTTCTTTCGATTATTTTCTATTTTGAAGATTGGGTATTGGGGAATTGAGAGTGATATGAGGAGGAGGGGAGGGGCCATATGAGCTTCCACCTTCATGTGGTTGGCCATTTTCAACAGAGAATAAATTATTCTCGCAACCAAGTGAAGCTCATTCATATTTATATCTATCATCTTTGGCAGTAGATGACATTTCTTCTTGAGATAATGGGTTCGTACTACTCTGTATGGAGCAAAAACCTTAGATGAGAGCAAAAAACAAAGACAAGAAATAATTGACGAAGCTTGTGCAATTTATCATGAAGTACTTTTTTATCAACAATATTTCCATGCTTGAACTAGGTGCGGGAATGTGCGTCTCAAACCAACATTAAAAGAAAAATATAAATTCAATACATTGTTATATTGTGAGTAGACATGGGAAACACTGACCTCTGAATGGAGCCAATGTTGAAATTTCCTCAAATTGTTTCTGTGTGCATTGAAATTTGACATGGGTGGGCTGTTCGCATGCCTTCACAATATGGGAGTCTTTTCGGACTCAAAGAGGACTCACACACCCAGTACTACTATATATCTATGATATCATCCTAGTTTCATTTGAAATTTCATGAAAAAGGCAGTAGACGACATTTCATCTTGAGATAATGGGTTTGTATTACTATATATGGAGCATAAAACTTAGATGAGAGAAAAAAACAAAGACAAGAAATAAGGCCTTTTAATTAAAAACCCAACCAACAGTTACATTAATTATCAATCTGGGAGCATATGACTTTCAAGACCACTGCAAAATATAGGCAAGTACAATTCCTTCCTAATGTTGTGAGAAATATTAATTGAAATGCAACTAATGAGATGAACTAGCAGCAACTGTAACTAAGAAATAATCCCAAAGTCTTATGGTCTAAAAATGAATAACAACACACCAACCCTCTATTTTAACCAATCCAGAGAAGAATTCTGTTGAAATAAATTACTCTAACAATTCCAAATTCATCCACTCGATTCCGTTCAAGAATCCTACATGAATATTTCAATCCCAGAAAAAAACTATGATGTGCCAATTATCATAACCTTATAATCTATCTGAGATTAACTAAGTAACCGAGTAACAGCAAATGAATCGAATCAAAAATTCTTTAAATTAGCATCTCTAATAGATCTATTGGCACCAAGGACTATTATGCGCTAACAACTTATGAATCCACTCGAGTAACAACAATCGTAATTTTGAAAGTAAGAAACACCACGCATTTGAATTGAGTAATAGCAATAAATAAACACACTATTAATTCATACACAACACACTGTAAATCAAACTAGAAAACTGCAAACCATAATAGCAGCTCCTAGCCAGTGAAGGGGGCGCTTCATCCTCTAACCAGGGCTACAACACACACTTACAAACTCAAGGGATCAAAAGAGAATTTTTATTAAAATGAATGAGTTACAGCAGTGTTACAGATTGACACTCTTTTATCCTCTAAGCCTGAGATTTCTCTCTAAATTCTTCCTAAACCCGTAGGCTACATAGCACATCTTTTATACACTTCCTCGAGTAACAGCCACCTAATTTGAACACCTTGAGAATCAAAGACTCTCAAGTTTGTTCGTTTAATATTTCATATTATCATGTTACTCGTCATAGGTGTTGTTAAAACTCTTTATTCACAAATGCACAATACAGTACAAAATCCATATAAATTCGGGAGTTGTTACTCCAACATATCGAATGGAGGTTGGTTGTACAGATGGCGCTATAAAAGCTCACTCTTGAGCTCAGAAAGGGACAACAAAATCCCGAAGTATAAGTAGCAACCCAAGTTCCTGAATCCATGGAAGAGTAGCAGCGTGTCATCTTTGATCTCGATCCTCCTGCTTCTAACCTGCTTCACACAAGTTTCTTAACTGATTCGATTAGTAGGAAAAATAAAAGCATAAGACCAAATTAAATGCTCAATTCATAACTTAAAACAACATGATGTCCAAAGGCTGTACCTTAATTCAAATCTTGGATTATGGAATAATTATTAGCAAAAAGGAGTTAAAAGTAAGCTCAAATGCAATGGGAACGGGGTGTATTAAGTGTCAAAAAGAGGGCATTTCATGGGCCCAACATCTCCCCCAAACTTGTCCCAATGCATGTCCTCATGCATACCGATTGATGTCTCGGTTATCCCTGGAATGAGATGCATGTAAGGAGCTAAGTGAGTATGCAACATGTGTCTGCTCCTTAGAAAACCTGAACCCACCTAAAATCCTTACTGCTAACCCTCACATGTTCTCTGTTTCAGTCAAATCATACATGGGTCTATATATTTCCACAGGAAACCATATGATAGGGAAGTGAAACCTTACCCCAATCCATCTTGCCCCTTTCTGCTGGATACCTTCAATGTATGTGTTCAGTCTATCCATTTACCTGTTAAAATTTGGGAATCCAAAAGGTTCCCTCATTGTTACTTCCACAAGAGAGAGATTCCATCTCCTTTTGCTACATCTCAAAGCATCAGCAAAAATCTCATTGATGCAATGCACACAATGACCCAAGACTTCCTTCTGAATAGAGATAACCTTCTTAGCTGCAAAAGAATTCCTCCAAAACTCAGATTGAGTTAGAATTCATATTCTTGCATCCAAAGGTTCTCCGCTGACAAATAAATCACATGCAGCCTGATTCTTTTCATAACTATCCTAGGTTGTTTTCCACTTAAGCCGATTGAGCATGTAATACAGAAAATATCTTAGATGAAGATCTCCAATAAAAGGCAAAGGGTTGCAATATATGTCTTCAGGCAGAATAAAATTATGCAAATAAAATTCTCATAGAGAATGTTGTGTTAGTTCATCCATATGCACAAAAACCCTCCAAAATTCTTCCTCGTCATGAAATATGGGGCTTGTTGCCTTATACCAATGATGCCAATTGAAGGAGAAGGAATTGTTCTTTTAAAAACAGTGTGTATGCAGGGGAAGGTGCTCTACATCCTAGCAGCTAAAATATGAATGTGTTCATACTCCTTTTCTCTTCATGCAACTTCTTACTTTCCTTATGAGTTGCTTTCATTTTATTCTTATCTTCCTGCCATTCTTTTTCCCTTTCTATATATGCGGCCAAATCTTCCCACTTATTCCTTTCCAAAGTATGCACAATTTGCTTATGTTCTACTAAAGGCACTATACTCTTCTGTAATGACTAAGCCCCGGACTTCCACTCGTCCCTTTCAATTTGTAACATTATAGGGGAGAACAAGTATGTTTGTGTAGATTCCTCTTTTCCTCCCATTGACTTATTTCCAAAGCACTACTCAGTCTGAACAGATTGTTATCTCTTATTCTGTCCTCGAGCTCCATAAGTTCCCCTGTGTTTTTTTGTTTGTGTAGCTTGTTCCCTCTTCTATGCAGTTCGAGCTACATCGGAAGGAGATTCCTCATTTTTATTTTTCCGAATAGCTTGTTTCTCTTTTTCCATAACCTATGTTGCATCATCCATAATGCCCAATCCAAGGGCTTCACAAGAACTCCTAATAAGCCTCCTCAATTATTGAATCTCTACTTTTGTTTTTGGTTGGCCCTTTTTAATCTTTTCACCTTATCAGTCAAGGAGGCAACCTTTTCCTTCTTCCCTTCCTCACCAGGTTCTTGTTTTACCTTACACATTGTGGCTAACCCAGGTGTTGTTACTCCAGGTTTGTGAGTATTCCCATCTCCTTCTTCAACTGGCTCCTATTTTACACTGCAATCCCTAGTCGGCTTAAGTGTTGTTACTACAGGCTCAAAGGTGTTCTCAACTTATTTTTCAACCCTATCAGGTTCTTGTGTAACTGGCATGGCATCTTCCATTGATACTACTGGAGAAAATCCCTAAGCTACTTCTGTCTCATCCTCATCCCTCACCATGGCTTAGAGATGCCTTCGTGTCCTCTATCCAATCTGTTGTTGCTACTGCTAGGCTAGGAGCTTCAGTCAGAGGTACTTCTTCACCTAGAGGTACTTCTTCACCTTGCTAGACCATGGTAATTTTAGGTTGGATACCTATGTCTGGTTCTTGGGGAGCAGACATGGTATTTTCCACGGTTGTTTCTCCCTCTGTATCCTGGATGGCCATCCCAATTTCTTCCTCCACACCTACAGATGGTTCTTGTGTAACAGCTATGGGTACAATAACCATTGGTTCAATGTCGACATGTTCCAATCCCATCGACCTCGTTCTCCACCTGGGAAAAAAGGCCAGAAAATCTGCAACCATCTTTTTCCCCTGTCGAGGTGTTGAATGTTTCGATGGTTGTTCCTGCTGGATAATACAAGGCTTCCAGTCTTCCTGTCGAGGCATTGGTTCAATGATTTCAACGCCACTTTCCTCCTTACGATCATCTTCTTAATCGATTTCACTCCCTTCTGATTGTTGAAATTATTCTACCATCTCTTTTGTCCCATTTCCTTCATGGACTCGTTCTTCATTTTCCTGTTCCTCCCGCTCATCAACCTTCTTCTACTTCCTTCATCACTTCTATGGGTTTCCTCATTATCATCTTCTTGTTCTTCATCTTCCCCATCTAACTGAGGCTCATCCTCATCCTCCAGGGATTCATATTCGTCCTCATCCTACAAGGATTCATTTTCCTCATCCTCCTCTTGCTCATGTTCTTCCGAGGGGTTCAATAATCGGTCCCAGGATAATTGTATGTCCTCTAGAGCATCGAGGATGATCAATTTGACCATTCCATGGTTTGTTAATGCCTCCAAGGGATGTTTTTCACCCCTTATGGCTTTCTCCATTAAATGCAATGAGCCTAGAAGAAAGTAGAGAATATTTTGTTAAATATACAGCATCAGAAGACATTCTCCAAACCAATCTTGTGTAGTCAAGATTGATCCTACCGTATAGAGGTGAGCACTTTGATTGCCTTCTGTGTAAAGGTTATTCCTCCCTTATAGAGGCAATTGATCAAAGTAATGATGTTGAAAAGTCTTATTGGACAAGGCTCCAGACTTGTGTGTATCAAGTCATGATTATCATGTGAACCTTCTGTATAAAGGTATCCATGAGATGGACCTCCCATATATAGGTGAAACTTCTGTATAAATTTATCCATGAGATGGACCTCCCGTATAGAGGTGGACCTTTTGTATAAAGGTCATGGTTTACTTGTTAAAAGCATTTGATGTTGTGTGATATATTATTAACCATGATCACCAAATTTCTATTAAGTCTCCTTTAGAGATTGATCACCTCTAAATTGAATTACTTTAGTATATGATCATTTGGCCTAGAATAATATAATATGATCACAGCATCCGATAATTCTTCTTAGTATAATGTAAGTGATGGATAATTAAAGTTAGCACATATTGACCATGCAGTAAGAGATAAAGAGATAAAAGATAAATCATATAGATCAAGAGAATTCGAAATTTCCCATGCAGACACTTCAACTAATTAAAAAGAACTCGAAATATTAAAGCTTCAGTTAAATATCAATGCTTCAGTTCAAGCATCAGTTAAAGATATGTCTCATTTAACTAAAGAACTCACAGTGGTCACTTCAAGTAAATCAATCAACATGATTTCAGTTAACTAGGTGTTAAATAAAAGGGACTAGTTAACTAAAGCATTTTCACTTTAGTTAAACTAAAAGACGACACTTCAGTTAAAAAGAGTTAACTAAGTGACAACAAATAAGATGTAGCTAACTAAGTGTTATTGCATGACGACACTTATGTTAAACTAAAAGATGGCACGTGATTTATGACACTTGCATGTCGACACTTAAGTTAGCCACCTAACTAAGTGGGAAAGCTTTCAATTAAGAGGCGAGTTCATCCTAACTGACAGCTCAGTGAGATGAAGCATTGCATGAGAAGTGGGGCGCACCACTCCATGCAAGATTAATACATCCAATTTGAGGGTGAGTTTATCCTGAATTTAGAAGTTTAAAATAGAAGAGAAAAATGTATAAATATGATATACAGGATTGTTGAATCTAGTGTGAAGCGAATTCTCTACTCCATTGAAGGCAATGCGCTTCTCTTTGTGCATGGTATTGTTCGTTCTTGTTATTGTTGTGTTGGGCACACATCCCATTGATATCTCTTCTCTATTGCTTCTGTATCACCAAGAAGTTTGGTGATCTGTTATATTCTGAAAGCCATCTGTTATGTTGTGTTATCCCTAAAGTTGAACCTGACTGCTTGGGTCAAGCTTAGAGAAATCTTAGATGGTAGATATCAGACATCTACTCAGTAATTTTTATGATGTTCTGGTGGCAGATGAGTATATAACAGAGATCAAGCAACTTAATGATTAGGTAGCAGGGAGTACATGGGTTTCAAAGCATGGACAAAAGATGACTATGATCATAAACCTATGAATATAAGAGCTCAAATATCATCTCTTGATGGCGGCATAGTTGTATACTAATCAAAAGAATTGAAACATGAAATTTAGACCATGAGTCAACAAAATACTGACAGCATATACTTCATTGATTAGAAATAAAACAGGCTCAAAGATCATACTTTATTAAAGAAACATTCATCTTCTATAAAAATTAACATAAAAAACAGCATAAATGCTGGTACATTTCTGTATCAGACTGACCCCCTACCTCAGCCCTCGGCTGGAACTCTACCCATCGTCATTACAAACTGATTGGATATATAAATATTACAATCAACAAATATCATATCCCCCAAAAGAGAAGGATCGACAACCTCCTAGACTAAATTTAGATTGATAGTTATAGGAAATTAGGATCTGGTAACAAACAGATAAGATCTGAAATAAACTCAAGATCCTATTTTTATGCAACTTATTTGACCAAAGCTTATCGCTATTCTTCTTTCGATTCCCACAAATAGCTGATGCTGACAGGTGTTGAAGATGATGATCATGCTTTAGAGAAGCCTCAGGAACCATTATATTACTTGCCATTTTTTAAAATCCAACATTCTCTGCTTTGAAGCTAATATGGTCACAGCCTAGCAAGTGCTCCTGCAAACTGTATGAAAACTTAATTAAACAACCTGCCTGTCTTTCAAATTGCTCCTTGATTGCACTTTATTCTATCAGCAAATGCCTCTGTTTCATTTATATATGTTTGTATTGCTTCAGCATTTAATCAACTAGAACTTTCAATCATGGCTGTCAAGTTCTCAGCTTCAGAAGGATCGTGACAAACTGGTGAGGCGCATTTAGAGTAACTTGTTTGCTTCCACAAATCCTTGGATCTCAGACCCCATAATACTAGTATCTACTGAAGAAAACTAACAATCCGAGATGAGTAGCCTTCAAAGTTCTCAAGCTTCAAGTCTTTGTGCTTATTTAGCATCAAATGTATCCGATTTACATCACTTATAAATCCAAAAACTGGACATGCTCTTTCTATCTAGGAAATCTTGGGCATTTTGAAGTTTTGGATTGATTCAACGCTGGCATCAACCGTAAGCCTCCCTTTGACACACTCAAATATTTTTTAAATGAATCCAATGCTTGATATTGTCACTTGGGTGCTCGATATCCAATTTGGGCACTGTTGTAGATGCTTGCATTGACACATGGATTGTCTCATTTTTAAAAAATTGGATGAGCACCCTTTTGTAGATTTGTCTCTTTTAATACTCATAATTGTTCAATTAGCAACCCGACCACCATAAATAACAGCCAAACACTAGATCCAAACGCTGAGGTGAGTTTTCCATCAACAAACAGAGTTTAAAAGAACAAAACTTATTAATTATATATTAATTCAACTCTACCTATACCTTTTATTTGATTAAAAATACAAACTCGACAAAATTGTTGATGGCTCTGGCCTTTGGGGAATGCTGCCAGGATCCAAAATTTTATGGGATAAATCTGGAGATAACATGTTGTAAAAGAAAGCATTCTCTGCTATCCATTATATTATACTAAGAATAATTGCTTGGGTTTTTGTTCTCATAATTTTGAGGATTTTCCCCAGGGTATATCTTGTGTTATGGTTGTATGAATTTCAAGGATTGAATTGTCTCATTGCTTCAAGTCTATGCATATAAAAGAATTAAATATCAAAGATCAACCAAATTTCAACATGGTATCATAGCTAAGGGTGTGAAGGAGCTCAGCTTTGCATGCCAGTTAGCGCCTACGTAGATCCTGAGAAGTTGAGCATAATATTTGAAGACTATGGCATCAGTCTTTGTACGACCGAAAGACCATCTTGAGGGCACCTCAAACTTCAACACTTGGAAGGATAGGATTCTCAACATCCTAGAGGAACATGACTTGGATGGCTATGTATCCACTATGGTGGAGGAGCCTACATCTAATGCAAGGCGCATCAAATTCAAGAAGAATAAAGCTAAGGCTAAACGGATCATCTATGATTCGATAAAAGATAACTTGATGCCCGTGATCACACTGTTGAAGACCACGAAAGAATGTTATGATACATTGACTAATCTATATGAGAAGAAGGCCCCGAGTCAAAAGAAGGCATTGAAGAATAAGCTTCGAAACTTAAAGATGGAGACAGATGAGACAGTGGCCTCCTTCTTCTCCAAGATCTCTCAAGTAAGATATCAGCTTGCTAGCATTGGAGTAGTGGTGGATGAAGATGATATTCTCCAAACCTCTATTGATGGTATCCCATCCTCATGGGAGACCTTCTTGGCTGCGGTAAATGGTCAAGAGGTACAACCTAATTTCAAAAGGTTGTGGCATGACTTCCTCCAAGAGGAGGGGCAAATCCAGAGCAAGTCAGTGTGCATCAAAGAAGAAAATATTTCCCTCACGGCAATAATGAAGAAAGGAAAGAAACCCTTATTCCAAAAGAATTTCTCTCATTCAAAGAAGAAGGAGTTCAACAAAGGCTTTGACAAGTCAAAATCTAGATGCTTCTATTGCAACAAGAAAGGCCATTTCTCAAGAGATTATAGATCAAAGGGGAAAGGAAATTTCCATTCTTCTAGTGCCATAGAAGATGAAATCACTCAAAAGAATGCATCCGAAGAAAAGGAGACAAGAAGAGAGTATTATCTTGTCTCATCCCTTTCAGGATCCATCATCACAAATGCAGACACATGGTTTATTGACAATGGTGCATCCAAACATATGATTGGTTACAAGAGTACCATCACTGATCTAAAAGAAAAAGAATTCACATGCATCGTAGAGTATGCAAACACATGGTTGATTGACAGTGGTGCATCCACACATATGATTGGTTACAAGAGTAACATCACTAATCTAAAAGAGAAAGAATTTACATGCATGGTAGATTTGGGGGACAACTCAAATTATTCGATCCAAGGAGTTGGATCCACCTCATTCCAACTGAGCATTGGTGATGTTCTACATGTGGAGGACATTCTATATGTTCTAGGCTTGAAGAAGAAGCTCCTCTCAGTTTTGGTTCTTGAAGACAAAGGATTCTGAGTTATCTTCATGGATAACAAAGCACCTTTATGGCCGAAGAACAAAAGCATAGAATCTGTTGATGTAATTGGAGTTCGAGAGGGAGGACTCTACAAGGTACCCAGGAAGTACATTCAAGCTATGATTCACCACACTATCATTCCATGCGATCTATGGCACCGAAGGCTTGGACACCTACACTACAAAGCGCTACCAGGACTTCAAAAGATGGTAAAAGGTATGCCCATATTTAATTTTGAGCATGATAGTGTATGTCGGGGTTGTGCACTTCGGAAGAATGTTAAGAAACGTTTTTCTAGCAATTCTACTAGATCTAAAGGGACTTTAGATTTAATACATTCTGATGTATGTGGTGCCATGTCATCCCCCTCCCTGAGTGTCTTCTTATATTATGTACTATTCATAGATGATTTTTCTAGGAAGTCATGGATTTATTTCATGAAGGCTAAAAGTGAAACTCTTAGCAAATTTAAAGAGTTTAAAGCCCTAGTTGAAAATCACATCCATGCATTAAGGTCCGATAATGGAGGTGAATTTGATTCACATGCATTTAATGAGCTATGTAGTGATGCAATAATATATAGATAGTTAATAGTACCATACAACCCTCAGCAAAATGGGGTTGCTGAAAGAAAGAATAGAACCATATGTGAGGTTGCAAAAGCCATGATGCATGATCAAGATATGTCTACCTCATTATGGGCAGAAGCTACCTGTACAACTATGTACATCCAGAATAGAAGCCCGCATGCCATTCTATATGAGAATACACCAGAAGAAGTGTTTACCGGTGAGAAGACAGACATCTCACACTTGTGGATCTCCGGGAGCCCAGTATACATTCATGTACCGAAATAAAAGAGAACAAGGATGGAGCCTTCTGGAAAAAAAGGCACCTTTGTGGGTTATAGCGAGTCATCCAAAGCATACCGAATATGTCATCCAAAGCATACCGAATATATGTATATGGTGAGAAACACATTGAAGTCAATCGATATGTTAACTTCCATGAGGAAGCTTCTTTCAAAAGATTAAAAGAGATTCAATGTGATTCAGAGATGGAAGATCCCGAGTCTGATTCTCCCCCTTCAAAGTTAGAGAGGGAGAAACTAGAAGATGCCTCAAATTCGCTATCTCCTGAAGAACCAATAGAACTGGTTTATAGATCACCTGATGAACCTCCCGCTAAAAGAATATATGCTTGGTGCCGATAAATCTTACAAAATGCAGAGAAACATGGAGTGCCAACAGGCTCATCTAGAGAGCGCAAGCAACCTAACAGATATTCAGGGTATGTTACACTGATGAGTCACGTCATTGATTTAGAACCATCCTCATATGAAGAAGCTGTAAAGCAGCAAGTTTGGAAAGATGCAATGACAGAAGAGTACAACTCTATAATGAAGAATGATGTTTGGGAGGTTGTTCCCAAACCTGATGGGAAGTCCATTGTGACTTCCAGATGGATTTACAAGATAAATCATGTTGCGGATGGTATCATTGAGAAGTATAAATCCAAATTTGTTTCCAGAGGTTTCTCTTATAAATAAGGCATCGATTATGATGAGACCTTTGCCCCCGTGACAAGGTACACCATAATCCGAACAATTATTTCACTTGCATCTGTTCTAGGATGGAAACTTCACCAGATGGATGTGAAGATAGCCTTTCTCAATGGTGAGGTTGAGGAAGAGGTTTATATTCATCATCCTGAAGGATTTTTGGTGCATGGGAAGGAGTCTCATGTTTGCAAGCTAAAGAAAGCTCTATATGGGATTAAGCAAGCCCCCAGAGCTTGGTACTCCATAACTGATAGGTACCTTAAAAAACGGGGTTTCTGTAGGAGTGAAGTTGATCCAAATTTGTACTTCAAATAAGTGAAGAACCAATCGTTCATATTGGTTCTATATGTTGATGATTTGTTTCTCACTGGAGAGGAACATCTGATTGCTTGGTGCAAGAGGGAGCTCACCTCAGAGTTCGAGATGAAAGACTTAGGTCTAATGCACTACTTTCTTGGCCTTGAGATCTGGAAAAGAAAAGATGAAATTTTTATATCTCAAGGGAAGTACATTGTAGATATATTGTGCAGGTTTGGCATGATAGATTGCAAATCTATGACTACACCAATGGTTTGAGGAAAATTCATGAGTCAGGCTCTAGATCAGATCCAGTAGATCCCACTTTTTATAGACAGCTTATAGGCTCACTAATGTACTTGATACATTCGAGGCCTGATATATGTTATGCTGTGAGCATTCTGAGTCAATTTATGCATGATCCGAGACACAGACACTGGACAGTTGCTAAGCATGTGCTTAGGTACCTTCGAGGTACAATTTCATATTGACTCAGATATGCCTCTAGTGGAGGATTCACGTTACTTGGTTATACAGACTCAGATTGGGGAGGAAACATTGTGGACCGTAAGAGCACATCCGGCTACTGTTATAGCCTAGGATCAGCTATGATATCTTGGTCCAATAGGAAGTAGGGCTTCGTAGCCCAGAGCATTACCGAAGCAAAATACATAGTTGCTAGTGTTTCCTGCCAAGAAGCAGTGTGTCTCATAAATCTATTTGCGGGGTTGTTCAGTGAAAAGCTTAATCCTATCGTTATTAGGTGTGACAATCAGAGTTGCATCAAGCTTTCCGAAAACCCAGTGTTTCATGACAAGTCGAAGCACATTGAAATGAAGTATCAATTCATCTGAAACATGGTCCAGAAAGGTATAGTGAAACTTCAGTACATTACTACTGATGAGAAGATTTCAAATGTGTTAACAAAGCCTCTGTCAGTGACGAAGTTCAGGTACTTTCGAGACAAGCTTGGTATGGCAGAGAATGCCTCCCTCGCTGAGAGGGAGTGTTAAATATACAGCATCAGGAGACATTCTCCAAACCAATCTTGTATAGGCAAGATTGTTCCTCCTATATAGAGGTGAGCACTTTGATTGCCTTCTGTGTAAAGGTTATTCCTCCCGTATAGAGGTAATTGATCAAAGTAATGATGTTGAAAAGTCTTGTTGGACAAGGCTCCGGACTTGTGTGTATCAATTCATGATTATCATGTGAACCTTTCGTATAAGGGTATCCATGATATGGACCTCCCATATAGAGGTGAACCTCCGTATAAAGGTATCCATGAGATAGACCTCCCGTATAAAGGTCATGCTTTACTTGTTAAAATCATTTAATGTTTTGTGATATATTATTAACCATGATCACAATATTGTTATTAAGTCTCCTTTAGAGATTGATCACCTCTAAAGTGAATTACTTTAGCATATGATCATTTGGTCCGGAATAATATAATATGATCATAGCATCCGATAATTCTTCTTATTATAATGTAATGTGATGGATAATTAAAGTTAGCACATACTGACCATGCAGTAAGAGATAAAGAAATAAAAGATAAATCATAGAGATCAAGAGATTCGAAATTTCCCATGCAGACACTTCAACTAAGTATTAAAGCTTCAGTTAAGTATCAATGCTTCAGTTAAAGCATCAGTTAAAGATATGTCTCAGTTAACTAAAGAACTCACAGTGGTCACTTCAAGTAAATCAACCAGTATGATTTCAGCTAACTAAGTGTTAAATAAAAGGGACTAGTTAACTAAAGTATTTTCACTTTAGTTAAACTAAAAGACAACACTTCAGTTAAAAAGAGTTAACTAAGTGACAACAAAGAAGATCTACTTAACTAAGTCTTATTTCATGACAACACTTATGTTAAAATAAAAGATGACATGTGAGTTGTGACACTTGCATGTCGACACTTAAGTTAGCCACCTAACAAAGTGGGCAAGCTTTCATTTAAGAGGCGAGTTCATCCTAAGTGACAGCTCGGCGAGATGAAGCACTGCATGAGAAGTGGGGCGCACCACTCCATGCAAGATTAATACATCCAGTTTGAGGGAGAGTTTATCTTGAATTTAGAAGTTTAAAATAGAAGAGAAAAATGTATAAATATGATATACATGATTGTTGAATCCAGTGTGAAGCGAATTCTCTTCTCCATTGAAGGCAAGGCACTTCTCTTTGTGCATGGTATTGTTCGTCCTTGTTATTGTTGTGTTGGGCACACATCCGATTGATATCTATTCTCTATTTCTTTTGTATCTTCACCAAGAAGTTTGGTGATCTGTTATATTCTGAAAGCAATCTGCTATGTTGTAAAAGAAAGCATTATATGATATCCATTATATTATACTGAGAAGAATTGTTGGGGTTTTTGTTCTCATAATTTTGAGGATTTTCTCCAGGGTATATATTGTGTTATGGCTGTATGAATTTCATGGATTGAATTGTCTCATTGCTTCAAGTCTCTGCATCTAAAAGAATTAAAGATCAAACGTCAACCAAATTTCAACATATTTAACCGTTCCCCATGCCTAATGTGAGTGAGCAATTTAAGGTGATAGGAAAAAATTACCTAGAATATTTCTTCGTAAGTCAAATATTTCTGGATATAGAATGCTACCTCCTTCCAAATTTCAGGCAGTGACTCTTTTGAATAGCCCTTCCCCCGTTGCTGCAACACCTCATCACCTCTACAAAATTATTTTGATGTATGCTCCAAGGATGTCTTCCTCCTTGTGAACCACCTTTCTCCGACTGTAGGTAGGCCCGTAACCCTGGCTATCGTCTCCTCAATGACAGGCACTTCAATCCCTCGCACCACATACTTTCCCTCCTGCAAATTATTGGAAAATTCCAACACGATTTCTTCGTCAAACCCTTTCAGTTTTTCAAAATACGCCACCCAACCTTCATCCTGAAACAACTAATAAAACTCCCTTCTAAGATGCAATTGTTCAATACTATCAAGTTCATGGCATATTGCAGTACCCCCCATACCTCAATTGCTGGTATGTTATTGTTTTCGGAGTTCCAATAGTTGTTACTTCAAACGGTTTTCTAGTTGCATGCGGGAACGGGAAAAGGTGGTGATGTTTTAATTCCAAATTGGTTAAGTTTACGCTTCCAGGGGGTTTTGAATTTGTTAATTTCCCATGTGAGGTGGTGGTCTTGGGAACAGTGCACACCCCCCCAACTTAGCCATTTTGACGTCCATGTCCAATCCGTACAAAATTTTCAACCAGTGGTACACCATAATGAATTAAGAAATAAATCAAATAATTAAAGTGGCCCATACTTGAATTTCCTACGAATCGTTGAATGCGGTGGAGGGTGACAAATAATATGTGCTTTAATGACACAGCAGTGGTGGGACCTTGCTGACGGAAGTGATATGCACGAAATCTCGTTGATGTATTGACTTGAAGGTGATGGGATGGTTGTGCTTGGAAGCGGCTGAGGAGAAGTTATTATGTTGTTACTGCTAAAATGAGCGGTTCCGCTAAACTTAGAGAAGAAGTCTTGTATTGCTAGTGGAAGGTTATAATGATGACATAGCACAACAACTTTCAAATTTTACATAATCTTTGGAAAATGTTGTTACTGGGATCTTACACGAGATTGCTACTGAAATTTTCCACATGCTAAATGATGTTGTACACCTGAATTATTAAAACATGTAGTTGGCTCTTACACGTGGTTGGCTCTGTTCGGTAGGAAATAAATTATTGTCAAAACCAAGTGAAGCTTGTTCATCTTTATACCAATCATATTTGGTGGTAGATGACATTTCATATTGAGATAATGGGTTCATACTACTCTACATGGGGCAGAAAACTTAGATGAGAGCAAAAAACAAAGACAAGAAATAACTGATGAAGCTTGTGCAATTGATCATGATCAAGTACTTCGTTATCGACATTATTTCCCAGATTGCACTAGGTGCAGGAATGTGCATCTCGAACCAAGGTTAAATCAAACAGCTAAATTAAAGACATTGTTATACTGTGAGTAGACATGGGCAATAGTGACCTCTGAATGGGACCAATGTTGAAATTTACTCAAACTGTTTCTATATGCACTAAAATTTGACATGGGAGGATTGTTCGCATGCCTTCACGATATGGGAGGCTTTCTAGAATGATAGATGAATCACACACCTGGTACTACTCTATATCTATGGTCTCGTCCTAGTTTCATTTGAACTTTCATGAAGAAGGCGGTAGACGACATTTCATCTTGATATAATGGGTTCGTACTAGTACTCTATATGCAACAGAAAACTTAAATGAGAGCAAAAAACAAAGACAAGAAATAACTGATGAAGCTTGTGCAATTTATCATGAAGTACTTTTTTATCGGCATTTTGATGATGACTATGATGATGATTATGGTGATGATGATGTCTAAGATTATGATGATGTTGATGATGGTGATGATGAAAATGATGATGATGTTGATGATGAGGATGATGATGTTGATGATGATGATGATGATGATAATTATGATGATGACGATGATGACTATGATGACAATCATGATGTCAACGACGACGCGCGTTGATGATGATGAGTATGATGGGGATGGGGATGACAAATATGATGACAATCACAATGGTGGTGGTGGTGGTGGTGGTGATGATGATGACGACAACGATGATTATGGTGTTGATGATGATTTTAAAGACAATGATGATGTTGATGATGGTGATGATGATAATAATGATGGCATTGATGATGAAGATGATCTTGACATGGATGATGACAATGATGTTGATTTGTTTAATTTTTTTATTGAGTTGTTGGGGGTTACAGGTGTTGGGGGTTACATATTTTAGGATCTATAGGGAATAATGACATTGACAATGCCAATGTTGATGTTGACGATGATGACAATGTGATGACAACGAGGAAGATGATGATGATCATGGTGATGATGACAATGTCTAAGATTATGATGATGTTGATGATGGTGATGATGAAAATGATGATATCATTGATGATGTTGGCGACGATGATGATGATGACGATGACGATGATGATGATGATGACTATGATGACAATTATGATGATGACCATGATGTCAATGATGACGTGCATTGATGATGATGAGGATGATGATGATGACAAGGATGATGATGAGGATGGGGATGACAAAGATGATGACAATGACGATGGTGACGACGACGACGACGATGGTGACGAAGACGACGACGACGATGACGACGATGGTGACGACGACGACGACGACGACGACGACGACGATGATGATGATGATGATGATGATGATGATGATGACAACGATGACGATGATGACGATTATGGTGTTGATTATGATTTCAAATATAATGATGATGTTGATGATGGTGATGATTATAATGATGATGGCATTGATGATGAATATGATCCTGACATGGATGATGATGATGATGTCGATTTGTTTAATTTTTTTCATGATTTATTGGGGGTTACACATGTTGGGGGTTGCATGTTTTAGGATCTATAGGGAATGATGACACTGACAATGCCAATGATGATGTTGACGATGATGACAATGCGATGACAATGAGGAAGATGATGATGACAATGTCTAAGATTATGATGATGTTGATGATGGTGATGATGAAAATGACGATGATGTTAATGATGAGGATGAGGATGTTGACGATGATGATGATGATGATTATGATGATTATGATGATGATGATGATTATGATGATGACTATGATGTCAACGATGACATTGATGATGATGATGAGGATGATGAGGATGATGAGGATGAGGATGGGGATGACAAAGATGATGATGATGAAAATGATGATGGTTATGGTGATGATGATGAAAAGGGTTATATGGAATTCAAGAGAACAATAATATGGTTTATAGGGTTCATGGTATGCATTATAAAGTTAAACATTAGGCATGGTGATAATGGTCATAGTGGTAAAATATTTTAACGTTTTAGGTTACTAGTGGGTTCAGGGTGTTGGGGTTATATAACTTAGGGGCTATAATATTTAAAATAAAAAAAATCAAACAAAATTAAATTAAAATTTTAAAATAAAAAATAAAACAAAAACAATAAAAGAAAAAAACAAATTGCAAACAACATTTTACAAACAAAACTTACCTGAGCGCTACAACAGTGTTTCCATCACGGTGAGAACCTCATCTTGTTGCTCCTGCTCACAGTGAGAACCTCGACCCATTGTCGCTGCTTGAATAGTGTTGTGGTCATGGCGCCATGGTGGTGATAACTTAGTCAGCTTGTTTCCCGTGCTCGAATAGTGTTTCCATGGTGGTAAGAACCTTGGCCCGTTGCCCCTCTTACACCAAAATCTTGTCATCACCATGATAATGAGGTGTGTACCCTTGGATTAATCATGATCCCTAATGTGCCAAGTTCTAAATGAATTAGGAAGGGGTTTTTTCCTTTCAGTTTCATATTTTTGGAAGGTCGACGCACCTTGCCCCTTTGCAATATGCGTCAAACACTTGACGACACACTCTGCACATTGACAAAGTGTGTCGTTGACCCTTGTTTCCTTAACTTAGCTTGCGTCAACCCTTAGTGACGCATGTTGCTCTTTGACAGGGTGTGCTGGTGATTGTTAAAAGGAAAAAAAGAAAAGTTTCGAGAGTCTTCTAGAATGAAGCTCTCGTGGAGGATTATCCCTACAAATCAGCATAGGTGGCATTCGAACCCCTATCCTTTTGGGATGATCCCCTAACCTTCTCCATGAGATACTCAACCTATTCTATACTCTTTGTCCTATAAATGCAAGCTTACTTTCATGGAATGGGGGAGGAAGAAGAGAGTATCCAAGTGCTGTTGAAATTTCCTTAGAGCTAATTTCGTTTTCTCTAGTAGGAACAAGGTTGGATCTCTGAGGAAAAAGACTAGTTGTAAGAATTTGCAATGTCAAGGCACGGTTGTAATCTCTCCCTTTGTACTTTCTTCATTACAGTAATATATACTATTTCCATAAAGATTGTTTGCATCAGATACTTAGAATTAGTTTCCTTTACCACTAGTTTGGATTAATCAATATTGCATATTACTATTGTTTGTGTGTTTTCACGTGTTTGTTGTATATTGTTTTGCAACTAAAGATAAAAGGCTGCATCAAGCAAGGAGACATTGTTATGGTTGCAAGGTAAGTTATTTCCTTGCATTCTCTATCATTTGATTAATCTAGGAAAGTTTATATGTTCTATTTTGGTTTTGTTCTAGATCTACACTATTTAGACTAGAGAGATTTGTCCTTGTCCGCATCGACGAAGTTTCTTGAAACAAAATTGTCGACTCTGTTGGGGTCAGGGGAGAGTCCGTGATCTTTGAAGTGTTTGATTTCTGATTGTTATTTCCGTATAGATCCTCTTAGATATGATTGATTTGTTGTTTCTTTCCATATATGCTTGATTCCTCAGTTATTGGGTAATCCAGTCTCATTTTGGAATCTTTATCTCACCCAATTACTTGGTCTTACTTCGGGATATTTTCCTTTTTCGACTGTTAATTTTTCCCGACACACCTGGGTTGTGTTTTCCCTGCGTCACTATCTTGCTGACGCACTCTATCCATGGTCAAATAGCATAACCGACGCACTCTGTGAGTGTGCAAGATTATCAATGACGCACTCTCCAAGTTGGAAACCTGCATCACTAAGAAGTAAATGCTCTGGTGTCTACTATAAAACTGTTTCGCCCCTCAGAATATTATATTAAGGTCAAAATACATGTTTGCAATTTGGATCAGGTGTTTTATCTAAGGTTTGTTCTCTGTCTGTACCAATCTCAGTTCAGATCTGTCATTTTCCCTTTTCTTTAGTCTTCTTGAGTTTTGGATCCATGTTTTTTCCTTTGAGTCAAAACTAGTGTTTTGCTTGCATTTTTAAGCGAAATGCATTGCATTTTTGAATCGTGTATCCTACAGTCTCTTTAACCCATATCAAGGTTTCAAAATAATTTTTGGTTTGGTGTAGATTGGATTATTTTAAAGATTTGAAAACCGTGGGATATCCATGTATTTTTTAGCCTCATTTTATTGGGTTATGCATCTTACTTCATTTACATGCTGAGTTATTTATTGATTGTTGGAAAAGATTGATTCTTTGTTTCCACTTTAGGTCAAGGAGAATCTTAATTTTATCTCTCTTTTGCTAGATTCACAAACTTGTAAAATAGAAATATTCTTCTTTCCTTAGTTTGATCATTTGACATTCTTGGTCCTACACTCATAAGAAGAAGAAAGGCTTGTTTCAGATCTGTGTGCATTTGAGTTAGACAAGATTATTGATTGGTTTTCTTTGTCTTGCATTTGATTGAAAACGTTTGTGGAATCTTTCTTTCCATAGCTTGGTGTGCCTTTTTAAAGTCTAAAAAGGTAGGAGACAAATTAGAATTTGTGTTTGGTGTTGATAGGAAGATCTCTCTTTGCCACTTTAGGATAATTTGGAGAGCATGATTTTTAAAATTTTCTTTTGAGAAAGTTAAAATTGCATTTGTATAGGGTGTGCATTCGGGAAGAAAAACTATCTCTCTCTCCTTCTTAAGTAGGAGTTCATCGAAAAGAAGATTTGCATCCCATACCTGCATGGTTATGAGTCAGGTCCTACTTTAATCTATCCACTTAACCGCATAAGATAAAATCGAGCGATACTTAAGTTAAAACTTTTAGCAACTTGGTGTGACAGGCTAGAGATGTGTTCTGGGTTCGTAAAACGTAGGAATTGTTATTATTTGCCTGCACTACAATCTGGGGACTGCGCGGTTCTTCCACGTACTAGTTGGTATATAGAACGACCTTTCACGTACTTCACGGTATATAGAAAGGTTCATTGACATACTCTACGGTATATAGGAAGGCCCCTTTTGAACAGTTGTGTATTAGAAAGCACTACTACAAATTTGAGCTCCCACGTACCTAGGGTATATCGAGAGACCTCTATAGAATCGTGGAACCATCTGAGTAATTTTATGGATGTCATGTTGTCGCAATACACTGAGAACAACACTCAGGGAGATTACTACGCACATACTATCAGGTAGTTGGGTTATACGACCAAGGGTACAGTCCCAATCCTCCTTGGTTAGTGCTATGAAAAATTGGGCCGAGTATAACTGTTGGACCCTACAGTATATCGTGAGTTGTGACAGCTTGACACACCCGTGAGGATCCAGCTTTTACATCCCTCCTATTCACGAGTTTTCTTGTTTCTTTTATTTTGAGTAGCATTTGTTGTGCATGATAATTAGAAGGACTTAGAGAGTTTATATATGGAAACCTCTATTGGGACTAACAATCAAGAGGCCCCTTTCTAAGGTGTACCTTTTGTCTTTCCTCCAGTTGGAGATATTGGTCCTCCCTTTATTGCCACTTTAAATATTCTTGGATTAACCATAGGATTACTGGTATGGTTATTCAATCCAGTGATTCCGGATGTACCCAATGTTTCAAATGTTAACTCTCCACCATGAGAGTGTCAATCCCAAACCGATCCCTCCCCTTCTTTGTTAGGTGTATCTTCTTATGTTTCTTCTTCCTCGCCTGATCAAAGCAGTAGTGTTAGTAATCATGAGGATAAGAAGAAGAAGAAAAGGAAGAGTAAGAAGAAGGAAAGGAAGAGTAAGAAGAAGAAGGATAAGAAAGAGACCAAGCATCAACCAGTTTCCTCTAACGACACTCATTCTATTCAAACACCTCGCAGACCCAAGTTCCCTTGCAAGCTTTGCAGGGGTGATCACCTTCTCAAGGATTGTACTGGTATTCACAAAGTGTTAGAAGAGTAGTATAAAGCCTCCAAACCACCTATATCAGTAGCCTATGGACATCATATTGATTATACCACATCGACCAATGACGATATGGTTAAGGGTCGGAAAGGTTAAGTCATGAATCCTTGTTTGTTATGCAAGGGCATGCACCTTATTTACCTTTGTCCTCGCATGGATGAAGCTTCTCAATTGTTGGAAGACATTACTATATCTCATAATCATCTTCCAATGAGATATCGTAAGTTGTCTCTTGACCCCCAATTGGTTGATGAAGTGGTCAATCCAGCTTCATTCTCGGTCGATCCCACTCTTTCCCCAAAGAGTGAAGAACAAGTAGTTCATCCTGCTCTTCCTTCGGAAAGTGAAGTTGAAGTGGTCAAGTTGATGTCATATCCACTTGATCCCACTCTTTCATTCGAGAATGCTAAGACTGAAGTAGTCACCGTGACACAATATCTATCTCATTCTACTCTTCTAGTTGAGAGTGAACTGAAAACCATTGATGTTTTCCTAGTAAGTTCAGATTGTTCTAGACAAGGGGAAATATTGTATGTTTCTACGGGACCTCCTCTGAGTACTAAGGTCATTTCCTTTGATTGGAATAGTCTAACAGAATCTTGCCTCCCTTCAGGTGTTCCTTTCCATATATATGTGGGAGTTGCCGATAAGGAAATATCCCACACTATAGTTGATGAAGGAGCTTTTGTTAGTATTGTATCCTCAACTACGTGGCAAGCTATAGGTTCTCCTCAGCTTTTGTCGGTTACCAATCAAATACTGGCTTTTAATAGAATACCTACTGGACCGTTAGGGATCCTTCCTCAGTTACCTATTACCTTAGGAGGGAAAACTATCTGCATTGATGTTATGGTAGTCCAAGGTCCATTAGATTTCAATATACTCCTTGGATGCGACTATGTTTATGCAATGAATGTTGTAGTGTCCTCACTCTTTCGAGTGATGTATTTCCCTCATCATGGAAATATGGTGACCATTCATCAGCTTTCCTTTGTGACACCCAATCATCGCATGACTCCTAGTCATCAAACTTCCATGAATGTTCCACATGTTTTAATGGTTTCTTCCCCTTAGGGATGGGGGGCATGTCTCCAAGCTCTAGACATCATGTTGGATTTATCCCCCTAGCTTCTTATGATGGGGGGTACACTACCATCCTCTGGAAATCATGTTGGATAGGACCCAATCCCAAGCATAGTTTACCTTTAGTTTCAAGCTTGTGTAAAAATGAAACCAATCCTAAGCATGGCTTATTTTTGGTTTTGAGATTGCGTAGAAATGAAACCACTTATGAGCAGAGTTTTGTTCTCGTTTAATCTCGTTAAAAAATAAAATGGGTTCCTTAAAGAATAGTTATTTTATGTTTCAAGCTTGTGTAAAATGAAATAGATCCTCCTCCCATTGAGTCAAGTCTCCCACCAGATTTATGACTTGAACCTTCATTTCATCTGACTATGTCACTTGATCCTCATTGTTCCTACCCCTCTGGTGAACCTATTCCTATTAGTAGCCAAGAATTTAATTTATTAAAGAATAAGAGTAGTTAGATGAAACGATGCTTTGGGGGCATGTCAAGCCACTAGCTTTTGTTGATAATGCTGGGGGGGAATTACTAACCTCTGGACATCATGTTGGGAAGGAACCCATCAACAAGCCTCTTTACGAGCATAGTTCTATTCATGTGTCAAGCTCGTTAAAAGATGAAACATATGACCATGAGCATAGTTCTATTCCTATCTCAAGCTTGTTAAAAAATGAAACGGATGACCCTACGCAGAGTCATATTCCTATGTCAATCTCCTTAAAAAATGAAACGGATGACTATGAGCATAGTTCCCTTTCTGTGTCAAGCTCGTTAAAAAATGAAACGGGTCATGATGAGCATGGTTCCCTTTCTATGTCAAGCTCCTTAAAAAATGAAATAGGTCACCATGAGCATAGTTCCCTTTCTGTGTCAAGCTCGTTAAAAAATGAAACAGGTCCCCATGAGCATAGTTTCATTCCATTTCAAACTCGTTAAAAAATAAAAGGGGTCCCTTCAAGCATAGTTATTTTTTTTTTCAAGCTTGTGTAAAAATGAAATAGATCTTGCTCCCATTGAGTCGAGTCTTCCACCATACTTAGTACCTGAACATTCTTTTCATTCGCCTATTCCATTTGATCCTCCTTCGTCTATGGTGAACATATTCACATTAGTATCCAGGTGTTTAATCGAGTGAAGAAGTCGATCAGGAGAATGAAACGAATCTTGGGGGGCATGTCTTCCACCTCTAGACATCATGTTGAAATCAACTCAATAGCCTCTCGAGACAATGTTGGAATTAAGTCACTTACTTCTAGAAATCATGTTGGGGGCATGTACCAACCTCTGGATATAATGTTGGGAAAACATCTGCCAATGGGAATCTTTTCGAGCATACTTTATTTTTTGCTTCGAGCTCGCTAAACCATGAAAATTATCCCAAGCATAGTTCATTTTCTTGTTGCAAGCTCGTTAACAAATGAAGTAGATACCATGATCATTCTTCCAACCTATCTTCGAGCTCGTTAAAAATAGTAAGATGGTGTTGAGCTTACTTTTCACTTTTTCGTGCTCTGGTTAAAAACATGAAAAAGATGTGTCGAGCTTACTTTTCACCTTTTCGTGCTCTAGTAAAAAACATGAAAATTGTTTTGAGCTTACTTTTTACTTTTTCATGCTCTCGATTCTAACATGAAAAAGATTCTGAGCGCTTTTGATACCATGGTCGTGCTCGTTAAAAACAAAGAAAAAGGTGTCAAGTACACTTTTATCTCTTTTTCAGGCTCGTAAAACCTTTATGAAAAAGGAACCTCCCTGAAGTTTGTCTTTAAGCTCTTTTCAGACTCCCTAAATAGGAAAAGATCACCAAGTGAACACGATTCTTTCACGCTTGTCAAAGTATAAGAAAGGTCATATTTCTAGTGATAGTTTATCCCTTTTTCAGACTGGTTGGACTATTTACGAAAAAGGAATACTCTAGTAAACATTTGACTATAAGAGTTCTTCCAGGAATTCTTTTATGATTTTTCAAACCTTGGGAACTAAATCTACGAAAAAGTACACCTTGGAGTCTTCTTTAGTCTTTTCAAACTCTCTAATCATGAAATGACACCGAGTTTACCTTCTTTGGACTTGGTAAAATTTAACATTAAAGGACCCTTTTAGGGATGAACCCCTCCTTTCTAAGGTTCGTAAAACATGTGATATTGGACTCGTCCAAAGGACGAGCTACACTGAGCATTTTTTATCCTCCTCGGGCTTGTTAATAAACAAAGAGGTACTCATTAATCATGATGGGGAATAAGGAAAGAGCATGTATTTATCTATGTTAATGACAGCTTATAGTCACCCTTGAACATGGCACTTGTCTGTGTCTTATTCAAATGGTTGGATAATCAGCTTGTCCTCAATTCATGCCAATTCCATGAGTCGTGTTACTCCTTCACGTCGTACGAAGAATACTGAGTCGTGTGCTTTGTTATGTCTTGGTTTTCGCCTCATTGAGTCAATGCTTCCAAGTCATTTGTTGTGTTGTTAAATGTTCAATGGATTTCTATCATTTGAGTCAACCTTTGCAGTCATCTCACTTTCCTTTGATTCAATTACTCCTGAGTCAGTCTTAAAGTCATTCCTCAGTCTGATCTGCTCCAGAAAAATATTTGATCCTCTTTCATGTCGATGATGGGGGAATCATCATGGCCCTCCTTCGACATTTCTATCCTTGTCGACTACAACATGTCGTCTGAGGATTAGACCTCGAAACTATTCAAGTACCTTGGGCTTGCATGCCTTAATGGCAGGTTACCTCGCTTTCAACACTAAGTTTACATCATTGACTTCTGATTGAAATATCCCATCGAATGTTGAACCTCAACTCCTTGATTCACGTTTGGCGGGGTGTACTATGATACCTTGGGAATCATTGACACCGATGGTGATTTCCCTCGCACTTATTAATGGTTTACATCATTGACCGGTAATCAAGTGGTTTCTACCATGTTCGACTTCAGCACATTGTAATCACATGATTAGATTTGTATCATTGCAGGTTCAGGATGAAGACCCTAGGATACTTTTTTTGTATATATTACCCAAGTTGCGATGGATATTTTTTTATTCGCATCACATAGATCCACTTTTGTATTGGTCGTGGATGTGTAATTATCTCATCATGGATCTATGCTTGTATCTTAGTAGTCATGATTGTGTTCAGTCAATTAGTATCAACATGGATCTGCAATGTATTGGTCGGCAGCCATGTTATGAGTGATTTGGGACATATATCTTAGAGTCTATTATATTTTAAAGTCCTTGTTCAGCACTTCAAGCGATGGTTTTTTGCCTCAATTTCCATCTTTCAAATTATTTCACCTATCCTATCCCTTTAGCTTCATACTTTGGGGGGGAATCTGTTCCACCAAAATCTCATCATCACCATGATAATGAGGTGTGTGCCCTTGGATTAACCATGATCCCTAATATGCCAAGTGCTAAATGACTTAAGAAGTGGTTTTTACCTTTCAATTTCCTAGTTTTGGAAGGCCGATGCACCTTGCCCCTTTGCAATATGCGTAAAACACTTGACGACGCACTA
Organism: Larix kaempferi; assembly: GCA_027924585.1. Classification (NCBI taxonomy): domain Eukaryota; kingdom Viridiplantae; phylum Streptophyta; class Pinopsida; order Pinales; family Pinaceae; genus Larix; species Larix kaempferi. Next base: position 18,333,029 of record BSBM01000799.1, read on the forward strand.
TGCACATTGACAAAGTGCGTTGCTGACCCTTATTTCCTTCATTCAGCATGCATCAACCCTCAGTGATGCATGTTTCTCTTTGACAGAGTGCATCGATGATTGTTAAAAGGAAATAAAGAGAAGTTTCGAGAGTTTTCTAGAACGAGGCTCTCGTGGAGGATTATCCCTACAAATCAGCATAGGTGCCAATCAAACCCCTAGCATTTTGGGATGATCCCCTAAACTTCTCCATGAAATCCTCAACCTATTCTATCCTCTTTGGCCTATAAATGCAAGCTTACTTTCATGGAATGGGGGAGGAAGAAGAGAGTATCCAAGTGCTGCTGAAATTTCCTTAGAGCTAATTGTGTTTTCTCTAGTAGGAACAAGGTTGGATCTTTGAGGCAAAAGGCTAGTTGGAAGAAGTTGCAACATCAAGGAACATTTGTAATCTCTCCCTGTGTACTTGCTTTATTATAGTGATATATAGTCTTTCCATAAAGATTATTTGCATCAGATCTTTAGAATTAGTTTCCTTGACCACTAGTTTGGAGTAATCAATATTGCATATTACTATTGTTTGTGTGTTTCCACTTGTTTGTTGTATATTGTTTTGCAGCTGAAGATCAAAGGCTAGATCAAGCAAGGAGACATTGATATGGATGCAAGGTAAGTTATTTCCTTGCATTCTCTATGATTTGATTAATCTAGGAAAGTTTATATGTCCTATTTGGGTTTTTTCTAGATTTACACTATTTATAATAGAGATCTTTGTCCTTGTCTGCATCGACGAAGTGTCTTGAAACAGCCCCTGATTGAATAGTGTTGCGTTCATGGCCGTCATGGTGGTGAGAACCTAGTCAACCCGTTTACCATGCTCGAACAATGTTTCCATCATGGTAAGAACCTCGGCCCATTGCCCCTCCTCGAACAGTATTGTGGTCAAGGCCGTCATGGTGGTGAGAACCTCAGTCGTTTCCCGTGCACGAACAATGTTGCCATTGTGGTGAGAACCCCAGCCCATTGCCCCTTCCCAAATAGTGTTTTGGTCATTGTCGTTATGGAGGAGAGTCGTGGGCAAATTTTTCCTTGTTGCATCGCTGGAGAGGCCCAAAAGCATCCTTGAGAACATGGTGAGTTTTCAATGTTACTATCTACTATTTTCATCTTATGGGTAAAAATAATTTTTCAAAATGGCTCATTTTCAGTAGATTTTGGGCATAATTCCTCCACAAATTTTAGGGCATAATTCCTTTTCGAATTTTAGGGAACAATTCCTCCACAAATTTTAGGGCATAAGCACCAGTCACAGTTTCAATTGCAAATCGAATTCTCTTCATGCATGCCATGTTCTCTTCATGCTTGCCCTATTCTCTTCACTGCTGCCCTGTTGAAACCTTTCCATTGAAGCATTAGAGAATGAACCATCGAATACAACTTGTACAAACTTCCAACTATTAATATATATGATCATATATTCTAACTAAAAAATACTCTAATTGGTTTGATGCTTGTGAGACTAGTTTTGAGACATTGAACTAGGAGATTATTGAAGTGTTGATTTTGGTCTCTCCTCTATGGAATATGCTACACAAATTCATCAAACATTATTATTGGCATAGTCTTAGTGCAAGCTTGTGATGACAATATTGACCACCCCATTCCGTTTGTAAGCAAGAAGTTGAATGCAATTAAGCATAATTATACAACCACGAAGTATGAAGCTCTCACCATTGTCTAGAGACTCTAGATGTTTCACCATTTCCTTTTGACATAGTGCTCCAAATTTTATGTAGATCATTAAGAACTAAAATACATCATCACCAAACAATTGTTGACAAGATTGTTATCATAGGAATATGAGTGGACAATATATTCTAAACTCTATAAAATTCATGTTGTTTCATATCACCTATCTCACAACACTTGTAAAAAAGAAATGGTTCTTGATGAATGTCTAGCTGCATAATTCTCCTACAAAACTATGCACTATGGACCATGCTTTTTGTAAGATGTTTACTATTTTTTGACAGAAATATATGAACCCCGAGGATATACTACCAAATTGTTTTATAAATTATTTTAGCTCTAAAATACATCTAATAACATAAAAAATATAAAAACAAACGTAAAACACTAATAACTACATAACCAATGAAAAGTGCACAATGTACATAGAATTTGAGTAGCATAACATAATGACCTAAGTTTGAGACAATCTAGTTTAAAATAGTAAGTGAACCCTAAATGTTAACCACCTAACAACGTTAGGACTACTTAGGATAAGATTGTTTAATGACCATTTTTTAACTTGACATGAATTTTGACATCAATGTAAAAATAGTATTTAAACATGTGCTTACAACATTTGTTAGTCTTTTGTAGAAACTACTTCCTCCTAAGTTGCATGAGATGTTACCAAAGTGAAATTCACAAGTGATATTGATGTTAATATATAAGTATAGATGGGTGCACATTTAAACAAATGGTAATGACATTAACAATGTTCCATGCATCCTTTGATCACCTTTTCATATATTCTCAAGTATTAAACTTCCAAGTAGTCTCACAAGCATCAAACCAATTAGAGTAGTTTTTTAGTTAGAGTAGTGATCATGAAGGTATTTACATTATTTTGCAGTTTGTAGGTGTTGTAGGCATCATAAGTTGCATGTTTGTCATGTGTGAACTATGCTTTCTTGTTAGTGAAGGAATTATTTTGATGTGACCAACAAATTTGTAGGTTAGGATACTTTGATGTCTTCCTTGTCTGCATTCTCTTCAATGACCAAATTCTATGAGATGAACTCTATGCAATGAAATTATTTATGTTTTCATTATCATCCAAATCACTTGTTGTTTTACTAATACAGTGATCTCTGTGAAAACTGCTTGCTTGTAAGTGGAGGTAATATTTAATGCAACAAAAACAAGTTGTGGGTTAGGAGAACTATGGTTGGAATCTTCAATGGCTTTGGATTTCTTTTCCTCGGACCTCTTGCCCATGACCATTGTTTTTCTATTCTTGGGTATAGATGTGTGTAGAGTGTGCATGGATTTTGTAATGTGTGAAACGTTTTCAAGGGTTGTAGTTCTAAGAACTGTTGCAAATGATTATGTTTATTTGGAGGCCAACCACAACAATAAATATGGGACAGGGTGGAAGAATATGAGGGAAGGATATTTTACAGTCATAGAAACAACCCTAGAGTATAAAAACATAGTTCCATCGATATATTTTATTAGCATACTCATGCACACAGAGTATCCATGTAAGATACCACTTCCAATGGTTGCCTTTGCAAAGTGTTCACAGTCATTAGTTTATGCATTGTTTTGGTACAGGATGGAAGAATATGAGGGAAGGATATTTTACAGTCATAGAAACAACCCTAGAGTATAACAACATAGTTCCATCGATATATTTTATTAACATACTCATGCACACAGAGTATCCATCTAAGATACCACTTCCAATGGTTTCCTTTGCAAAGTGTTCACAATCATTAGTTTATGCATTGTTTTGGTATTGAACAAGATATTTCTCCCAATGTTTATTTAACCCAAGGTTCAATGGTATGCCATGATAAACCATCAACCCATTAATGTGATTCAAAAATTATGACAGTTTATTAAATATCAGTCCTATGGATTTAAATGAGAAATTATGACCTTGTATATTGCTGATGGAAATCAAATTGAGTTGCAACAGTTGTAAGGCTTCAAGAGAATTTGTAGGAAGAATGTTAAGAGTGATGCAATTATCTTCCAGGATGAATAGACGTTGATGGAACAGACCTCATTTATTTATGGAGCATGCAATTAATATGGAGACTTATGGTTGTTAGATCTAAAATAGAGCAATATGTTGTTGACCAAGGAAGGAGAATAACAATGTGAAAGAGTTTGAAGTTCCCAATGCAGATCGTAGCTCATATAGGAAGGTTGGCTTAGGGATTTATAATACTACTATGTTATTTTTAGGGGTTGAGGTTAGGGTTACTGATATGGGTTATGGACCTGTTGTTGCTGCAACATCCTTCCCCAAAATTTTGAAGATATTTGGGGCCCCTCCTTTTGCACGTTTTGTAACAAGTGTTTTCCTTGTCTTTCAGGCTTATTTTTTCTCTTTAACTTGGCAAAATTTCAAACACTTGCTTTCTACAAGTTTTATAGATTATTTTCTCTAAGACAAAGTCCCCTTTTCTCTTCAGCACATTTTTAGCCTTAAGTCGGCCGCCCTTTGGCGCAAGTTTTAACCATAGATCTCCTGCTTGGCGCAAATGATAACTATAAGTCGGTCGCGCCTTAGCGCAATTGCTAATGCTAAATATCCCGCGTTGGCGCAGAAGTTAACTCTAAATCTGCCGACGCGAAAGCTCTGTTGCTCCTTTGTTTGGTCCAAAACACTTGCTTCCCAAAGTTTCTCAATAATTTTTTGAAGGCAAAGTCACCTTTTTTCTTCAGCGCATTTTTTAGCCCTAATTCATCCGCTTGGCGCAAATGATAGCTATAAATCTACCGCCGCTTGGCGCAAATGCTAATCGTAAGTCTGCCACTTGGCACGATTTGTAAACATATCTCGACCATCGTCGACGCAAGGCTTATCCCTATAACGCACGCCATCATAGCCGTGCAGCCCCGAGCTCATTTTTTGGCGCAGCACTATCATCGTAGGATTTAACATCACGATTGCCGCTTTGGCGCCAGACTTAATGTTACACTCACCACCTTAGCGCAGACCTTAATCTCGCGATTATCGCTTTGGGCGCGACGATTTATTTTGGTGCATGTGCAAATGTTAGGAGTCGGTAGGGTCATGAATACGGCCATGTGCCATTTTAAATTCACAAGTTCTCGAGCCCCGTGCTCATTCAATTCGCCGACCCACCACCTTACATGACATAAATTCCACCCCATTATAAACGCATGCAACGGGGTTTGAAAGTTATTCTGTCATTCGCCAAGTTGAACAGAGCTCACCATTCACTATCCGAGAACAAAGCTCTCCATTCGCTGTTGGATGCTTGTGGGAACTATCACCCATCTTGGAACATCTGCCAGCCCTCCAGGGACCCCGCAAGTATGACAGGTAGGTGATCCGCCCGTTCCTTTCTTATTTCCTAAGGCTTTGAGTCAAGTTTTACCCTGTAGGTAACTCACTATCACTATACATATACCTTTGAAGGCATGGAATAGCCAACTTCTTCCTTATTCCAAGAATGAGGATACGAAGTCGCCCTACGCGAGTTGAGGCCTGGAGAGCCCTATCCTCACCAGCTCGTCTCAGGTTTGTCCTCCTATCATTTGCGCGGCACCCTAAGTAAGTCTTTCCCATGCAATGTTCCATCTCTATGTTTTCCCGGTTAGATCCTAGTGGCCACAGTTAGCCCACTTAGATGTCATTCCAAGCTCAAACCTATAGCTAGTGCTTATTTTGGTTGAAACACCACGTGCATTTTCACCCCGCGGGAGGGAATGCTATGAGCCATGGCAGCTACGTGCCTACAGTGAATAAGCGAATTAAGTATGTAATGGGTGAATAGATTTATTAGCGCTGTGAATCGCTTATATTCTGTGCATAGGGAAGCATGGTGGTTATGTCGATGCCTTTGAGCCAAGAAAGATTTACCAATGCTTGCTAGCTAGGTATGATTCACCCATCGAGGATTATACGTTCGCGCCTGGGTCATGAAGCTAAAAGAATGCTCAGCCAAACCCCCCCCTTTTAGAACATGATAAGAGCAAAATGACGGTTCTGTTATAGGGAACATTATGAATGGCCCCGCTTTCACTTATAAACCACTCATGTGTATTTACCCGCATTACTTGAGCAAACCCAATGGTCTCTCCGGGCGCACAAAACATTTTAGATATTTTCGCATTTCTGTGAGTGTCATGACGTTGTTAGTCTGTCTTGGCTGGATATTTTGATTTAGAAAATGCCTACATGTTGAGCAAAATCAAATAGCGCAAATGAGAAGCTTTCTCGCTACCTTGCCACCATGTCGTCATCCTTGTTTGTAGACCTCCTAAAATCTTGGATTTACTTTTGGTATTGCATTGACAACGAACTAGCCTTGTCCTGATAAGCTAATTAAACATGAAATCAAGACAGCCATGGTCCTAAGATGTCACATAGGTTCTAGAACTATCATTCAAAGAATAATGAAACCATAGTGCCATTTATGTTATATATAAACTCAGGACTTTCAACTGTGAAATGGTAGCTGCATTTGTGAATTTGTTGATCTTTTGGTAGAACAGCTTCCATATTATGAAAGCTGGCATTTTCTGAATTTCTTTATAACTGTTTTGCTAATGTTTGAAGGTTACCTAATTAAAGCCAGCTCTGTCATATTTTCTTTCACAGATCTATAAGAGGTTTTGCATCTTTGACTGAATGTCTACATACGCCTTATTTATACTGCCATGCTTACTGCAGGATTATCATGCATAGGAGGTCTGCAAGGAAGAAAGCCACGCAAAAGATCGACTCAGATTCAGACGTAGAAATCCTGTTGGATACTTCACTCAAGACAATGTTCACTGACACACAAGATACCACCAATGTGCCCCCTGGGAGCTCCACCCCGGAATTCCAGTGGGGTGAGCTATATAGGTTTATCATGGACCAAAACAATCCTCAAGCCCCCATAGAAGATTCTCTGGTGTATGCAAACATCTGAAGGTCTTACCTCCATAAGGAAACGACTCGTCCTAAATGGTTCCCATGTTCTGAAGTCATTGGTTGGTTGATCCCTCACGTCAGGACTAACACTAGGTTCATAAATGATAAAAATGGGATGAACCTAGCATCTTTTGCTCCTGAGTATATCACAGCCACCTACAAATTGTTACACCAAAATGCCGTCACCCTTGTGCAAGTGTCGCAAGTGTCACAAGTGTTGCAAGTGTCGTCATCCTGACTTAGTGTCGTCACCATGGTCGGTGCAAGTATCGTCCTTATGACCAAGTGTCGTCATCTTGACCATTGTGATAATGTCGTCATCTTGACCATTGTGTAAACTCTTTGTTATTTTACCTAAACCCATTTTAGAGTAAAAACACATCCCTAAAGTTTCCCATGACTGGAGGGATTAACTGACCTACTTTTCAAGGTCGCCGCAGTCTACCCTTGTGCAACATGCGACGTCGTAGGTTGTCCTAATGCAACCTGCGACGATGTCAGTTATTTGGATTAAAGAGTATCTTCGAGCCCATTCTCGAAGATGAGTGATGTGGAGGACTATCCCTAGGTTCTAGGTGAGGTGGCATTTCGGTTCCTAACCTAATGGGAAGATCCCTTAACCATCTCCCCCTAATCCTAAACCTACCCTATCTCTTTAGCCCTATATAAACACCCACTCTCTCCATGAGTGGGGGGAAGGTCTATGGTACCCTTATGCTGGTAGAACTCATATTGGTGATTGGGAAACTTGTACCATCTAGGAGGCTTGGCTTGGACAAGTTGGATGGAGGATTCGACGTTGACGATTTGGTTGTAGCTTCATCCTTTCTATGTATTCCCACTTTTTATATAGTTAATATAATCTCTTTCCATAAATGTTGTCTCGTTGATGATGTTTAGAACTTTCTTCCTCAACTGTTAGTTTAGATCAGTTATTGTTTAGATATCTTGTACTGCTTGTATTGTTTCCATATTGTCTTGACAGGTCTTGTAGCTAGAGATCTGACGACCGTGAGATGTTGGAGCAACAACAAGGAGAAGGATCTGCAATCTGAAAGGTACGATATCTAAGTACTTGATCTGTAACTAGATCTACGAAATGAGTTTTGTATTCTGTACTATTTGTTCTACACTCACTTTGAGCTAGGGAGATCCAGCTCGCATCCGCTCGAGTGGATTGTCCGGTAACACAGATTACCTCAACCCAGAGCTTGGTTAGATGATAAATGGATAGCATAACATCTTATGGACCCACTGGACACCGCCAGGAAAATGATGATAGCTGACAGACAGATAAGAAGGAGGAACAACAATGAATATGAAAGCAACCTCCTGAAGACCCCTTATAGACTCATCGTTCTGATGTTGAGTCAGCTCTTCGGCATGCCCAATGGCAATATTTTTAAGATCAGATGGGTGCCAGTAATATTTCATATAGCCATGAATGGCACCATTTTTAATTGGGCCGACATAATTTCAGATAGTCTGGCCTCACAGTTAACTACGGCCCAGGGAGGAATGACTCAAAAGAAGGCAGATTTCTTCATGTCTTCGTATTTGATAGATTGCTTATTGAGCAAACATACCTTCCCATACTTGGGCTGCTCATGGAAGCCAAAGGAAATGCCTCTATTCATGGCCTATCAACTCACATGGGCAAGTAAATACGCAAGCTATTACAAGCAGGTTGCGAGAAATTCATCATGCCTCTATACCAGCTTACTTTTGTAAAGGAACTAGATTGCATGTCAGAGAACGCCATGTCCATTATCGAAGCATTTGGCGATTATTATCATAGTATAGAAGGTACCTATATCCGAATGAATGGAGGATCCGTAGCTCCCTTCTTGCTTCCCATATATGCTACAGATTTTGTCATTCACAGGGAAGCCATAAGGCAACTCTTCAGCATTAGCGGGATCAGCAGAGTTCTCATTGAAAGGAAGAAAGGAATGTATCTACCAATGCCTTTAACTATTGGTGCATAAAGCCTCCCGAAGGCCAAGGAAGGAGACAACTATGTTCAAGATTTAGACATCTTCCATTTCGGTACAAAGTTTTTCAGAAGGCATGACCCTTGTGGTGAAGTTGCCAAACATATTATTGAGGTCAAAACTAGCTTCGAGTACACCCATCTTAAAGATATGGAGGAAGAGTTTTCCTGTAGTGCTCGGAAATTAACGGAATTAGGAAAGCGCTACAAGAAGAAAGGTGCAAAGAACCCTAACCCCAGGCCTGTCGGCCTAATTCAAAAGGAACAGGAAGCATCAGTGTCCCAATCAGGAGATCCAACAAGAATAGAGCAGGAGGAAGATGACAGGATACTACATCAGCAGGATCAAGAAGCATCTAGGATCCAAAATGAACAAGCTGCCAAGTTCCAGCAAGAATCCAGAGAGATCAGGCTATTCAGCTGCAGCAACAAAAGGAAACTGCTAGAGTGCAGAGAGAGCAAGAGAAAAGGGCTTTGGAAGATGAGGCTGATAGAATTCAGATGGAAGAGGAAGTAAGGGCCCAAAGAGAAGAGGAAGAAAGAATCCTCCAGGAACAGGCTGCTAAACTGCCAGAGGAAAAATAAGAAGAGAGGGTTTTGTTAGAAGAGGTAGATAGGTTACAAAAAGAGTTAGCAGAGCTAGTTGAAAGGCATCAAAAGGAGCAGACTGAGAAAACTCCCGAGCCAGAACCGTCTACTCCGCAAAACATGGAGTTGGATCTGCCACTGATAGGACAACCAGGGATAGCTCGAGAAGGGGTTGCTTCTACTGAAGGATTAGCATTAACCCCGTACAACCCCAGAAAGCAGCGCCAGGTGGCCAACCTGGATTCCGTATATTTTCACGAGCGAAAAAGGGCTATCATTGACAGGAGAGTTAGGAAAATGGAAAGTGCGGAAGACGTATATGAATTCGTGGTATCATAAACTACGCTGGTCCAAGGAACTGATATTGACCCTTCATTCCAAGCCCAATGCACTGTGGCTTCAGCCGAAGCGAGTAGAGCCAATACTGATCGGTTAATGAATGAGGTAAAACATTGCAGAGATCAATGCTTCAAAATAAGAGATGACAGGAAGAGGGAAGTTCTAGAAGCAAATGAATTAAAGAAGAAATACAGGGAATTGACAGAAGAGAAGTTAAGGATAACTTCGGGAGCTCTACAGCTTGAAAATGAGAAGAATTCACTAAAGATGCAGCTGGCCATCTCCGAAGCCGAGCAAAAGAACTTAAAAACCTGGATATCAGAATTGGAGGAGCTTGAAGCAAGCAGAGCCCAACAAATTTATCTCCCCAGGGATCAGTATGAGGGGTTAATCTAAGAAAAGGAGCATTTGTTGAAACAGCTCAAGGAAGCAGTGGAAAACAAGCAAGATCTGTTCACATTTCACAAGAAAGCATGTGACATGCTCATAAAAGGCCATCAGCTGCTGGTGCTGGTCTCAGGAGAAATTTGCAATGTGAAAGAAATGATCATGAAAATCACAGCCATCGAAGTTGGAGCCTTAAAGAACAGAGACAAATTTGAAAAACATGTGGAAGAGTTAAAACAACAATTTGAGAGGAGAAGAGGAAAATCTGGATTCCCCTCAAACTTATGTGCCACCACTGACAAAGAATTTGACTTGGATGTAGGAGTCCTTAAATTCAGTAAAGATTGTGGTGCCAGGCTAAGCTTGGAGATCAGAAAGACAATCCGCAAATGTCACTCTTTCTACTCCAAAATCAGAGAGTCCCATGGCAAGTGCCACTTGGTTCTACCTGAAACTATCAATGAATTCCTAGACCGAGAACATCGGTTGCCTAAGTTGGAAGGCGAGTTGGACCAAGGATTGAACTATGTTAAAAAGGTAGAGATGATAACCCAAGATGAACTCCAACAATTCATTGGCCAACCCGCTGTGCATATCTACTTTCTGGAAGCAATTGCCCAAGAAGCAGCAGCAGGAGCAGCACAAGTCAAATCAGATCTGCGTAAGCATGAGATTGCAGCAAAGGCAACAGTATCTGTTCGGAGCAAAATTATCTGGAAAGAAATCAGTCAATGGGCCACACATATCCAAAGTGCAGATGGCCAAGCATCCATAAGCGAGCCAATTGGTGGGATGAGTCAGCGAGTCCGCAAAAGCAAGCCAAATATAATAAATAAACCCTCAGAATTCTTATTTGTCTTAAAAGGCTAAAATTCCTTAATTGTATAATTGTTTTAAAAGGACAGTTGGCTCTGATTTTGTCTTATATGGAAGGCTCCCCGTGAATCTGTGGGTTTTGTAATTATGCACTAAAGGACAAATTAGAATGTTCTAGAGTTTAGCGTACACTTGTCAGCTCAAGGAGCAATTTGTAAATTGATAAATAGGAGAATAGAAGAAGGAAACAAGGACTTTTGGCAGGTGAAAGACATTTTCAGTCTTGTACGTGAATTATTTCTCTGCATCTATAAGGAACTCGATTTTTCCTAATGAAAGCCTGGAGAGGGCGTTTTTGCCTAGAATTGTGTGTTGAATGCTTGCTGGACTACTCTTTGTTGCTATGAATTATTTCTGTGTAATGAATGATCTTTCTTTTTTCTTGTACAATGATGTCTCTCTCAAATGAGTAATGGAATGTATTGCCTTTGAATTAAAGCTATCTTTAATATCTTTTTACCTCCTACTGAGATTGCATCTTCATATTTAATGGCTATCTGTATGATCTTTAGATGTTTCTTTCAGCGTATTGCTCATATTTACAGTTTGCTACTTGCAAGGATAGATTAGATTTTCTTTATCTCAATTTTCGATTAAGATTTGTTTCAGCTCTGCATTTAGATTAAATTAGCTTAGGGAACTTGCATATCATCTTAAATAATAAAATCACAAAACGTTGGATCGGGCCGAAACCGGTGCAGAAGAATACAAATCTTTAAATCTTACGGTAGCCGAAACCGTTAACTGGACGGATTCCCCACACCAAACGGTGAACAATCTAATTCGGACTGTTCACCAGGGAGAATCCCTTGCTACTTGATGCTGTGATTTTCGGGGCATCAAGATTTTTTTGGCACTAGAAGGAGGGCCTACAATGCATGGATGAAAGAGGAGACTCTTCCTCTCAAGAAGATCCTACTGAAAACCCGCTTGAAACAGCAATCCCAGGTAATCAAGAAAATCTCAATTCTGATTTTGAGCAACAAGAAACGTTGTATGCTGTACCTTTTGCTGAAGTAGCTGATTTACGAAGACATACACGAGCTTATGTTAAACAACTCAGTGGTTTAAATGCAATTACTTTTCTCCATAGAAGAAGAAACCCTAGAAGAGAAAGACATTACACTTGTGATTCGATTCTTGTGCAGAACTTTGAAGAGTTGGTAGATTTATCTTTGGAAGAGATCACAGAACCTCTCAAAAAAGTCGATCTTGAAAATCAAGAAAATTTTGAAGATCCAGAAAATCTTGGAGAACTTTTTACTCCAAAGAACACTCCACTTAATTCACCACATGATTCTCCACCTGATTCTCCACATAGAGCCATGGCTATACCTGCTTGGAGAGCAAGGGGAGCATTAAATCTAGTTGGGCCATTCCACAATCTGCCTAAAAATCCAAAGAAGGCTTTTCCCAAATACGACCCAGGTAAAGGCATATCTGTTGAAGATCATCTTAAGAGTTTTTATTTAGCTTTGAATCTCTTAAATGTGCAGCATGAAAATGTAGTCTGTAGGCTTTTCCCATACACATTTGAAAAGAAAGTTTCTTCTTGATATTTTAGCCTTCAAGCTAGCTGAATTTCCAATTGGGAAGAGTTTGAAAAATGTTTTTTGAAGAAGTATGGAAATCAAAAAACTGTAGCTACACTCATGAAAGAATTATTGTCCATGAGAATGGAAAAGAAAGAAAAAGTTCAAGACTTCAACCAAAGGTTCACTACGCTCTTGAATAATTTCAACAAAGCAACTAAACCTGCAAAAGAATCTTTAGTTGAATATTATACAACACCACTTGAAGGCCCCATAGCAATATTCATCAAAAGAACTAAGAAGACCACCCTAATAGAAAATTTCGAAGAATCTAGGAAGGTGGAAGAAGAAGCAGACGGCATTGCTAAACATGCCTTAGATGCAGAAACAAAGCCAGCAACTAATAGAAAACCCCCGCTGCTTACTAGGAATAAAGAAGAGTCATCAACAGACATGGAAAATGTAGTTAAAATGATGCAGAAATTGTCCAATAAAATTGTAGATCTTGAGAAAGATAAGGTAGCTAGTACATCTAGGAAGCCTTTCAAACCATTCTACAAGAAGAGAGAAGACAATGACCAACCTCATCCACCTATGAACAACTCCCATGTTTTAAATCTAGATGAAATAGGGATGGAACACTTCTGTACCTTTCATCAAGAGCCGCACTCTGAAAAAAGCTGCCCACAATGGATTAATTCTATGAGTTTAGTAATGAACCAAATGCTGGATTCACAGATTCCAGATCAAGATGATCCTCCAGAGGAACAAACTCTTGAAGTAGAGGATCCCTCCCCAGATACCACTATGGTATTATGGGACTGGGTACCATTAACTGAATTAATAGAAGGCGATCCCGTGGAGAGCCCATACTCTGCTGTAAACATTAACACTCGCAGTAAAGGTCCCATTGCAGATCTAGTTCCAAGATCAACTACGCCCAAACCTAAAATTTCCAAAGAGATACCTAAAAGACACATTACAGTCATTCCGCCTCAACCTAAAGCTAACCCAACAGCTGCCAAACAGCCAAACATTTACACAACAGTTCAGCAACCAAAGGTCACATTGAGCAAGACAGACAATCAAACGAGAGTTGTAAAAGAATGTGATATGGGATATGACATCATTGAAGATATAAAGAACGTAAAAGCAAATGTTTCGATATTCGATATGTGTAGTTTGCCCCAGCAACGAAACAAGTTGTTGCAAGCTCTTCAATCCTAGCCCAACACTCCATTCACAGACACTCAAGAAGACCCTAAAATTAATGAAGCCAGTATCAACGGGAAATCCAAATCCCAGACATTGCCTTTCCTTTTAATTTTTGAAATCTTCAATCACAATGTACACAATTGTCTGGTAGATTCTAGAGCATCTTTGAATGTCATGCCATTGTCTATCTGTAAGAAGATTAACGGTCAACCAATTTCATCTCCCGCTCAGATTATTCAGTTAGATAGGACTGCTGTTAAAGTTATTGGGGAAATGAAGGATGTGCTCATTAGGTTGTCGACAGATTCTAGGGTATGTCAGTTCATTGATATAATGGTAGTTGATATTCCTGAAGCCTACGGTTTAATCATAAGCAGGGACTGCTCCACAAAACTAAATGGTTACTTTGCAACTGATTGGTCCCATTTATGGTTACCATATCAGAATAGGCAGAATCAGATTAAAATTTTGAGGGAACCACACATGAAACAAAATGTAACTCAGCTAGAAGGAAAGAACGAACCTGTAACCTTCTCATCTTCAGTCTTGGGAAATTATTTCTTAGAAATTGATCCGGGTAATTATCAATCTGAAACTATTAGCCATGAATCAGATAAACAGTCCAATCGCCTTTTTTTTTCTCGGACTGATGATAGTGATTGTAACATAGTTAGCTTAGTCACTGACTTAGATCATAAAGATACTAACTTAGTTAAATCAAACAATGTTTTTTGGACTTTGTACTTTGATGGTTCCAAGACTCTGGAAGGATCTAGAGCTGGTTGTATTCTAGTGGATCCTGAAAGTAATAAGTACTTCTTGTCCTGTATATTAGTATTTGAGTGTACTAATAACACTGTTGAATATGAAGCTTTAGTCCACGGATTGAAGAAATCCATCAATTTGAATGTTAAGTACCTAAAAGTTTTCGGTGACTCAAAAATAGTTGTAAGACAGGTAAAAGATACCATTCACTGTCTTTCACCTCATTTGAAAGGTTATCAGGATGAGGTATGGGATTTAATTACGCATTTTTATGCTTTTAATATAAAATATGTTCCTAGACTGCAAAATGTTGCAGTTGATTTATTAGCAACTTCCACTTCCAGATTGGTGCCGACTAATAACAAATGTTCAATTGAACTGGTTTTTAGGCCTTCTATCCCAGACAATATCACAAATTTAAGAGTTTTCGATGAAGATGATCAGATCATCAGTTTTCTAACAAATGAAGACATGTTTCAAGAAACTGTGATAGACAAAGAAGAGCATGATGTTGTTTTACAAGAGAAATACGAGGCTAAAGGAAATTTCATCCCCAAAGGGGTGAGGTCACTTGAAATGTTGTTCGATCTGCAGAGCAAATTCAAAAGGCCAGCATATACCAAGACCAATAGCTCATCGATGCAGCACGAATTAGTAAATCTGGGCACCGAAGCTGAACCAAAATTTGTTAACCTTGGTAAATGTTGTTTACCGGGAGAAAGAGATAAGTTTATCAAGATTTTTCGACAATATAAGGACGTTTTTGCATGGACTTATGAAGATTTGAAAACATATGACACCCGCATTATTCAGCATATCATACCAATGAAAGCAGGCTTCAAACCATTTCAGCAGCAATTAAGGAGGATGCAGCCTACTCTCGAACCTCAGATTCAAAAGGAATGAAAGAAGTTACTTGATGCTAAGATAATCTTTAAATTTCGGCATTCCGAGTGGGTTGCTAACTTAGTTCCCGTAAGAAAGAAGTCAGGAGAGATAAGATTATGTGTTGACTTCAGGAATCTGAACAAAGCTTCAGATAAAGATAACTATCCCGTCCCTTCAATGGAACAAATTCTCCAGATGGTATCAGCATCAGAACTCTTTTCCCTTCTTGATGGTTTCTCTGGTTACAATCAAGTATTAGTAGTTGAAGAAGACCGCCTTTAAACTACTTTCCACACCAAGTGGGGAACTTTCGCATACAAAAAATGCTATTCGGCCTAATAAACGCAGGAGCCACGTTCCAGCGAGCAATGGACATTGCTTTCAAGAGAATAAGGTGGCCATTGTGTCGTTGTCTATCTAGATGATCTAACCATTTTTTCAAAGAAAAGAGAAGATCATGTTGTTCATTTGAAGCATATTTTTATCGTTGTCGAAAATATGGTATTTCTTTAAACCCCAAGAAGAGTGTGTTTTCTGTTCTTGAAGGTAAACTTCTGGGTCATATCATTTCAAAAAAGGGAATTTCAATAGATCAAGAGAGAGTCCAAGTTATCAATAAAATTCCCATTCCCCATAACAAAAAATCCATGTAGTCATTTATGGGCACTATCAATTTTGTTCGAAGATTTGTCGGCCAATTTCGCTCAAACTATTAAACCTTTGCAGCAAATGGTCAAGCAAAGCACACAGTTCAAATGGACAGAATTGGAGAAAGATGCATTCAAAGATATTAAAGCGACCATAGCTAATGCTCCTTCCTTAAGAATCCCAGATATTGACAAAGATTTTATCTTATATACTTTTGCTTCAGATGATTCTCTCGTAGCTGTGCTCACGCGAAAGATAGAATTAGGGGACGAATACCCCATCTCGTTTATGAGCACTAGTCTGCAAGGTGCTGAACTGAAATATCATGTGGTCAAAAAACAAGCGTATGTTGTGTTCAAAGCAGTAAAACAGTTCAGACGATATATTCTTAAGAACAGAACTAACATTATAGTTCCCCACCCAGCTGTCAGATCCATTTTCGTTCAAAAGGAGTTGGGAGAAAGAAGGGGAAATTGGGTCACAGCTCTTGAAGAATATGACTTAGAATTTAAACCGGCCAACATCATTAAAGTACAAGGCCTATGTAAATTTATTACTGAACATACAATTGATGAAGAGCAGGATTGGAGGAATGAAGTCGAGTTGACTTCGGTTGAAGTATGTCCCATCTTCACAGCTCCCGAATCATGGTATAGGGATTTAGTGCATTACTTGCAATAAGGGTACCTACCAGAACACTAGAATTCTAAGCAAAGAAGGGCCCTCAATTTAAAGTCAGCAGCTTATCAGATCATTGACGGAATACTTTTCAGAAAAAAAAAAAAAATTTGATGGAGTTTTTCTCAGATGCCTAGAGAAGGAGGATGCAGGTAAAGCCGTCAAAGAGTTACACGATGGCCCTGTTGGTGGACATTATTCAGGGGAGACAATAGCTCACAAAATACTGAGAGCCGGCTATTACTGGCCCACTTTATTCCGAGATTCCCATACTTATGCACGAAACTGTGATGTATGCCAAAGGAGTGCTGGAAAATTACCAAAGGCAGCAGGACCCTTGCAGTCGGTTATCATCTCAAAACCTTTCGAATAGTGGGGTATAGATGTCATCGGAGAGATAAAGACAAATTCTTCTCTGCAACATCGATACATCCTGACAGCCACCGACTATTTCACCAGATGGACAGAGGCTGCCCCACTACGCAAGATCAATGAAGATGCAATCATCACTTTCTTGAAAGAGAACATCATAACCAGGTTTGGGGTTCCAATTTCCCTAGTATTTGATAATGCCACTTATTTCTCGTCTTTTAAAGTAAATGAATTTTTTTATGAAAGGGGAATTAAATTTCATTATTCAGCCAATTACTACCCCCAGGGAAATGGACTAGCTGAATCTTCAAACAAAAACCTCATCTGAATTCTCAAGAAGACTGTGATTGAAAATCAGCGAAGCTGGCATATAGCTCTCCCAAATGCCTTATGGAAAGATAGGGTGACTCCAAAGAATGCATTAGGGGTTTCCCCTTACACCCTTGTCTATGGCAAGGAATCCATCATCCCTCCCAACATCTTGCTTCCATCCTTGCAGTTGTCCCAAGCCTCTTGAGGGTCTGGTAGTCAGGTTTTACAATCCAGGATTGACACCCTGCTTCAACTTGAAGAAGCCCGGCAGAAAGCTAAGAATCGATTCCACCAACACCAAGATATAATCAAGAGATGGTTCGATAAAAGGAAGTCTGGTAAAAGAATTTTTGAAGTAGGAGATTTAGTTCTGAAATGGGACCATAATCATGAAGGCAAGGGAATGCACACGAAATTCCAACACTTATGGGTAGTCCCTTAACAAATTTCAGCAAAGCTCGGCCCATCCACTTACAAGCTAACAGACCTCTAGGGAGAGGAAGTAACCCTTCCCCTCAACGGCCTCGCCTTGAAACAATACTTTGCATAGTCTCGTTGAGGTTTTCTGTACATAAATAAAAGCTTTGTCCTTTTTCTTTTACTTTTTACTTTAGTCTCTTGTTTTCTGCTTGTTTCAGCCAAGTTGTCCTCTTTTCTAAGTATTTGATTTTTCCCTTTCCCCTTTTCTTTGTATATATTTTTCCCCCTACCCCTGCAATTGGGCCTTTCGTGAAGATAGATCTCTCAAGAAATCTCACGACTCATGAAGCTGGAAATGTACCCTCAAAAGAAAGTTTATCTATGCATTTTGGCTTTTGCTGATCGTTCTCCAGAATGAAGAGATCCTGTTCTGTTGGTCGCATTAACCCTTGTTTAATAGCAGAGATCTATGATTATCTTTATCACTATCTTCGGGCTCCATCCACCCTCACATTTATAAGCGTCTCAAGAAGATCGTTGTAGTTGGACCCACGGAAAGGAAGGACATCTCGAAGGCATAGGGTATTAAAATGACTCCATGCTACAAATCTAAAGCCAAAAAGGCTTATAATCAAGAGTTTGTTTTCCAGAAATTCTCGCCTCAATCAAAGTATAGCTAAGATAAAAGCCAAATGTTCAAGTCAAGAAAGCTGTTCAAAAGACCCAACTCAAGTTAGGTTCTTCTCCGTCCGTGTGGCTTGATCAATCAAATAAAATCTCTCGCTCACACAAAAGGAAATTATGGATTGAAGAACCAAAATCAAAGATCGTAATTTTAAGGAAACTAATTCTGGAAGGCTCAAACAGCAAAAGCTGTCAAATACATGAACATCCAAAAGGATGCAAGCAGTATGGGAATGAGGAACAAGAGAATATTGTCTACGAGATGTTGTTACAATCATGTGGAGTCCGATGACAGTGGTCGTCTGAAAGATGAATCTTCTAAAATGAACCCCATATTTTGGCCGTTGGAAAGTTTTAAGGATGTCTTTATCAAAGCTCCCCTTTCCCAATGACCAACGGATAAAGTGACTACTTCCTTTGCCCAGATTCGAACGCTTAAGCCGACTATTGCACATAAGGTGAACAACTTTTATCATTTCCTATGAACGAGAGGAAGTTTTTCAGAGATCTGTGTTCACTAGCGATTCGCCAATTGTTGTTGCTGCAACATCCTTCCCCAAAATTTTGAAGATATTTGGGGACCATCCTTCTGCACATTTTGTAACAAGTGTTTTCCTTGTCTTTTAGGCTTATTTTTTCTCTTTAACTTGGCAAAATTTCAAACATTTGCTTTCCAAAAGTTTTCTAGATTATTTTCTCTAAGACAAAGTCCCCTTTCTCTTCAGGGCATTTTTAGCCTTAAGTTGGCCACCCTTTGGCACAAGTTTTAACCATAGATCTCCCGCTTGGAGAAAATGATAACTATAAGTTGGTCGCCCCTTAGTGCAATTGCTAATGCTAAATCTCGCTCCTTGGCGCAGAAGTTAACTCTAAATCTGTCGACGCGAAAGCTCTGTTGCTCCTTTGTTTGGTCCAAAACACTTGCTTCCCAAAGTTTCTCAATCATTTTTCTAAGGCAAAGTCACCTTTTTTCTTCAACGCATTTTTTATCCCTAATTCTTCTGCTTGGCGCAAATGATAGCTATAAGTCTGTCGCCGCTTGGCGCAAATGCTAATCATAAGTCTGTCGCTTGGCCCGATTTGTAACCATATCTCGACCGTCGTCGGTGCAAGGCTTATCCCTATAACGCTCACCATCATAGCTGCGCAGCCCCGAGCTCATTTTTTGGCACAGCGCTATCATCACAAGATTTAATGTCACGATTGTCGCTTTGGCGTCGGACTTAATGTTACGCTCACCGCCTTAGCGCAGACCTTAATCTCATGATTGCCACTTTGGGCGCGACGATTTATTTTGGTGCATGCGCAAACGTCAGGAGTCGGTAGGGTCATGAATGCGGCCATGTGCCATTTTAAATTCACAAGTTCTCGAGCCCCGTGCTCATTCAATTCGCCAACCCGCCACCTTATGTCACATAAATGCCACCCCATTATAAACGCATGCAATAGGTTTTGAAAGTTATTATATCATTCGCCAAGTTGAACAGAGCTCACCATTCACTATCTGAGAACAAAGCTTGCCATTCGCTGCCAGACGCCTGTGGGAACTATCGCCCATCTTGGAACGTCCGCCAGCCCTCCAGGGACCCCGCAAGTTTGACAGGTAGGTGCTCCGCCCGTTCCTTTCTTATATCCTGAGGCTTTGAGTCAAGTTTTACCCCGTAGGTAACTCGCTATCACTATACATGTACCTTTGAAGGCATGGAACAGCCAATTTCTTCGTTATTCCAAGAATGAGGATATGAAGTCGCCCTATGCAAGCCGGGGCCTGGAGAGCCCTATCCTCACCGGCTCGTCTCAGGTTTTTCCTGCTATCACTTGCGCGACACCCTAAGTAAGTCTTTCCCACACAGCGTTCCATCTCTGATTTTTCCCGGTTAGATCCTAGTGGCCATAGTTAGCCCACTTAGACGTCGTTCCAAGATCAAACCTATAGCTAGTGCTTGTTTCAGTTGAAACACCGCGTGCATTTTCACCTGCGGGAGGGAATGCTATGAGCCATGGCAGCTACATGCCTACAGTGAATAAGCGACTTAAGTATGTAACGGGTGAATAGCTTTATTAGTGCTGTGAATCGCTTAGATTCTATGCATAGGGAATCACGGTGGTTATGTCGATGCCTTTGAGCCAAGAAATATTTACAAATGCTTGCTAGCTAGGTATGATTCACCCATCGAGGATTATACGTTCGCACTTGGGTCATGAAGCTAAAAGAATGCTCGGCCAAACCCCCCCCCATTTTAGAACATGATAAGAGCAAAATGACGGTTCTGCTATAGGGAACATTATGAACGACCCCGCTTTCACTTATAAACCACTCATGTGTATTTACCCGCATTACTAGCACAAACCCAATGGTCTCTCCGGGTGCACAAAACATTTTATATATTTGCGCATTTCTGTGAGTGTCGTGATGCTGTTAGTCTGTCTTGGCTTGATATTTTGATTTAGAAAATGCCTACATGTTGAGCAAAAGTAAATAGCGCAAATGAGAAGCTTTCTCGCTACCTTGCCACCATGTCATCATCCTTGTTTGTAGACCTCCTAAACTCTTGGCTTTACTTTTGGTATTGCATTAACAACGAACTAGCCTTGTCCTGATAAGCTAATTAAACATGAAATCAAGACAGCCATGGTCCTAAGATGTCACATAGGTTATAGAACTATCATTCAAAGAATAATGAAACCATAGTGCCATTTATGTTATATATAAACTCAGGACTTTCAACTGTGAAACGGTAGCTGCATTTGTGAATTGGTTGATCTTTTGGTAGAACAGCTTCCATATTATAAAAGCTGGCATTTTCTGAATTTCTTTATAACTGTTTTGCTAATGTTTGAAGGTTACCTAGTTAAAGCCAGCTCTGTCATATTTTCTTTCACAGATCTATAAGAGGTTTTGCATCTTTGACTGAATATCTACATACGCCTTATTTGCACTGCCATGCTTACCGTAGGATTATCATGCATAGGAGGTCTACAAGGAAGAAAGCCGCGCAAAAGATCGACTCAGATTCAGACATAGAAATCCTGTTGGATACTTCACTCAAGACAATGTTCACTGACACACAAGCTACCACCAATGTGCCCCCCGGGAGCTCCGCCCTAGAATTCCAGTGGGGTGCGCTATATAGGTTTATCATGGACCAAAACAATCCTCAATCCCCCATAGAAGATTCTTTGGTGTATGCAAACATCCAGAGGTCTTACCTCCATAAGGAAACAACTCATCCTAAATTGTTCCCATGCTCTGAAGTCATTGGCTGGTTGATCCCTCATGTCAAGACTGACACTAGGTTCATAATAGCTAAACATGGGATGAACCTAGCATCTTTTGCTCTTGAGCATATCACAACCACCTACAGATTACCTCAACCCAGAGCTTGGTTAGATGATAAATGGATAGCAGAACATCCTATGGACCCGCTGGATGCCGCCAGGAAAATGATGATAGCTGACAGACAGATAAGAAGGAGGAACAACAATGAATATGAAAGCAACCTCCTGAAGACCCCTTATAGACTCATCGTTCTGATGTTGAGTCGGCTCTTCGGCATGCCCAATGGCAATATTTTAAAGATCGAATGGGTGCCAGTAATCTTTCATATAGCCATGAATGGCACCATTTTTAATTGGGCCGACATAATTTTAGATAGTCTGGCCTCACAGGTAACTGCGGCCCAAGGAGGAATGACTCAGAAGAAGGCAGATTTCTTCATGTCTTCGTATTTGATAGATTGCTTATTGAGCAAACATACCTTCCCAGATTTGGGCTGCTCATGGAAGCCAAAGGAAATGCCTCTATTCATGGCCTATCAACTCACATGGGCAAGTAAATACGCAAGCTATTACAAGCAGGTTTGCGAGAAATTCATCGTGCCTCTATACCAGCTTATTTTTGTAAAGAAACCAGATTGCATGTCAGAGAACGCCATGCCCATTATCAAAGCATTTGGCGATTATTATCATAGTATAGAAGGTACCTATATCCGAATGAATGGAGGATCCATAGCTCCCTTTTTGCTTCCCAGATATGCTACAGATTTTGTCATTCACAGGGAAGCCATAAGGCAACTCTTCAGCATTGGCGGGATTAGCAAAGTTATCACTGAAAGGAAGAAAGGAATGTATCTGCCAATGCCTTTCACTATTGGTGCATACAACCTCCCGAAGGCCAAGAAAGGAGACAACTATGTTCAAGATTTAGACATCTTCCATATCGGTACAAATTTTTCCAGAAGGCATGACCCTTGTGGTGAAGTTGCCAAACATATTATTGATGTCAAAACTAGCTTCGAGTACACCCATCTTAAAGATATGGAGGAAGAGTTTTTCCATAGTGCTCGGAACTTAACAGAATTAGGCAAGCTCTACAAGAAGAAAGGTGCAAAGAGCCCTAAACCCAAGCCTGTCGGCCTAATTCAAAAGGAACGGGAAGCATCAGTGTCCCAATCAAGAGATCCGACAGGAATAGAGCAGGAGGAAGATGACAGGATACTACATCAGCAAGATCAAGAAGCAGCTAGGATCCAAAATGAACAAGCTACCAAGTTCCAACAAGAAGAGGCAGCAAGAATCAAGAGAGAGCGGGCTATTCAACTGCAGCAGCAAAAGGAAACTGCTAGAGTGCAGAGAGAGAAAGAGAAAAGGTCTTTGGAAGATAAGGCTGCTAGAATTTAGAAGGAAGAATAAGTAAGGGCCCAAAGAGAAGAGGAAGAAAGAATCCTCCAGGAACATGCTGCTAAACTGCAAGAGGAAAAAGAAGAAGAGAGGATTTTGTTAGAAGAGGCAAACAGGTTACAAAAGGAGTTAACAGAGCTAGCTGAAAGGCAGCAAAAGGAGCAGACTGAGAATACTCCCGAGCCAAAACTGTCTACTCTGCAAAATATGGAGTTGGATCCGCCACTAATAGTCCAACCAGGGATATCTCAAGAAGGGGTTGCTTCTACTGAAGGATTAGCATTAACCCCGTACAACCCCAGAAAGCAGCGCCAAGTGGCCAACCTGGATTCCGTATATTTTCACGAGTGGAAAAGGGCTATCATTGAGAGGAGAGTTAGGAAAATGGAAAGTGCAGAAGACGTATATGAATTCGTGGTATCAGAAACTACGCTGGTCCAAGGAACTGATATTGACCCTTCATTCCAGGCCCAATGCACTATGGCATCAGCCGAAGCGAGTAGAACCAATACTGATCGGTTAATGAATGAGGTAAAACATTACAGAGATCAATGCTTCAAAATAAGAGATGACAGGAAGAGGGAAGTTCTAGAAGCAAATGAATCAAAGAAGAAATACGGGGAATTGACATAAGAGAATTTAAGGATAAATTCGGTTTCTCTACAGCTTGAAAATGAGAAGAATTCACTAGAGATGCAGCTAGCCATCTCCGAAGACGAGCAAAAGAACTTAAAAACTCGGATATCAGAATTAGAGGAGCTCGAAGCAAGCAGGACCCAACAAATTTATCTCCCCAAGGATCAGTATGAGGGGTTAATCCAAGAAAAGGAGCAGTTGTTGAAACAACACAAAGAAGCAGTGGAAAACAACCAAGATCTGTTCACATTTCACAAGCAAGCATGTGACATGCTCATAAAAGGCCATCAGCTGCTGGTGATGATCTCAGGAGAAGTTCTCAATGTGAAAGAAATGATCATGAAAATGACAGCCATCGAAGTTGGAGCCTTAAAGAACGGAGACAAATTTGCAAAACATGTGGAAGAGTTAAATCAACAATTTGAGTGGAGAAGAGGAAAATATGGATTCCCCTCAAACTTGCGCGCCACCACTGAAGAAGAATTTGACTTGGATGTAGGAGTCCTTGAATTCGGTAAAGATTGTGGCACCAAGCAAAGCTTGGAGATCAGAAAGACTGTCCGCAAATGTCACTCTTTCTACTCCAAAATAAGAGAGTCCCATGGCAAGTGCCACTTCGTTCTGCCTGAAACTATCAATGAATTCCCAGACCGAGAACATCGGTTGGCTGAGTTGCAAGGCGAGCTAGACCAAGGATTGAACTATGTGTTAACACCAAAATTGACCCCCAAGGCTGAAAGAGGGTAATTCTGGGTAACCACTAACCAATCTTTGGACTGTGATACTGACCCAACACAGACAGAGAGGGCTCTCTCTAAAATCTCATGAAAATACTGGAATAATCAAGATTGTCAATAATGAAAAAGAAACACCAGCATTCAAAGCCAAGATATTCAATTACAACAATTATACAGAAGATCAGTTTTCTGTTTTGGAAATAAAATGATTCATGCATGGTTTGGTTGAAAACATATGGGCTTTAGTTCGGGCAATGGAGTCACCTTTTACAAACTATGAAACATCACTCACAAAGATTTTGCAAACGCATTTATAGGGGCAAGGTCACAAGCAACTAGTAGTCAAAGAGATTTTTATTTTGTGGGATAGAAGAGAAAAGAAACAGTCCATCAAGGCATACCAAGATGAATCCTACATCAACTTTAGCAGAATATGTTGGTGAAATACTTGGAAAGAACTAAGCAGAGCATAATCTCTATGAATTCCACTTAATCATTACCCTTTTTCCAAGCATGAAGGAAATAACACAAAAATGGAGTTACGAAAGAAAGAAGACACAATTGCATTTGGGAAAAGAGAAAATATAGACTACCAGACCAATTACACAGGAATCCCTGTCAAAACGCAAGCTTCAGCTCTGCAAACTTTATTAAAACAGCTCAGAAATTGTCTTACAGACTAATTCTCAAATTACCAAAAGCTTTCAACATAAGATTTTCAACCTCTACATCATTCTATTACATCACATATATATATGCCATAGAGCCATCCTGCAGTACTTCATCTTTCGCCTTAACGAAAATACTAGGACACCTCATTACACCAAAAATTCAAAAAATTATTACATATGTGTCATGTCTCAAACAAACTGATTAAGACAAGGAACGGAATATCATAGACAGAGGATTTTTTAACCCTGGTTTCGCAAATGACCTTGCGAGTCAAAGAAATCTTCTACTCTTAATGAGATGTCAATCTATGGTGCATCATCTGGCAGGATAGGTGTCGTTTCCTTAGTGGAGAGTAGAAAATCGTGGATTATTTCTGCACCTGGTGGGTCGCTCCGCTTGATTTCGAGCTTCTCCTTCTTCATCCTTTGTCGGCTTCCTTTGTACACCTGTCGTCCATTAGGTTTCTCGTCTTCACTGGCAGGGTCGAACTCTATGAGGTTGAATACCATAAGAGGTGGAGGGGTAGAATTTTCCTCCATCTCATTCCACACCCGCTTTGGTATGAACACCACTTCGCACTCCCGTCTCTTCTCCATGAACCAATCACAACAGAGAAGGTATCAAAACCACCTGATGCACCATCTTTCCTTTATACCAGCTTCAGATAGAATACGTGAGAACCTTATCCATAACTGCTGCGATGATGACGGTCGCCACGAATAACCATAATTTCCATGACAACACCATCAGTCTCTTCAATCAGGAGACCTTGACGTCCAAGGCTGTTGAAGGTGACCTTCGGCATGCTCAGCGACGTCATCCCAGATAGACGGCACAGACAATGATGGTGCAAAAGTGCCTCCCATCATACCGGTAATCCCCTGGGATATCACCTAGAGGTCTTCTTGGCAGGTCCGTTCTTCTGACATCCCTCGTGTGACAACCCTTAATCTCATGCTTTCGCGCACGCTCCGAAATACATGGGTCACATTAGCCTTACCACCTTAAGAGCCAACCTCCAATCCACGCAAGGGACTTACTCCCTTTTATGCCTCCTTTACAAATTCTTTCGGGCATCCATACGTTCGTCAACTTCCTCAGTCATAAGCATCCAGCACCTTTGGGGCGCTCATAACCTCCAGAAAACTTCATCCCTTGCCTTAGTATGGCTGGGGCCGATGTCTTCTCTACCTACTTGCTTCAATCCCTCCCCTTTATCTGGAAAACAGACCTAAAGCCACTAAGACTAGGGGAAAATGTTACCTGTGGAAGGATACCTTTGGTCGGAAACTCTCCCATATCGGGGCTTAATCTTGAACCGCCTATGCTTTCGGACAGACCAACCGCTACTTTGGACGTTCGAGAAGTCGCGGGGATTATCTCTAATGCCGAGGTCAGGCCCATGGCGGGGAATTATAAAGATCCAACGACCTTTGGATGGAATTTGGCGGAACAAGGCAACCACTGTTATCCATGAGATGACCTCCAGGCCCATCTTGCCGAGGTCTTGAGAGATAGCCTCTTCGCCAACCATCATAACCCGGACTGAAACTGATACAGGGCCTCTGGGGAGTTTCCCTATTAGGGCGTGACCTCACAACTCCCAGGCCTCAATCCAAATTCCAGGTGACCAACCATCGAGCTCCTGCACCCAGGCTAGAGCCTCATTCTCTGGAAAGAACCCCCTCTGCTCAGACAGGCTTCGGAAAGGGTAAAGAAAAAATGCAAAGTTTGAAAGGTGTTTTCACATATATAACTACATCTCTATAACATCGGCTCATCTTGGTAAGTTGTTCGTTAGTTCTCAACCGTTCATCTATCACGTGCTAGCTTTCCTTCATCAGATCTGTTACCCCTTTACCGCTTGATTTGACATTCAGTCTTTCCTCACCATCGGATCTGCCTTAACTTTCCATCTACGCCGTCCTTTCCTGTCCACATTTTCCCATAAAACGGGCCTCGCATGCACCCAAATGGTCCCTACCATGCTTTTCCTCTTCTATGCGACGGCTTTTGAAACTGACACCTGGAAGGCGGGAAAATATTATCGCATTCATCCATCTCCTATGCGGCGCGTTGCTTTTTCTGCAGGGGCCGTTGATGCGTATCCCTACAACACTCTGAACCGTGGATTCTTTTATCAACCCGTGCCATCGCATGTACCTATTTTCACCCATCGCCTTTTGGCATGCCTCCTTGTGACAACGCTTGCTGCTAACACATGGCTCGCGGAGATGGTTCATCGCATTCACCTTTCCCTTATCTCCCTCGCAACTTAGCTATGCGGTATTCCATGTAAGGCTGTGGGTTGGATTCCCGTGCCTAATCTACCACATAGATTGGCTTGGTGTTTAGCTTCACATGATTGACCGACAGACCATAGGCTATAAAATATATCTCTTGTTTATTTATGCCCATACTTCAACATCTTTTTATCATTTGCGCATTAGCTTTTCCTTAGACCATTCAGTCCTTCCCATTAGAATTTAGCATCGAAGCATGGAGGATTATCTCAGTTTTCCATACAAGGTACACTTTGACCCTCCATTCTTTCCATTCAATTGTATATCACGGAAAAATATATGGGTGTTAACAACTGGCTCCCACGAGGATGCTATCCTCCCTGTGAGGTAGCGAAGAACACCAAAGATTAAGTGTCTGATCCATTGGGCCATTTTTCCAAACCCTGACTATTATAAGAAACATCCTGCAGCCAACCTTCTATCCCAACGCTACAACTGAAAAGCTGGAGCCAAGTGCCTAAACCTACTAACTGAAATAAATGCAATTGCTTGACTTGCAAGCTTATTTATATACAAGTGTTCCTACCTTACTTGTTTGATATCAAGGGTAACTCAAGTAATTTCACACCTCCAATGAAGCCAATCAAGCAGATGACTCGTTGACTGAATTCTCCATTCCATTCTTCCTGCCTCTAGGAAAAACCCACTAAATGATAGGCCCATCTGCATATATCCTTTAATCTTGGTCTCCCAGAACAATATAAACCCTACCGTTTCAGACCTTTCCAAGAAATTAGCAAAAGGGTCTATTAGAACATGGAGAACTCTTATTTCTCTAGGACCAGCAGTGAGGGTTCCCAGGCTAGGTTCTTCCCGACCTTTCTTCTGCTCTTCCGAATAATCTAAAACTGGTGCTATTGAAAAAGATTTTCATCCCACTTCGGAGGAGGGCTATGAAAGTCGTCGCCAATTTCATCTGAAACCTCAATGCTTAGGGTTTGATTTTCACCATCGGAGGTGGTAGCAATAGCTTCAACCCTTTCTTCCACTTTAAGTGAAACCGACTGCCATTGATGAGCTTCTGCTTCTTGGGACGGATTACACACTTGCTCTTTCTTTTTATCATCAATCTCGAAAAAACCTATGAAGTTTTCCAAGCAATCCCCTTCATATTCGTCATATTTAGGTGGCTCAGGTTCCTCTTCAAAAACATTACCGACAGGAATCTTAGCAAGTGTATCGCAATTTTCAAGAAAACTATCATGATTATCTTCTTCTGGTATCTCCTTGGCCTAGTCATCTTCCTGTGCATCCAGGGAAAAACAGGAACACAACGCAACTTCCCCTTGCTCGTACCCTTCTTCAAATCTGGTTTCTTCTTCATTTCTTGCAACCCCACCTTCATTTGATAATTTCCCAGACATCCTAATATTGTCTTCGACCTCCAAAGCATCGATGAGCGTATGCTGTAGATTCAGAGAACTTCTTTCCAACAGGAGCAAGGATAGCTCGGGGGGGAAAGTAGATGCATATTGAAACTTAGCAGCATTTTCTGGGGGATGAATTTCCCTTGGCGTATCATAATAAAAGTTCGAGAATATTCTATTGAAGCAAGATATGGCTTCTCCCTCTAGCCTTCTAATGGAGTAAAATTCTGAAAGAATTAGGTCCCATGGCTGTCTTTTTCCCCAAAATTCTAAGAAGACATCAGAAAACCTTTGCCAATTATCTATAGATCCCGGCTGCAAATGGCTAAACCATTTTTTCACATCTCCTTGGAAAGATTGGGCGAAAGCTCTCATACATATGTCATCATGCTCTACCTCAAAAAGATCCAAAAAGTTTTCAAAGACTTGGAGATGCTTCTCAGCGGTGAGGCTTTCGGATTCTCCGTCAAATTTAGGAAGGCATTTATGGTATTTGGGAGGGTAGTCATGCAGAATAGGTGGCAGCTTTAAAGGGCCATATCTCAGTTGAGATCTGGAAGGCAAAGGGATATGTATAGGGGGAGCCTCTTTAGCTTCATTCCCCTGGGATTCGCAAAGTTTAGCATGAATCCTATAAGGCTCAGAAGAAGGGATAGGATCAGCTCTAGGGATTGAAGGAGAATATACATTTGTAAAGTCTAGAGAGGGATATACAAAGGAAGGTCTGTCATGACCCAGCACTCTCCATTGGGATAAAATTTTCTTGATATATATACATAAAGGTAAAAGGAGATTGATACAGAAGAACAAGATTTCTTTGAATAAATTAGTGTTCTGATACCCGATTCTTGATTCTTCCATGTTTAAGGCAAATGTGTTTGTTCTCCAGCGGAGTCGTCATGAGAATTATTCAATATCTCAATTCTTGTATAAGGTCAGAGATCTCCCCAGTGGGGTCGCCTTCATACTGAAATTTCTCTTGAGTGGAGTCGCCAGGTGAATGATACAACCTTCTTGATGTCTAATCGTTGTTCACCATCAACATCCAGATTTGAGCTTTGTCGTTCTCGCAGGGATCGCGAAACAATCTTTGGTCCCCGGCAACGACGCCAATTTGTTAACACCAAAATTGACCCCCAAGGCTGAAAGAGGGTAATTCTGGGTAACCACTAACCAATATTTGGCATGTGCTACTGACCCAACACAAACAGAGAGGGCTCTCTCTAAAATCTCATGAAAAGACTGGAATAATCAAGATTATCAATAATGAAAAAGAAACACCAGCATTCACGGCCAAGATATTCAATTACAATAATTATACAGAAGATCATTTTTCTATTTTGGAAATAAAATGATTCATGCGTGGTTTGGTTGAAAACGTATGGGCTTTAGTTCAGGCAATGGAGTCACCTTTTACAAACTATGAAACATCACTCACAAAGATTCTTCAAACGAATTTACAGGGGCAAGGTAGCAAGCAACTAGTAGTCAAAGAGATTTTTATTTTGTGGGATAGAAGAGAAAAGAAACAGTCCATCAATGTAAGGCATACCAAGATGAATCCTACATCAACTTTAGCAGAATATGTTGGTGAAATACTTGGAAAGAACTAAGCAGAGCATAATCTCTATGAATTCCACTTAATCATTACCCTTTTTCCAAGCATGAAGGAAATAACACAAAAATGGAGTTACGAAAGAAAGAAGACACAATTGCACATGGGAAAAGAGAAAATACAGACTACCAGACCAATTACACAGGAATCCCTGTCAAAACGCAGGCTTCAGCTTTGCAAACTTTATTAAAACAGCTCAGAAATTGTCTTACAGACTAATTCTCAAATTACCAAAAGCTTTCAACATAAGATTTTCAACCTCTACATCATTCTATTACATCACATATATATATGCCATAGAGCCATCCTGTAGTACTTCATCTTTCGCCTTAACAGAAATACTAGAAGGACACCTCATTACACCAAAAATTCAAAAAATTATTACATATGTGTCATGTCTCAAACAAACTGATTAAGACAAGGAACGGAATATCATAGACAGAGGATTTTTTAACCCTGGTTTCGCAAATGACCTTGCGAGTCAAAGAAATCTTCTACTCTCAATGAGATTTCAATCTGTGGTGCATCATCTGGCAGGATAGGTTTCGTTTCCTTAGTGGAGAGTAGAAAATCATGGATTATTTCTGCACCTGGTGGGTCGCTCCGCTTGATTTCGAGCTTCTCCTTCTTCGTTCTTTGTCGGCTTCCTTTGTACACCTGTCGTCCATCAGGTTTCTCGTCTTCGCTGGCAGGGTCAAACTCTATGAGGTCGAATACCATAAGAAGTGGAGGGGTAGAATTTTCCTCCATCTCATCCCACACCCGCTTTGGTATGAACACCACTTCGAACTCCCATCTCTTCTCCATGAACCAATCGCAACAAAGAAGGTATCAAAACCACCTGATGCACCATCTTTCCTTTATACCGGCTTCAGATAGAATATGTGAGAACCTTATCCATAACTGCTGCGATGATGACGGTCACCACGAATAACCATAATTTCCATTACAACACCATCAATCTCTTCAATCAGGAGACCTTGACGTCCAAGGCTGTTGAGGTGACCTTCGGCATGCTCAGCGACATCATCCCAGATAGACGGCACAACCAATGATGGTGCAAAAGTGCCTCCCATCATACTGGTAATCCCCTGGGATATCACCCAGAGGTCTTCTTGACAGGTCCGTTCTTCTAACGTCCCTCGTGTGACAACCCTTAATCTCATGCTTTTGCACACGCTCCGAAATACATGGGTCACATTAGCCTTACCACCTTAAGAGCCAACCTCCAATCCACGCAAGGGACTTACTCCCTTTTACGCCTCCTTTACAGATTCTTTCAGGCATCCACACATTCGTCAACTTCCTTAGTCATAAGCATCCAGCACCTTTGGGGCGCTCATAACCTTCAGAAAACTTCATCCCTTGCCTTAGTATGGCTAGGTCCGATGTCTTCTCTACCTAATTGCTTCAATCCCTCCCCTTTATTTGGAAAATAGGCCTGAAGCCACTAAGACCAGGGGAAAATGTTACCTGTGGAAGGATACCTTTGGTTGAAAATTCTCCCATATCGAGGCTTAATCTTGAACCGCCTATGCTTTCGGACAGACCAACCGCTACTTTGGACGTTCGAGAATTCGCGGGGATTATCTCTAATGTCGAGGTCGGGCCCGTGGCGGGGAATTACAAAGATCCAACGACCTTTGGATGGACTTTGGTGGAACAAGGCAACCACTATTATCCCTGAGATGACCTACAGGCCCATCTTGCCGAGTTCTTGAGAGATAGCTTCTTCGCAGGCCATCATAACCCGGACCAAAACTGATACAGGGCCTCCTGGGAGTTTCCCTGTTAGGGCATGACCTCACAACTCCCAGGCCTCAATCCAACTGCTCGGTGACCAACCATCAAGCTCCTGCACCCAGGCTAGAGCCTCATTCTCTGGAAAGAATCCCCTCCGCTCAGACAGGCTTCAGAAAGGGTAAAGAAAAAATGCAAAGTTTGAAAGGTGTTTTCACATATATAACTACATCTCCATAACGTCGGCTCATCTAGGTAAGCGGTTCGTTAGTTATCAACCGTTGATCTATCACGTGCTAACTTTCCTTCGTCGGATCTATTACCCCTTTACCGCTTGATTTGACATTCAGTCTTTCCTCACCGTTGGATCTGGCTTAACTTTCCATCTATGCCGTCCTTTCCTGTCCACATTTTCCCATAAAACGAGCCTCGCATGCAGCCAAATGGTCCCTACCATGCTTTTCCTCTTCTATGCGACGGCTTCTGAAACTGACACCTAGCAGGCGGGAAAATATTATTGCATTCATCCATCTCCTATCTGGCGTGCTACTTTTGCTGCGGGGGTCGTTGATGCATATCCCTACAGCCCTCCGAACCGTGGATTCTGTTATCAACCTGTGCCATCGCATGTGCCTATTTTCACCCATCGCCCTTTGGTATGCCTCCTTGTGACAACGCCTGCTGCTGACACCTGGCCGGCGGAGATGGTTCATCGCATTCGCCTTTCCCTTATCTCCCTCGCAACTTAGCTATGCGGTATTCCATGTAAGGCCGTGGGTTGGATTCTCATGCCTAATCTACAGCGTAGATTGGCTTCGTGTTTAGCTTCACATGATTGACCAGTGGACCATAGGCTATAAAATATATCTCTTGTTTATTTATGCCCATACTTCAACATCTTTTTATCATGTGCGCATTAGCTTTTCCTTAGACCATTCATTCCTTCCCATTA
The DNA here is from genome assembly GCA_027924585.1 of Larix kaempferi. NCBI lineage: Eukaryota > Viridiplantae > Streptophyta > Pinopsida > Pinales > Pinaceae > Larix > Larix kaempferi. Next base: position 18,366,098 of record BSBM01000799.1, read on the forward strand.
GCATTTAGCATCGGAGCATGGAGGATTATCTCAGTTTTCCATACCAGGTACATTTTGACCCTCCATTCTTTCCATTCAACTGTATATCATGGAAAAATATATGGGTGTTAACACTATGTTAAAAAGGTAGAGATGATAACCCAAGATGAACTCCAACAGTTCATTGGCCAACCCGCTGTGCATATGTACTTTCTGGAAGCAATTGACCAAGAAGCAACAGCAGGAGTAGCACAAGTCAAATCAGATCTACGCAAGCATGAGATTGCAGCAAAGGAAACAGTATCTGTTCGGAGCAAAATTATCTTGAAAGAAATCAGTCAATGGGCCACACATATCCAAAGTGCAGATGGCCAAGCATCCACAAGCGAGCCAATTGGTGAGGATGAGTTAGCGAGTCAACAAAATCAAGCAAATAGAATAAATAAACCCTCAGAATTCTTATTTGTTTTAAAAGGCTAAAATTCCTTGATTGTATAATTGTTTTAAAAGGACAGCTGGCTCTGATTTTGTCTTATATGGAAGGCTCCCCACGAATCTATGGGTTTTGTAATTATGCACTAAAGGACAAATTAGAAGGTTCTAGAGTTTAGGGTACACTTGTCAGCTCAAGGAGCAATTTGTAAATTGATAAATACGAGAATAGAAGAACGAAACAAGGGCTTTTGGAGGGTGAAAGACATTTTCTGTCTTGTACGTGAATTATTTCTCTGCATGCATAAGGAACTCGATTTTGCCTAATGAAATCCTAGAGAGGGCATTTTTGACTAGAATTGTGTGTCGAATGCTTGCTGGAATACTCTTGTGTCATTCACATACTACAATGAGATCTTTCTTTGTTGCTGTGAATTATTTCTGTGTAATGAATGATCTTTCTATTTTCTTGTACAATGATGTCTCTCTCAAATTAGTAATGGAATGTATTGCCTTTGAATTAAAGCTATCTTTAATATCTTTTACCTCCTGCTGAGATTGCATATTCAGATTTAATGGCTATCTGTATGATCTTTAGATGTTTCTTTCAGCGTATTGCTCATATTTACAGTTTTCTCCTTGCAAGGATAGATTAGATTTGCTTTATCTTAGTTTCAGATTAAGATTTGTTTCAGCTCTGCATTTAGATTAAATTAGCTTAGGACATTTGCATATCATCTTAAATAATAAAATCACAAAACGGTGGATCGGGCCGCAACCGGTGCTAAAGAATACAAATCTTTAAATATTACAATAGTCGGAACCGTTAACCGAACGAATTCCCCACACCAAACGGTGAACAACCTAATTGGAACTGTTCACTGGGGAGAATCCGTTGCTGCTTGATGCTGCGATTTTCGGCGCATCAACAGTTTTTTGGCACTAGAAGGAGGGCGTACAATGCATGGTTGACAGAGGAAACTCTTCCTGTCAAGAAAATCCTACTGAAAACCCGCTTGAAACAACAATCCCAGGAAATCAAGAAAATCTCAATTCTGATTCTGAGCAACAAGAAACGTTGTATGCTGTACCTTTTTCTGAAGTAACTAATTTACGGAGACATACACGAGCTTATGTTAAACAACTCTGTGTTTTAAATGCAATAACTTTTCTCCCTAGAAGAAGAACCCCTAGAAGACAAAGACAGCACACCCATGATTTGATTCTTGTGCGGAACTTTGAAGAGCTGGTAGATTTATCTTTGGAAGAGATCACAGAACCTATGAAAAAAGTCGATCTTGAAAATCCAGAAAATTTTGAAGATCTAGAAAATCTTGGAGAACTTTTTACTCCAAAGAACACTCCACTTAATTCACCACACGATTCTCCACCTGATTCTCCACATAGAGCCATGGTTGTACCTACTTGGAGAGCAAGGGGAGCATTAAATCTAGTTGGGCCATTCCATAATCTGCTTAAAAATTCAGAGAAGGTTTTGCCCAAATACGACCCAGGTAAAGGCATATCTGCTGAAGATCATCTTAAGAGTTTTTATTTAGCTTTGAATCTTTTAATTGTACAGCATGAAGATGTAGTCATTAGGATTTTCCCATACACATTTGAACCGAAAGTTTCTTCCTGGTATTTTAGCCTTCAAGCTAGCTCAATTTCCAATTGGGAAGAGTTTGAAAAATGTTTTTTGAAGATGGAAATCAAAAAAATGTAGCTACACTCATGAAAGAATTATTGTCCATGAGAATGGAAAAGAAAGAAAAATTTCAAGACTTCAACCAAAGGTTCACTACGCTCTTGAATAATTTCAGCGAAGCAACTAAACCTGCAGAAGAATCTTTAGTTGAATATTATACAACAGCACTTGAAGGCCCCATAGCAATGTTCGTCAAAAGAACTAAGAAGACCACCCTAATAGAAAATTTCGAAGAAGCTAGGAAGGTGGAAGAAGAAGCAGACAGCATTTCTAAACATGCCTTAGATGCAGAAACAAAGCCAGCAACTAATAGAAAATCCCTGCTGCTTACTAGGAATAAAGAAGAGTCATCGGCAGACATGGAAAACGTAGTTAAAATGATGCAAAAATTGTCCAATAAAATTGTAGATCTTGAGAAAGATAAGGCAGCTAGTACATCTAGGAAGCCTTTCAAACCATTCTACAAGAAGAGAGAAGACAATGACATGCCTCATCCACCTATGAACAACTCCCCTATTTTAAATCTAAATGAAATAGGGATGGAACACTTCTGTACCTTTCATCAAGAGCCACACTCTAAAAAGAGCTGCCCACAATGGATTAATTCTATGACTTTAGTAATGAACCAAATGATGGATTCACATATTCCAGATCAAGATGATCCTCCAAAGGAACAAACTCTTGAAGTAGAGGAGTCCTCCCCAGATACCACTATGGTATTATGGGACTAGGTACCGTTAACTGAATTAATAGAAGATGATCCCGTGGAGAGCCCAGTCTCTGCTGTAAACATTAACACTCGCAGTAAAGGTCCCATTGCAGATCCAGTTCCAAGCTCAACTACGCCCAAACCTAAAATTTCCAAGGAGATACCTAAAAGACACATTACAGTCATTCCGCCTCAACCTAAAGCTAACCCAATAGCTGCCAAACAATCAAACATTGACACAACAGTCCAACAACCAAAGGTCACATTGAGTAAAACAGACAATCAAAGGAGAGTTGTAAAAGAATGTGATATGGGATATGACATCATTGAAGATATAAAGAAGGTAAAAGCAAATGTTTCGATATTCGATATGTGTAGTTTTCCCCAGCAACGAAACAAGTTGTTGCAATCTCTTCAATCCCATCCCAGCACTCCATTAACAGACACTCGAGAAGACCCTGAAATTAATGAAGCTAGTATCGGCGGGAAATCCAAATCCCAGACATTGCCTTTCCTTTTAACTTTTGAAATCTTCAATCACAATGTACACAATTGTCTGGTAGATTCTGGAGCATCTTCGAATGTCATGCCATTGTCGATCTATAAGAAGATTAACGGTAAACCAATTTCATCTCCCGCTCAGATTATTCAGTTAGATAGGATTGTTGTTAAAGTTATTGGGGAAATGAAGGATGTGCTCATTAGGTTTTAGCAGATTCTAGGGTATGTCAGTTCATTGATATAATGGTAGTTGATATTCCTGAAGCCTACAGTTTAATCCTAAGCAGGGACTGCTCCACAAAACTAAATGGTTACTTTGCAACTGATTGGTCCCATTTATGGTTACCATATCAGAATAGGCAGAATCAGATTAAAATTTTGAGGGAACCACACATGAAACAAGATGTAACTCAGCTAGAAGGAAAGAACGAAGCTGTAACCTTCTCATGTTCAGTTTTGGGAAATTATTTCTTAGAAATTGATCCAGGTAATTATCAATCTAAAACTATTAGCCATGAATCAGATAAACAGTCCAATCTCCTTCGTTTTTCTCGGACTGATGATATTGATTGTAATATAGTTAGCTTAGTCACTGACTTAGATCATGAAGATACTAACTTAGTTAAATCAAACAATGTTTTTTGGACTTTGTACTTTGATGGTTCCAAGACTTTGGAAGGATCTGGAGCTGGTTGTATTCTAGTGGATCCTGAAAGTAATAAGTACTTCTTGTCCTGTAGATTAGAATTTGAGTGTACTAATAACACTGTTGAATATGAAGCTTTAGTCCACGGATTGAAGAAAGCCATCGGTTTGAATGTTAAGTACCTGAAAGTTTTCGGTGACTCAGAAATAGTTGTAAGACAGGTAAGACATACCATTCACTGTCTTTCACCTCATTTGAAAGGTTATGAGGCTGAGGTATGGGATTTAATTACGCATTTTGATGCTTTTAATATAAAATCTGTTCTTAGACTACAAAATGTTGTGGCTGATTTATTAGCAACTTCCGATTCCATATTGGTGTCAACTAATAACAAATGTTCAATTGAACTGGTTTTCAGGCCTTCTGTCCCAAACAATATCACAAATTTCAGAGTTTTCGATGATGACGATTAGATCATCATTTTTCTAACAAATGAAGACATGTTCCAAGAAACTGTGATAGACGAAAAAGAGCATGATGTTGTTTTCCAAGAGAAAGACGAGGTTAAAGGAAATTTCATCCCCAAAGGGGTGAGGTCACTTGAAATGTTGTTCGATTTGCAGAGCAAATTCAAAAGGCCAGCAAATACCAAGACCAATAGCTCATCGATGCAGCACGAATTAGTAAATCTGGGCACCGAAGCTGAACCAAAATTTGTTAACCTTGGTAAATGTTGTTCACCAGGAGAAAGAGATAAATTTATCAAGCTTTTTCGACAATATAAGGACATTTTTGCATGGAATTATGAAGATTTGAAAACATATGACACCCGCATTATTCAGTATATCATACCAATGAAAGCAAGCGTCGAGCCATTTCAGGAGCAATTGAGGAGGATGCATCCTACTCTCGAACCTCTGATTCAAAAGGAATTGAAGAAGTTACTTGATGCTAAGATAATCTTTAAAGTTCGGCATTCTGAGTGGGTTGCTAACCTAGTTCCCATAAGAAAGAAGTCACGAGAGATAATATTATGTGTTGACTTCAGGAATCTGAACAGAGCTTCAGATAAAGATAACTATCATGTCCCTTCAATGGAACAAATTCTCCATATGGTATCAGGATCGGAACTCTTTTCCCTTCTTGATGGTTTCTCTGGTTACAATCAAGTATTAGTAGCTGAAGAAGATCACCTTAAAACTACTTTTTGCACCAAGTGGGGAAGTTTTGCATACCGAAGAATTCCATTCAGCCTAATAAACGTAGGAGCCACGTTCCAGCGAGCAATGGACATCGCTTTCCGAGGATTGGGTGGCCATTGTGTCGTTGTCTATCTAGATGATGTGACTATTTTTTCAAAGAAAAGAGAAGACCATGTTGTTCATTTGAAGCATATTTTTTATCGTTGTCGAAAATATGGTATTTCTTGAAACCCCAAGAAGAGTGTTTGCTGTTCTTGAAGGTAAACTTCAGGGTCATATCATTTCAAAAAAGGGAATTTCAATAGATAAAGAGAGAGTCCAAGTTATCAATAAAATTCCCATGCCCCAAAACAAAAAATCCATGCAGTCATTTATGGGCACTATCAATTTTGTTCGAAGATTTGTCCCCGATTTCACTCAAACTATTAAACCTTTGCAGCAAATGGTCAAGAAAAGCACACAGTTCAAATGGACAGAATTGGACAAAGATGCATTCAAAGATATTAAAGCGGCCATATCTAATGCTTCTTCCTTAAGAAGCCCAGATTTGGACAAAGATTTTATCTTATATACTTTTGCTTCAGATGATTCTCTCGCAGTTGTGCTCACGCAAAAGATAGAATTAGGGGACGAATACCCAATCTCGTTTATGAGCACTAGTCTGCAAGGTGTTGAACTGAACTATCATGTGGTTGACAAACAAGCGTATGTCGTGTTCAAAGTAGTAAAATAATTCAAACCATATATTCTTAAGAATAGAACTAAAGTTATAGTTCCCCACCCAGCTGTCAGATCCCTTTTCGTTCAAAAGGAGTTGGGAGAAAGAAGGGGAAATTGGGTCACAAATCTTCAAGAATATGACTTATAATTTAAACCGGCCAACATCATTAAAGTACAAGGCCTATGTAAATTACTTACTGAACATACAATTGATGAAGAGCAGAATTGGAGGAATGAAGCCGAGCTGAATTCGGTCGAAGTATGTCCCATCTTCACAGCTCTCGAATCATGGTATAGGGATTTAGTGCATTACTTGCAACAAGGGTACCTACCAGAACACTGGAATTCTAAGCAAAGAAGAGCCCTCTGTTTAAAGTCAGCAGCTTATCATATCATTGACGGAATACTTTCCAGAAAAAAAATTTGATGGAGTTTTTCTCAGATGCCTAGATAAGGAGGATGCATGTAAAGTCGTCAAAGAGTTACACGATGGCCCTGTCGGTGGACATTATTTAGGGGAGACAACAACTCACAAAATACTGAGAGTCGGCTATTACTGGCCCACTTTATTCCGGGATGCCCATACTTATGCACAGAACTGTGATGTATGCCAAAGGAGTGCTGGAAAATTACCAAAGGCAGCAGGGCCCTTGGAGCCGGTTATCATCTCAGAACCTTTCGAACAGTGGGGTATAGATGTCATCGGAGAGATAAAGCCAAATTCTTCTCTGCAACATCGATACATCCTGACCGCCACCGACTATTTCACCAGATGGATAGAGGTTGTCCCACTGCGCAAGATCAATGAAGATGCGGTCATCGCTTTCTTGAAAGATAACATCATAACCAGGTTTGGTGTTCCAATTTCCCTAGTATTTGATAATGCCACTTATTTCTTGTCGTTTAAAATAAATGAATTTGTTTATGAAAGGGAAATTAAATTGCATTATTCAGCCAATTACTTGATCCGGATCTTGGGAGCTGAGAACCGGAAGGCTTGAATGCCGAGAGAGGAGGAGATTAAGCATGCAAATCTGTCATAAAATTCACATGAAAACCTAATGTTGCATAAGAATAAGCATGAACAAAAACACATGAAGTAAATGGGAGGTGAGGCTCAAAGAGGAGCCCCACCTCTAAAACTAATTACCAATAACTCACTCAGATCTAAATAATCTCACAATGAACAATAGAAAATATGAGAGAAACCAAATGAGTAACTTGATATCATGAAAAGGCTTGCTAGGCCTTTATATAGCATTATTACAATGTGTTTTGAAGCTATACCATGGGCCAAAACTATGTGCTACTAAATACCATGGATGAGAGAGGGTGGCCTCTCTATTTAGTACTTTTATAGCTTATACATCCGAATTTAGACCATATGCCCCCTAAAATTCGGATCATTCCTCCCCCCTTAGAAAATGATGGTCCCCATCATTTCATGTTAAAAAGAGACCCATGATTACAATGTGCTAGCTACCAATGAAGAGAAGGGTTTTGTGTGGTTGACCCATAACCGTGGGTTTTGTGAGGTTGACCCATAACCGTGGGTTTTGCAAGGGTGACCCATAACCATGATGGCAATGACAAGCTTGATTCCAATAAAGAGAAGAGGGACTCAAAACCATGGGTTTTGTGTGGTTGACCCATAACCGTGGGTTTTATGTGGTTGACCCATAACCATGGTGGCAATGACAAGCTTGTTTCCACTGAAGAGAAGGGTTTTGTGTGGTTAACCCATAACTGTGGGTTTTGTGTGGTTGAACAACAACCATAATTACAATACATAATTATGGGTTTTGTGTGGTTGACCCATAACCATGGGTTTTGTGTAGTTGACCCATAACCATGATTACATTAAGATTTTTAAAAAATCAAAAATTCACGATCTTTGGTGCAGTTGATGTCTTGCTGCAAATCCATTCATAGATTCTGATGCATGTACTGAAATTGAATTCCATTGAAGACACATTTGAGATTTCGAAGAGACCTTTCCATCCATATAACATACTTGCTCTGGGGTGGCCCAGAGATTGAGAAAATGTTTGTTGAAGCTCAAGAGACGCGCGCACACTATTTTGCAGACATCTGTTGCTTCAATCGATGATATCTCTCAAACCAGAAAGCCAAATAAAAAACCATGAAATACCCATTTTAGCTGACAGAAAGACCTTTCCAATAAGCTATGGTAGAGCCTCTGAAACGTTATATGGAGTCTGTAGCACTTGTTTAAAGTGTATGTACGTCCGGCCGCATTGTGTACAAACATGTGTTACTTCAAACAAGCATATCTCACAAACCAGGAAACGAAATGAAATTCCGTAAAATACCCATTTTAGAAGATGGAAAGAGATTTCTAATGAGCTATGGTAGAGCCTCTGAGACATTCTATGGAGTTAGTAGAACTTGTTTAAAGTTGTTGTACGTCCGGCCGCATTATGCACAAACATATGCTACTTCAAACAAGCATATCTCACAAACCGGGAAACAAAATGAAATTCCGTGAAATACCCATTTGAGCTGACAGAAATACCTTTCCGATGAGCTATGGTTGAGCCTCTGAAACCTCCTGTGAAGTCCATGGAACCTGTTCAAAGTTTGCTGAATGTGAGAGTGTTGAGTATAGAGATGCCAAGGGTTTGTAGAGAAGCATGGGTTGTTGTAGAGGTTGTGGAACCTCCGTTGAACCCGCAAAATCCTTCAAAATATTGTCCCAATGGAGAGCGTACCCGCTCTGATACCACTGATCCGGATCTTGGGAGCTAAGAACCGGAAGGCTTGAATGCCGAGAGAGGAGGAGATTAAGCATGCAAATCTGTCATAAAATTCACATGAAAACCTAATGTTGCATAAGAATAAGCATGAACAAAAACACATGAAGTAAATGGGAGGTGAGGCTCAAAGAGGAGCCCCACCTCTAAAACTAATTACCAATAACTCACTCAGATCTAAATAATCTCACAATGAACAATAGAAAATATGAGAGAAACCAAATGAGTAACTTGATATCATGAAAAGGCTTGCTAGGCCTTTATATAGCATTATTACAATGTGTTTTGAAGCTATACCATGGGCCAAAACTATGTGCTACTAAATACCATGGATGAGAGAGGGTGGCCTCTCTATTTAGTACTTTTATAGCTTATACATCCGAATTTAGACCATATGCCCCCTAAAATTCGGATCATTACTACCCCCAGGGAAATGGACTCGCTGAATCTTCAAACAAAAACCTCATCCCAATTCTCAAGAAGACTGTGATTGAAAATCAGCGAAGTTGGCATATAGCTCTCCCAAATGCCTTATGGGCAGATAGGGTGACTCCAAAGAATGCATTAGGGTTTTCCCCTTACACACTTGTATATTCATAGGAAGCCATCCTCCCTCCCAACATCTTGATTCCATCCTTGCAGTTGTCCCAAGCCTTTCGAGGTTCTGGTAGTCAGGTTTTACAATCCAGGATTGACACCCTGCTTCAACTTGAAGAATCCCGACAAAAAGCTAAGAATCGATTCCACCAACACCAAGATATAATCAAGGGATGGTTCGATACAAGGAAGTCTGGTAAAAGAAGTTTTGAAGAAGGAGATTTATTTCTAAAATGGGACCATAATCACCAAGGCAAGGGAAGGCCCTTACCAAATTTATGCAAAGCTCGGCCCATCCACTTACAAGCTAACAGACCTCCAGGGAGAGGAAGTAACCCTTCCCTCAATGGCCTTGCCTTGAAACAATATTTTGCATAGTCTCATTGAGGTTTTTTGTACATAAATAAAAGCTTTGTTCTTTTTCTTTTACTTTTTACTTTAGTCTCTTGTTTTCTGCTTGTTTCAGCCAATTTGCCCTCTTTTCTGAGTATTTGAGTTTTCCCTTTCCCCTTTTCTTTGTATAGTTTTTTCCCACTAGCCTTGCAATTGGGCCTTTCGTTAAGATAGATCGCTCAAGAAATCTCACAACTCATGAAGCTGGAAATGTACCCTCAAAAGAAAGTTTATCTATGCATTTTGGATTTTGCTGATCGTTCTCCAGAATTAAGAGATCCTGTTATGTTGGTCGCATTAACCCTTGTTTAATAGCAGATATCTATGATTATCTTTATCACTATCTTCGGGCTCTATCCACCCTCACATTTATAAGCGTCTCAAGAAGATCGTTGTAGTTGGACCCACGGAAAGGAAGCACATCTCAAAGGCATAGGGTATTAAAATGACTCCATGCTACAAATCTAAAGTCAAAAGGGCTTATAATCAAGAGTTTGTTTTCCATAAATTCTCGCCTCAATCAAAGAAGGGCTGAGATAAAAGCAAAATGTTCAATTCAAGAAAGTTGTTCAAAAGACTCAGCTCAAGTTAGGTTCTTCTCCGTCCGTGAGGCTTGATAAATCAAATAAAATCTCTCGCTCACACAAAAGTACATTATGGATTGAAGAACCAAAATCAAAGATCGTAATTTTAAGGAAACTATTTCTAGAAGGCTCAAACAGAAAAAGCTGTCAAATACATGAACATCCAAAAGGATGCAAACAGCATGGGAATGAGGAACAAGAGAATATCGTCTACGAGATGTTGTTACAATCCTGTGGAGTCCGATGACAGTAGTCATCTGAAAGATGAATCTTCTAAAATGAACCCCATATTTTGGCCCTTGGAAAGTTTTAAGGATGTCTTTATCAAATCTCCACTTTCCCAATGACCAACGGATAAAGTGACTACTTCCTTTGTCGAGATTCGAACGCTCAAGTTGACTGTTGCACATAAGGTGAACAGCTTTTAAAATTTCCTATGAACGAGAGGGAGTTTTTCAGAGATCTGTGTTCGCCAACGATTCGCCAATTGTTGTTGTTGCAACATCCTTCCCCAAAATTTTGAAGATATTTGGGGCCCTCCTTCTGCACGTTTTGTAACAAGTGTTTTCCTTGTCTTTCAAGCTTATTTTTTCTCTTTAACTTGGCAAAATTTCAAACACTTGCTTTCCAAAAGTTTTCTAGATTATTTTCTCTAAGAAAAAGTCCCCTTTTCTCTTCAGCGCATTTTTAGCCTTAAGTCGGCCGCCCTTTGGCGCAAGTTTTAACCATAGATCTCCCGCTTTGCGCAAATGATAACTATAGGTCACGCCTTAGAGCAATTGCTAATGCTAAATCTCCCGCCTTGGCGCAGAAGTTAACTCTAAATCTGCCGACGCGAAAGCTCTGTTGCTCCATTGTTTGGTCCAAAACACTTGCTTCCCAAAGTTTCTCAATCATTTTTCTAAGGCAAAGTCACCTTTTTTCTTCAGTGCATTTTTTAGCCCTAATTCTTCTGCTTGTCGAAAAAGATAGCTATAAGTCTGCCGCAACTTGGTGCAAATGCTAATCATAAGTCTGCCGCTTGGCGCGATTTGTAACCATATCTCGACCGCCGTCGGTGAAAGGCTTATCCCTATAATGCCCGCCATCATAGCCGCACAGCCCGGAGCTCATTTTTTGGTACAGTGCTATCATTGCAGGATTTAACGTCGCGATTGTCGCTTTGGCGCCGGACTTAATGTTACGCTCACCGCCTTAGCGCAGACCTTAATCTCGCGATTGCCACTTTGGGCGCAATGATTTATTTTGGTGCATGCGCAAACGTCAGGAGTCGGTAGGGTCATGAATGCGGCCATGTGCCATTTTAAATTCACAAGTTCTCGAGCCCCGTGCTCATTCAATTCGCCAACCCACCACCTTACGTGACATAAATTCCACCCCATTATAAACACATGCAACGGGGTTTGAAAGTTATTTTGTCATTCGCCAAGTTGAACAAAGCTCATCATTCACTATCTGAGAACAAAGCTCGCCATTTGCTATCGGACGCCTATTGGAACTATCGCCCATCTTGTAACGTCCGCCAGCCCTCCAGGGACGCCGCAAGTCTGACAGGTAGGTGCTCCGCCCGTTCCTTGCTTATCTCCTGAGGCTTTGAGTCAAGTTTTACCCCCTAGGTAACTCGCTATCACTATACATATACCTTTGAAGGCATGGAACAGCCAAGTTCTTCCTTATTCCAAGAATGAGGATACGAAGTCGCCCTACCCGAGTCGGGGCCTGAAGAGCCCTATCCTCACCGGCTAGTCTCAGGTTTGTCCTGCTATCACTTGCGCGGCACTCTAAGTAAGTCTTTCCCACGCAGCATTCCATCTCTGAGTTTTCCCGGTTAGGTCCTAGTGGCCATAGTTAGCCCACTTAGATGTCGTTCCAAGCTCAAACCTATCGCTAGTGCTTGTTTCGGTTGAAACACTGGGTGCATTTTCACCCCGCGGGAGGGAATGCTATGAGCCATGGCAGCTACGTGCCTACAGTGAATAAGCGACTTAAGTATGTAATGGGTGAATAGCTTTATTAGTGCTGTGAATCGCTTAGATTCTGTGCATAGGGAAGCATGGTGGTTATGTCGATGCCTTTGAGCCAAGAAAGATTTACAAATGCTTGCTAGCTAGGTATGATTCACCCGTCGAGGATTATACGTTCGTGCCAAGGTCATGAAGCTAAAAGAATGCTCGGCCAACCCCCCCCCCTTTTAGAACATGATAAGAGCAAAATGACAGTTCTGCTATAGGGAACATTATGAACGGCCCCGCTTTCACTTATAAACCACTCATGTGTATTTACCCACATTACTGGCGCAAACCCAAAGGTCTCTCCGGGCGCATAAAACATTTTATATATTTGCGCATTTCTGTGAGTGTCATGACGCTGTTAGTCTGTCTTGGCTTGATATTTTGATTTAGAAAACGCCTACATGTTGAGAAAAAGTAAGTAGCGCAAATGCGAAGCTTTCTCGCTACCTTGCCACCATGTCATCATCCTTGTTTGTAGACCTCCTAAACTCTTGGCTTTACTTTTGGTATTGCATTGACAACGAACTAGCCTTGTCCTGATAAGCTAATTAAACATGAAATCAAGACAACCATGGTCCTAAGATATCACATAGGTTCTAGAACTATCATTCAAAAAATAATGAAACCATAGTGCCATTTATGTTATATATAAACTCAGGACTTTCAACTGTGAAACGATAGCTGCATTTGTTAATTGGTTGATCTTTTGGTAGAACAGCTTCCATATTATGAAAGCTGGCATTTTCTGAATTTATTTATAACTGTTTTGCTAATGTTTGAAGGTTTCCTAGTTAAAGCCAGCTCTGTCATATTTTCTTTCACAGATCTATAAGAGGTTTTGCATCTTTGACTGAATGTCTACATACGCCTTATTTGTACTGCCATGCTTACCGCAGGATTATCATGCATAGGAGGTCTGCAAGGAAGAAAGCTGTGCAAAAGATCGACTCAGATTCAGACGTAGAAATCCTATTGGATACTTCACTCAAGACAATGTTCACTGACACACAAGCTACCACCAATGTGCCCCCCGGGAGCTCCGCCCTGGAGCTCCAATTCCAGTGGGGTGAGCTATATAGGTTTATCATGGACCAAAACAATCCTCAATCCCCCATATAAGATTCTTTGGTGTATGCAAACATCCGAAGGTCTTACCTCCATAAGGCAACGACTTGTCCTGAATTGTTCCCATGTTCTGAAGGCATTGGCTGGTTGATCCCTCACGTCAGGACTGACACTAGGTTCATAAATGATAAAAATGGGATGAACCTAGCATCTTTTTCTCCTGAGCATATCACATCCACCTACAGATTACCTCAACCCAGATCTTGGTTAGATGATAAATGGATAGCATAACATCCTGTGGACCCGTTGGACGCTGCCAGGAAAATGATGATAGCTGACAGACAGATAAGGAGGAACAACGATTAATATGAAAGCAACCTCCTGAAGACCCATTATAGACTCATCGTTCTGATGTTTAGTCGGCTCTTAGGCATGCCCAATGGCAATATTTTTAAGATCGAATGGGTGCCAGTAATCTTTCATATAGCCATGAATGGAACCATTTTTAATTCGGCCGACATAATTTCAGATAGTCTGGCCTCACAGTTAACTACGACCCAGGGAGGAATGTCTCAGAAGAAGGCAAATTTCTTCATGTCTTCGTATTTGATAGATTGCTTATTGAGCAAACATACCTTCCTAGACTTGGGCTACTCATGGAAGCCAAAGGAAATGCCTCTATTCATGGCCTATCAACTCACATGGGCAAGTAAATACGCAAGCTATTACAAGCAAGTTTGCAAGAAATTCATCATGCCTCTATACCAGCTTATTTTTGTAAAGGAACCAAATTGCATGTCAGAGAACGCCATGCCCATTATTGAAGCATTTGGTGATTATTATCATAGTATAGAAGGTACCTATATCCGAATGAATGGAGGATCCGTAGCTCCCTTTTTGCTTCCCAGATATGCTACAGATTTTGTCATTCATAGGGAAGCCATAAGGCAACTCTTCAGCATTGGCGGGATCAGCAGAGTTCTCATTGAAAGGAAGAAAGGAATGTATCCGCCAATGCCTTTCACTATTGGTGCATACAGCCTGCCGAAGGCCAACGAAGGAGACAACTATGTTCAAGGAAGAGTCTAACCATTCGACTCTTTCGCCAGGCCGGCGACCATCGAATGTTTAAATTCCGGTGATCCCCATCTCTGACCTTTTTTGTTTCGTCGACTGTCAACAGTTCTGACAGCTCCTCCTGCAGTAACAGGCCGTGGATTGGACCGCACTCAATCACACCTCCACTGTTTGAATTTAATGCACCCTCGACCCATCATCCGGCATGGTGCATGGTATACAGATCCATCAGCCATTGTTTGTGATTACTCCATTACCATATCATATGCATCGATGCAAGTCATGCAACCGCACTCATACCCATGAGCCCATCGAGTAATGCATGGATGCAACCGCATTCCTGCCACTAATTTTTGAATTTAGTAAAGGCGGTATATAATTTAAATTTGTCTCCCCGCTCAAAATTTAAATTTGAATTTGAGTACGTATGCCACAGCCAAGCTCATATTTGCTCAGATCTCAGATCTCTGAACGGATAAAATCCCAAGCCTCGAGCGGATATTCATATCAAACTCCTGAACGCAGGGTATAGGGCCAGACCTGAGCGGAGCTTTTGTTAGGGGCAGTGGCCTCTGCACTATGTTGAAGAAGCTGCAACGGAGATTTAGAGAAAATCAGTCCATAAAATTGATTTCGGTAGATGGGAAGGTTATGAGATTCAAGCGTCGTGTTTACGTTAAAGAAATCGTTGAAAAGTATCCTCAGCATGGGATTTTCGACGCAGGCAGTTTGAAAAGCTTGGGAGCTCGTCTTCTCAGCCGACCTCTGGATCACAACTCAGAGCTTCAACAGGAGCAACTGTATTATCTTACTCCTCTTCCGTCTGCAGGTTCTGGTTCTGGTTCTAGACTTGAAGAATTGCAGGAACAGAATAATAATTACCATCCAGAGATTATTTCCACTTCGTCCATAGATGGAAGCCGCGTACTGCGAGTGAAGTTACGTATGAGGAAGAAAGATGTGGTTTCATTTCTTAATTCCACCAACATCAGTTTTGCAGAGAATTTTGTTGTGAATGAAGGGCTGAGTTTAGCGAGGGGGCAGCCCGGCCACATGTCTGGGTCTGGGTCTGGGTTTACTTCTGAATGGAAACCTAGCCTTGATACCATCCCGGAGCTCAACAGTCATCAAACAGGAAACTAAAGTAGACTCTGCTATAACCACATCTTCCATTATCTGCTAAATTTTAGGGTTCAAAGCACTTTTATTGTGCAGATTCACATAGCATAGTAGAATGGTTATTTTCTGTTGTATGTTCTATCATATAAGCAGAATCATCTGGCTACAAATGAGTAACAGTAATGTTATGTTAGAATAATCTGTATCTTTGTAGTGGGAGAGAGCCGATCTAGTTTAACTCTCTTCGTTTGGAGGCATTGCTTAACTGTTTTTGGATCGTTAACATAACGAATTATGTGAACATTCTATAACTCTAGACCTAAATCCAGTGATGCATTCTTCAACGCCGATGACTTGCAAATAGGTCAAACCATTTTAATTTTTTGATATATAGATTTAAAATTGAAAGTGTGTGAAAATTTACGCCCACATGGAGGATGTTTGATGCTGCATATTTTGTTAAAAGAAATTGGAAATTTTAATGCTCTCTAATTGCACTACTGTATCTGATGAGTTTCATGTATGACTAAACATTAAACATTAGTGAAAATGATCAAATTTCTACTTTTTATTCACTAGTTGATTGGTATTTGTATATACTATACTGGCTGGGGTCTTAAGTTGGTGGGAGTTTACCACCTCTGGTGAAAGTCCAAAGAAACAAACCCACATTCCGACAGAATATATCCCAAATATTTTTGCTTTTTTGTTGATTTTTGCTTTTTTGTTGACTCTTTGGATTGGCTATGCTTTCTTGGAATGAGATTTTACTACCGATGATGGTGAAAACCCCACCAACCAACCAGAAAATTGGAGCCGCTCAAGTGTAAAAATATATCAAAATCAAAACTATAGTTGAAGAATATTGAAAAAGGAGTTTATGATTTTGTGGATTGATGGGATTGGTTATTGTTATTGGAATGGATATAATTTTTGCTTTCAAATTATTTTATTTATATAATTTATTTTTTTGTCTATTAGTTGTAATTTAGGTGGTGAAGAGGAAAGATTGTTACTCTTCCTACTGAGATTCAATTCTTGTATTTCCAAATTAACAGGTTATTGAAATGGATATTTTTGGTTTGAAATTATTTTTATTTATATATATATTTTTTTCATTGTTAAGAATTTTTGTTTATGGATTTAAATGTATTGAATATTATGATTTAATACAAATTGATATTTAAAAATTTAAATGAATAAAAATAAAATAAAATAAATATATTGCTGCGAAATATTTTAAAATGAAAATATAAAATTTTCATTAATAAAAATATAGTATATTATAATTCAAAATCAAGATGTATAAGAAAATGTAATTAAAAAATGTCGTAGGATATAACTAAGGATTTTGAGATGTTATTGACAATGATGTTTTATAGGGGTGTCAAGGAGATAATAGGACATAAACTTGAATGTCATTTGAAATTTATGATACAATGTATAAGGACTTGAAGATGCCATAGACACTGCTGCTTTACAGGGTGTTAAGTAGATAGTAAGATATGAAAATGGTTGTCATTTGGAATCTAAGAGAACATCAAAGGGGAGAGGATTTATTAACAAATATTAATGGTTCCTTTTTATGATGCAGTAATTGTATTCGAGATCTAGAAAACCATAATTCTTTGGAAAGTAAGAGAATGTTAAATGGGAGAGAGGATATGTAAATAAAAATACTAATGTCTCCTTTTCATGAAACAGTAATTGAATTTAAAATCTAGAAAAGCATAATTATAGATTAGAAAGAATTGTATATACACAACTTATGAAAATATGATGATGGAAGAATTGATTTTACTTGTCAAAATATATAACAATAAATTATCTTTAAGACAACTAAAAACTTAAGATAACATTGACAATGATGCACATAAACACTAATGCCTCTTTATGAGACAATCGTTATGATAGAAATCTAGAAAAATAATGCTATCTAATTGTGTTACTGTATTAGATAAGTTTGATGTATGACTTAACATTTTAACATTATTGGAAATGATAAAATTTCTCCTTTTCTTTAAACAAGTTGATTTGTATATGACTATATTCTATACCGACATGGATCTGGATGTTGGTTGTGTTGGGTCCATAAGTTGGTGGGAGTTTACCACCTTTGGTGAAAGTCCAAAGAAATTGACCCACATTCCGAGAGAATATATCCCAAATATTTTTTTGTTTGTGTGGGCTTTATTGGGATTGGGTTATTGGAATGAAATGGGAGTTTACCATCGATTGTGAAAACCCCACCAACCAACCAGAGAATTGGACCGGATGTGGGTAAAAATATAAAAAAAAATGTTCTGTTTTTGTGGTTTATTGGGTTTGGGTATGACTATTTCATTGTATGTTTTCCCATTAACATATTGTTTGTAGTTATTGGAATGGATGTTTATCACTTTAACACAGTTAAAATAAAAAAAAAAATGTTTTGTTTTTGTGGTTTATTGGAATTGGGTATGACTATTTCAATGCATGTTTTCCATTAACATAGTGTTTGTAGTTATTGGAATGGATGTTTTTCACTTTAACATACTGTTTTGAAGATTTTGCATATATATATTATTTTTTTGGTTTTGGGTTATTGAGATTTATATTTTTATAGATTTAAATGTATTCAATATTATGGTTTAATATATAAATTGTAAATGGAAGTTGGAATTATTGAAAGTATAATGAAAATTAATTTATTATTGTTAGATATTTTAAAATAAAAATATTAACAAAATGAAATATGATAATATTTTAAAGAATATAATAAGTCAGAATTGAAGATGAATATGATTTTTCTCATATTTATAATAATATTTTAGGATGTTAAGTAGACACTAAAAAGACATGAAAATGGATAATTTCTGGTGTTTCCAATTTTTTTTCTTTTAGGGTTTGCATGTTGAATTGTTGATGAAAGGGTTTTATTATATGTTTCAGTATGACTTTGCATTTTGATTGATTAGGGGTTTTCATTGGCTTGGGGTGGCTTTATCCTTTTTTTATTCTTTTCCATTAATGAATTGCCTTCATGTGTGATTAGGGATGGAATTTGATGTTCATTTTTCCAGTCACGAGAACGTGTTTTTGTTGGTCAATACTTTTTAGAAAATGTCATTAGTTTTGGTTGACAAGGTGATAGTACATGTAGTATGGTTCATGGTAAATTGGTAATGTACCTTAAAAAGTCACAAGAAGAACTAGGCACTCGTTGTCACTGTGGACTATCAAATTTTAGATCTCCATTTTCATTACAAATCTCAATTGTCAGGTTTGAAAGACCCACTAGCATCGATTTGCAAGGTGCAACTGCCACCATCAAGGGGATCTCCACAAATTTTTGGATTTGGTGAGCCTTGAGATGCTCTCAACCTCAATTTTTATAGATTTAATAGTGAGCCTGGCTTATCCAACTCAGAACACCTACATCCTACGGATGCTTGATGCCTATTTAATTGATAATGTCAGTCATGCATCGTGGAGCAAGTTGAAGAGAAGAAAACATGCACGAGAATTTTTCCTATATTTAGTAGCACAATGAACTATGCCCTACCACAGCTACAAACATTATGAATTCAACAAGGAATCATTATGTTGACACGTTTTGGAAATAGTTTCAACGTGCAACTTGCTTCCCTAGCAACCCTTCCCCTTCTCCTATTACTATTCACAGTTCCTCTGTATGATTTATTTTTGGTGTCATTTGCTAGGAAATAGAAAATTGATCAGTGACCCTATAATATTTTCTACCTGACAGAGAACAAGCCTTGGCCTAATCATGTCAGCGGGTTCCATGACAGTCATAGTGTTAGTAGAAACAAGGAGAAGATCTAATGCAACCAAACTATCAATACTTCATCTTGTTCCCTAGTTTTTCTTGTCCAACTTAGCATAATTTTTTACTAGAGTTGGGCCAGTGGAGTTCCTCTATAGTGAATTTCCTCCACAGTTGATATCCTTGTCAATGGCACTGAACTCATGTTTAGTTTCGTTGAGATACTTTTTGAGCTCCCTCTTGGTTATAGTCACTAACCATACCACAATGAAAATAAAGAAGATTGGACAATCAATATTGCATGTGGGTAGATGGATTTTCATTAATGACCTTAACCAGGACCACTTGAACTGATTCTACTAGTTATGTTTGATCATCGTCATCAACTTATTCAACTTTTTGTTATGGGTCGTGTCATACAAGTATCAATCCCCCCAAAATACACTTGTTCGTGAAAACATCGGGAGCATCGCGAGTGAAGCAATGGACATCCCCAAAATTAACAACCCTCATCATGAAAATGTTGAGCACGAGACAATAATGTAGCACCACCACAAGCACGAAAGATTTGTCCTCCATCCCTCGCAAGGATAAAATTTGAAGGGTAGGGTCATATTTCACTTTGAAGGGCTATGATATATAGAACCTTCAATGATGACAGGTTAAAATAAACTATTCTTTTTATTTGAAAATGTAGAAATACATCAAAATTTCATTGTATATTAAAAGCAATGTATTATCAAATTCTCCAAATTCTTTGATATAATGAGAAAATTTCCATTGTTCCACTCTATGTTTTTTAATGAGCAATCCCTAACCCAAATAACCCAAGAACCCATATAGAAGAAATTTTTGAAACATAAAAAACATTTGACAATATAAAGAAATCAATTGAAAAACATTTATAACCATTTGAGATTGAGTCGACAAGTATTAAAACATCTAACAGAAAAATCAAAGTTCGATGAAAATGATCTGCAATCTATATAATGTCCAATAAACATAGAAGTGAATCTAAAAAATATGTTCATGAATACCAGAGCTATTATCTTGAATCACTTCAGTAACAAACTTCACTCCTTTCGAAGAAGAAGCAAATAAATATTTATAGAATAACACAACAAAAAAACTATTCTCATATAGAATAACACAACAAAAAAATATTCTCGTGATGCACATACCTGAAAATCATTCAGCGGCATGAACAACCCAATCAGTATTGCGCTCCACTGAGGGAAGGAATCTCTTTATATATGTTTCTAGCCACTTAGCTCTATGAACCAAAGAAGAGACATACTCCCCTATAGGAAATAATCATTAGGGGAGGTGTCTTTTTTGTCTCTAGTGGAGATTTGCACTATGCATGTTGGTGGTGGACTGGTGGTGCTAGGGTGAATGTGTCCTTTCTTCTCTCAAGAAAAGACCCTGGATTTGAAGAGGGTATGATATACCATATGAATGAATAGGGAAAGAAATGGTGGAAGTAGTCTAAGTAGGGGTCCATGATGACTGTGGAAACAACCTGAACAAGAATTGAACTTGATAGTGGAAGCCACCTGAGCAACGGTGAAGAGTTACTCCAATTCGAACTTGTGATTTTGATAGGAATAGTTTAAGGAATCCATTCTCCTTGAATTCTAATTCATAGGCCAAATGACAAGGTTAGTCGATCATGATTTTTGCAAACATCGATAGTCATATCCAATCATAAGGAAAGCATTTTCCTCCGACTTTTGGGGGCCTTTGAGCAATACATTCATCTATGTGTAAATACCAATGGAGCCATTCAAGATAGATGGATGAAATCTTCGAGTCAAGTCTCCATATCAACCATTCACAAACCCAACGAAGGTGGAAGTGACCCACCATCTTGTTTACTAGCATGAATCTCCATGTCTCACTTCGTCATTAGGGAAAGAAATGGTGGAAGTAGTCTAAGTAGGGGTCCATGGTAACTATGGAAACAACCTGAACAAGAATTGAACTTGATATTGGAAGCCACCTGAGCAAGGGTGAAGAGTTACTCCAATTCAAACTTGTGATTTCGATAGG
Source organism: Larix kaempferi (assembly GCA_027924585.1). NCBI lineage: Eukaryota > Viridiplantae > Streptophyta > Pinopsida > Pinales > Pinaceae > Larix > Larix kaempferi. Next base: position 18,387,434 of record BSBM01000799.1, read on the forward strand.
AATAGTTTAAGGAACCCATTCTCCTTGAATTCTAATTCATAGGCCAAATGACAAGGTTAGCCGATCATGCTTTTTACAAACATCGATAGTCATATCCAATCATAAGGCAAGCATTTTCCTCCGACTTTTGGGGGCCTTTGAGCAATACATTCATCTATGTGTAAATACCAATGGAGCCATTTAAGATAGATGGATGATATCTTCGAGTCAAGTCTCCATATCAACCATTCACAAACCCAACGAAGGTGGAAGTGACCCACCATCTTGTTTACCAGCATGAATCTCCATGTCTCACTTCTCAATGACGAAGTAAATATTGATCGAGAAGTGATCAAGGAACTTGCTCCAATATGAGCCTTGATAATCATGTCTATTTTCCTACCTCTCCAACTAACTGCATCGAGTATCGATTGAAGCTTGGAGCTACTTGTGCCCTAGCATGAGCTCCCTCCCCCCTATTTAGCTACTATAACTCTATCATGTACTAAAACAAAAAACAAAGTAGAAATATAAAATTAAAATAGGCTCAAGAATCAGCGTTGACGGTGGGCACAGGTCTCCATTTGATTAACCATAGTTATGAATCCAGATCTCCTGATTCCAATCACTCAAATACATTAATTATAAACCAATGCAGAAAATGATGAACCGATTCTAATTCTAATTTTTTATCATCTAGTGCACAATCTAATTCCAAATTATGTGATTGCATTATCTATTAAAACATTAATTATTCACCTTACACATAAATTATTTTGGATTTGAGAAGGAATAGTTGGCAAGCTATTCCCAACAAGAACTTTTCCCAACAGGAACTGTGCATGACAGGAACTGTGCCCGACAGGAACTTTTCCCAACAGGAAATGTGCCCAACAGGAACTTTTCCCAACAAGAACTGTGCATGATAGGAACTGTGCATGACAGGAAATGTTCCTGCCAGGAATCATGCCTGACAGGAACTGTGCTTGACAGGAACTATGCCCGACAGGAACTGTGCCTAACAGGAACTGTGTGCCTGATAGGAACTGTGTGCCTGACAAGAACTGTGCCCGACAGAAAATTTGCTCAATAGGAATTGTGCATGACAGGAACTGTGGCTGCCAGGAACCGTGCTTGATAGGAACTGTGCCTGACAGGAACTGTGCCCGACAGGAACTGTGCCCAACAGGAACTTTTCTCAACAGGAACTGTGCATGACAGGAACTGTGCCTGCCAGGAACCGTGCCTGACAGGAACCGTGCCCGACAGGAACTTTTTCCAACAGGAACTGTGCCCGACAGGAACTTTGCTCAACAGGAATTGTGCATGATAGGAACTGTGCCTGCCAGGAACCGTGCCTAATAGGAATCATGCACGACAGGAACTGTGCCCGACAGGAACTTTTCCCAACAGGAACTGTGCCCGACAAGAACTTTTCCCAACAGGAACTGTGCATGACAGGAACTGTGCCTGCCAGGAACCGTGCCTAACAGGAACTGTGCTTGATAGGAACTGTGCCTAACAGGAACTATGCCCGACAGGAACTTTTCCCAACAGGAACTGTGCCTGACAGGAATTGTGTGCCTGACAGGAACTGTGTGCTTGACAGGAACTGTGTGCCTGACAAGAACTGTGCCCGACAGGAACTTTGCTCAATAGGAACTATGCATGACAGGAACTGTGCCTGCCAGGAACCGTGCCTGACAGGAACTGTTCCTGACAGGAACCGTGCCCGACAGGAACTTTTCCCAACAGGAACTGTGCTTGCCAGGAACCATGCCTGACAGGAACTGTGCCTAACAGGAACTGTGCCTGACAGGAACTGTGCCCAACAGGAACTGTGCCTGACAGGAACCGTGCCCGACAGGAACCGTGCACGACAGGAACTGTGCCTGACAGGACCTGTGCCTGACAAGAACTGTGCCTGACAGGAACTTTTCCCAACAGGAACTGTGCCCGATAGGAACTGTACCCGACGGGAATAGTGCATGACAGGAACTGTGCCTGCCAGGAACCGTGCCTGCCAGGAACTGTGCCTGACAGGAACTTTGCCCAACAGGAACTGTGCCCGACAGGAACTGTTCCTGACGGGAACAATGCATGACAGGAACTGTGCCTGCCAGGAACCGTTCCTGAGAGGAACTATGCCCGACAGGAACTTTCCTCAATAGGAACTATGCATGACAGGAACTGTGCCTGCCAGGAACCATGCCTGACAGGAACTATGCCTGACAAGAACTGTGCCTGACAGGAACTGTGCTCGACAGGAACTTTGCTCAACAGGAACTGTGCATGACAGGAACTGTGCCTGCCAGGAACCGTGCCTGACAGGAACTGTGCCCGACAGGAACTTTTCCCAACAGGAACTTTTCCCAACAGGAAATTTTCCTAACAGGAACTGTGCATGACAGGAACTGTGCCCGACAGGAACTTTTCCCAACAGGAACTGTGCCCGACAGGAACTTTTCCCAATAGGAATTGTGCCCAACAGGAACTTTTCCCAACAAGCACTGTGCATGACAGGAACTATGCCTGCCAGGAATCGTGCCTGACAGGAACTGTTCCTGACAGGAACTGTGCCCGACAGGAAATTTGCTCAATAGGAACTGTGCATGTCAGGAACTGTGGCTTCCAGGAACCGTGCTTGATAGGAACTGTGCCTGACAGGAACTGTGCCCGACAAGAACTGTGCCCAACAGGAACTTTGCTCAACGGGAACTGTGCATGACAGGAACTGTGCCTGCCAGGAACCGTGCCTGACAGGAACCGTGCACGACAGGAACTGTGCACGACAGGAACTGTGCCTGACAAGAATTGTGCCTGACAGGAACTTTGCCCAATAGGAACTGTGCTCGATAGGAACTATACCTAGCGGGAATAGTGCATGACCAGGAACTGTGCCTGACAGGAACTGTGCCCAACAGGAACTATGCCCGACAGGAACTGTGCCTGACGGGAACAATGCATGATAGGAACTGTGCCTGCCAGGAACCGTTCCTGAGAGGAACTATGCCTGACAGGAACTTTTCCCAACAGGAATTGTGCCCGACAGGAACTTTTCCCAACAGGAACTGTGCCTGACAAGAACTGTGCTCGACAGGAACTTTTCCCAATAGGAACTGTGCTCGACAAGAACTTTTCCCAAAAGGAACTGTGCATGACAGGAACTGTGCCTGCCAGGAACCGTGCCTAACAAGAACCGTGCTTGACAGGAACTGTGCCTAACAGGAACTATGCCTGACAGGAACTTTTCCCAACAGGAACTGTGTGCCTGACAGGAACTGTGTGCCTGACAGGAACTGTGCCCGACAGGAACTTTGCTCAATAGGAACTGTGCATGACAGGAACTGTGCCTTCCAGGAACCGTGCTTGACAGGAACCGTGCCCGACAGGAACTTTTCCCAACAAGAACTGTGCATGACAGGAACCGTGCCCGACAGGAACTTTTCCCAACAAGAACTGTGCATGACAGGGACTGTGCCCGACAGGAACTGTGCTCGACAGGAACTTTTCCCAACAGGAACTGTGCTCGACAGGAACTTTGCCCAACAGGAACTGTGCATGACAGGAACTGTGCATGACAGGAACTGTGCCTGCAAGGAACTATGCCTAACAGGAACTGTTCCTGACAGGAACTTTGCTCAACAGGAACTGTGCCTGACAGGAACTGTGTGCTCGACAGGAACTGTGCCCGACAAGAACTGTGCCCGATAGGAACTTTGCTCAATAGGAACTGTGCATGACAGGAACTGTGCCTGCCAGGAACCATGCCTGATAGGAACTGTGCCTGTTACTGAAGTGATTCAAGATAATAGCTCTGGTATTCATGAACATATTTTTTAGATTCACTTCTATGTTTATTGGACATTATATAGATTGCAGATCATTTTCATCGAACTTTGATTTTTCTGTTAGATGTTTTAATACTTGTCGACTCAATCTCAAATGGTTATAAATGTTTTTCAATTGATTTCTTTATATTGTCAAATGTTTTTTATGTTTCAAAAATTTCTTCTATATGGGTTCTTGGGTTATTTGGGTTAGGGATTGCTCATTAAAAAACATAGAGTGGAACAATGGAAATTTTCTCATTATATCAAAGAATTTGGAGAATTTGATTATACATTGCTTTTAATATACAATGAAATTTTGATGTATTTCTACATTTTCAAATAAAAAGAATAGTTTATTTTAACCTGTCATCATTGAAGGTTCTATATATCATAGCCCTTCAAAGTGAAATATGACCCTACCCTTCAAATTTTATCCTTGCGAGGGATGGAGGACAAATCTTTCGTGCTTGTGGTGGTGCTACATTATTGTCTCGTGCTCAACATTTTCATGATGAGGGTTGTTAATTTTGGGGATGTCCATTGCTTCACTCGCGATGCTCCCGATGTTTTCACGAACAAGTGTATTTTGGGGGGATTGATACTTGTATGACACGACCCATAACAAAAAGTTGAATAAGTTGATGACGATGATCAAACATAACTAGTAGAATCAGTTCAAGTGGTCCTGGTTAAGGTCATTAATGAAAATCCATCTACCCACATGCAATATTGATTGTCCAATCTTCTTTATTTTCATTGTGGTATGGTTAGTGACTATAACCAAGAGGGAGCTCAAAAAGTATCTCAACGAAACTAAACATGAGTTCAGTGCCATTGACAAGGATATCAACTGTGGAGGAAATTCACTATAGAGGAACTCCACTGGCCCAACTCTAGTAAAAAATTATGCTAAGTTGGACAAGAAAAACTAGGGAACAAGATGAAGTATTGATAGTTTGGTTGCATTAGATCTTCTCCTTGTTTCTACTAACACTATGACTGTCATGGAACCCGCTGACATGATTAGGCCAAGGCTTGTTCTCTGTCAGGTAGAAAATATTATAGGGTCACCGATCAATTTTCTATTTCCTAGCAAATGACACCAAAAATAAATCATACAGAGGAACTGTGAATAGTAATAGGAGAAGGGGAAGGGTTGCTAGGGAAGCAAGTTGCACGTTGAAACTATTTCCAAAACGTGTCAACATAATGATTCCTTGTTGAATTCATAATGTTTGTAGCTGTGGTAGGGCATAGTTCATTGTGCTACTAAATATAGGAAAAATTCTCGTGCATGTTTTCTTCTCTTCAACTTGCTCCACGATGCATGACTGACATTATCAATTAAATAGGCATCAAGCATCCGCAGGATGTAGGTGTTCTGAGTTGGATAAGCCAGGCTCACTATTAAATCTATAAAAATTGAGGTTGAGAGCATCTCAAGGTTCACCAAATCCAAAAATTTGTGGAGATCCCCTTGATGGTGGCAGTTGCACCTTGCAAATCGATGCTAGTGGGTCTTTCAAACCTGACAATTGAGATTTGTAATGAAAATGGAGATCTAAAATTTGATAGTCCACAGTGACAACGAGTGCCTAGTTCTTCTTGTGACTTTTTAAGGTACATTACCAATTTACCATGAACCATACTACATGTACTATCACCTTGTCAACCAAAACTAATGACATTTTCTAAAAAGTATTGACCAACAAAAACACGTTCTCGTGACTGGAAAAATGAACATCAAATTCCATCCCTAATCACACATGAAGGCAATTCATTAATGGAAAAGAATAAAAAAAGGATAAAGCCACCCCAAGCCAATGAAAACCCCTAATCAATCAAAATGCAAAGTCATACTGAAACATATAATAAAACCCTTTCATCAACAATTCAACATGCAAACCCTAAAAGAAAAAAAATTGGAAACACCAGAAATTATCCATTTTCATGTCTTTTTAGTGTCTACTTAACATCCTAAAATATTATTATAAATATGAGAAAAATCATATTCATCTTCAATTCTGACTTATTATATTCTTTAAAATATTATCATATTTCATTTTGTTAATATTTTTATTTTAAAATATCTAACAATAATAAATTAATTTTCATTATACTTTCAATAATTCCAACTTCCATTTACAATTTATATATTAAACCATAATATTGAATACATTTAAATCTATAAAAATATAAATCTCAATAACCCAAAACCAAAAAAATAATATATATATGCAAAATCTTCAAAACAGTATGTTAAAGTGAAAAACATCCATTCCAATAACTACAAACACTATGTTAATGGAAAACATGCATTGAAATAGTCATACCCAATTCCAATAAACCACAAAAACAAAACATTTTTTATTTTATTTTAACTGTGTTAAAGTGATAAACATCCATTCCAATAACTACAAACAATATGTTAATGGGAAAACATACAATGAAATAGTCATACCCAAACCCAATAAACCACAAAAACAAAACATTTTTTTTAATATTTTTACCCACATCCGGTCCAATTCTCTGGTTGGTTGGTGGGGTTTTCACAATCGATGGTAAACTCCCATTTCATTCCAATAACCCAATCCCAATAAAGCCCACACAAACAAAAAAATATTTGGGATATATTCTCTCGGAATGTGGGTCAATTTCTTTGGACTTTCACCAAAGGTGGTAAACTCCCACCAACTTATGGACCCAACACAACCAACATCCAGATCCATGTCGGTATAGAATATAGTCATATACAAATCAACTTGTTTAAAGAAAAGGAGAAATTTTATCATTTCCAATAATGTTAAAATGTTAAGTCATACATCAAACTTATCTAATACAGTAACACAATTAGATAGCATTATTTTTCTAGATTTCTATCATAACGATTGTCTCATAAAGAGGCATTAGTGTTTATGTGCATCATTGTCAATGTTATCTTAAGTTTTTAGTTGTCTTAAAGATAATTTATTGTTATATATTTTGACAAGTAAAATCAATTCTTCCATCATCATATTTTCATAAGTTGTGTATATACAATTCTTTCTAATCTATAATTATGCTTTTCTAGATTTTAAATTCAATTACTGTTTCATGAAAAGGAGACATTAGTATTTTTATTTACATATCCTCTCTCCCATTTAACATTCTCTTACTTTCCAAAGAATTATGGTTTTCTAGATCTTGAATACAATTACTGCATCATAAAAAGGAACCATTAATATTTGTTAATAAATCCTCTCCCCTTTGATGTTCTCTTAGATTCCAAATGACAACCATTTTCATATCTTACTATCTACTTAACACCCTGTAAAGCATCAGTGTCTATGGCATCTTCAAGTCCTTATACATTGTATCATAAATTTCAAATGACATTCAAGTTTATGTCCTATTATCTCCTTGACACCCCTATAAAACATCATTGTCAATAACATCTCAAAATCCTTAGTTATATCCTACGACATTTTTTAATTACATTTTCTTATACATCTTGATTTTGAATTATAATATACTATATTTTTATTAATGAAAATTTTATATTTTCATTTTAAAATATTTCGCAGCAATATATTTATTTTATTTTATTTTTATTCATTTTAATTTTTTAATTTCAATTTGTATTAAATCATAATATTCAATACATTTAAATCCATAAACAAAAATTCTTAACAATGAAAAAAATATATATATAAATAAAAATAATTTCAAACCAAAAATATCCATTTCATTAACCTGTTAATTTGGAAATACAAGAATTGAATCTCAGTAGGAAGAGTAACAATCTTTCCGCTTCACCACCCAAATTACAACTAATAGACAAAAAAAAAATTATATAAATAAAATAATTTGAAAGCAAAAATTATATCCATTCCAATAACAATAACCAATCCCATCAATCCACAAAATCATAAACTCCTTTTTCAATATTCTTCAACTATAGTTTTGATTTTGATATATTTTTACACTTGAGCGGCTCCAATTTTCTGGTTGGTTGGTGGGGTTTTCACCATCATCGGTAGTAAAATCTCATTCCAAGAAAGCATAGCCAATCCAAAGAGTCAACAAAAAAGCAAAAATATTTGGGATATATTCTGTCGGAATGTGGGTTTGTTTCTTTGGACTTTCACCAGAGGTGGTAAACTCCCACCAACTTAAGACCCCAGCCAGTATAGTATATACAAATACCAATCAACTAGTGAATAAAAAGTAGAAATTTGATCATTTTCACTAATGTTTAATGTTTAGTCATACATGAAACTCATCAGATACAGTAGTGCAATTAGAGAGCATTAAAATTTCCAATTTCTTTTAACAAAATATGCAGCATCAAACATCCTCCATGTGGGCGTAAATTTTCACACACTTTCAGTTTTAAATCGATATATCAAAAAATTAAAATGGTTTGACCTATTTGCAAGTCATCGGCGTTGAAGAATGCATCACTGGATTTAGGTCTAGAGTTATAGAATGTTCACATAATTCGTTATGTTAACGATCCAAAAACAGTTAAGCAATGCCTCCAAACGAAGAGAGTTAAACTAGATCGGCTCTCTCCCACTACAAAGATACAGATTATTCTAACATAACATTACTGTTACTCATTTGTAGCCAGATGATTCTGCTTATATGATAGAACATACAACAGAAAATAACCATTCTACTATGCTATGTGAATCTGCACAATAAAAGTGCTTTGAACCCTAAAATTTAGCAGATAATGGAAGATGTGGTTATAGCAGAGTCTACTTTAGTTTCCTGTTTGATGACTGTTGAGCTCCGGGATGGTATCAAGGCTAGGTTTCCATTCAGAAGTAAACCCAGACCCAGACCCAGACGTGTGGCCGGGCTGCCCCCTCGCTAAACTCAGCCCTTCATTCACAACAAAATTCTCTGCAAAACTGATGTTGGTGGAATTAAGAAATGAAACCACATCTTTCTTCCTCATACGTAACTTCACTCGCAGTACGCGGCTTCCATCTATGGACGAAGTGGAAATAATCTCTGGATGGTAATTATTATTCTGTTCCTGCAATTCTTCAAGTCTAGAACCAGAACCAGAACCTGCAGACGGAAGAGGAGTAAGATAATACAGTTGCTCCTGTTGAAGCTCTGAGTTGTGATCCAGAGGTCGGCTGAGAAGACGAGCTCCCAAGCTTTTCAAACTGCCTGCGTCGAAAATCCCATGTTGAGGATACTTTTCAACGATTTCTTTAACGTAAACATGACGCTTGAATCTCATAACCTTCCCATCTACCGAAATCAATTTTATGGACTGATTTTCTCTAAATCTCCGTTGCAGCTTCTTCAACATAGTGCAGAGGCCACTGCCCCTAACAAAAGCTCCGCTCAGGTCTGGCCCTAAACCCTGCGTTCAGGAGTTTGATATGAATATCCGCTTGAGGCTTGGGATTTTATCCGTTCAGAGATCTGAGATCTGAGCAAATATGAGCTTGGCTGTGGCATACGTACTCAAATTCAAATTTAAATTTTGAGCGGGGAGACAAATTTAAATTATATACCGCCTTTACTAAATTCAAAAATTAGTGGCAGGAATGCGGTTGCATCCATGCATTACTCGATGGGCTCATGGGTATGAGTGCGGTTGCATGACTTGCATCGATGCATATGATATGGTAATGGAGTAATCACAAACAATGGCTGATGGATCTGTATACCATGCACCATGCCGGATGATGGGTCGAGGGTGCATTAAATTCAAACAGTGGAGGTGTGATTGAGTGCGGTCCAATCCACGGCCTGTGTACTGCAGGAGGAGCTGTCAGAACTGTTGACAGTCGACGAAACAAAAAAGGTCAGAGATGGGGATCACCGGAATTTAAACATTCGACGGTCGCCGGCCTGGCGAAAGAGTCGAATGGTTAGACTCTTCCCTATGTTCAAGATTTAGACATCTTCCATTTCGGTATAAAGTTTTTCAGAAGGCATGACCCTTGTGGTGAAGTTGCCAAACATATTATTGAGGTCAAAACTAGCTTCGAGTACACCCATCTTAAAGATATGGAGGAAGAGTTTTCCTGTAGTGCTCGGAACTTAACGGAATTAGGAAAGCGCTACAAGAAGAAAGGTGCAAAGAACCCTAACCCCAGGCCTGTCGACCTAATTCAAAAGGAATAGGAAGCATCAGTGTCCCAATCAGGAGATCCGACAGGAATAGAGCAGGAGGAAGATGACAGGATACTACATCAGCAGGATCAAGAAGCAGCTAGGATCCAAAATGAACAAGCTGCCAAGTTCCAGCAAGAATAGACAGCAAGAATCAAGAGAGAGCGGGCTATTCAGCTGCAGCAGCAAAAGGAAACTGCTAGAGTGCAGAGAGAGCAAGAGAAAAGGGCTTTGGAAGATGAGGCTGCTAGAATTCAGATGGAAGAGGAAGTAAGGGCCCAAAGAGAAGAGGAGGAAAGAATCCTCCAGGAACAGGCTGCTAAACTGCAAGAGGAAGAAGAAGAAGAGAGGATTTTGTTAGAAGAGGCAGATAGGTTACAAAAAGAGTTAGCAGATCTAGTTGAAAGGCAGCAAAAGGAGCAGACTGAGAAAACTCCCGAGCCAGAACCGTCTACTCCGCAAAACATGGAGTTGGATCCGCCACTGATAGGACAACCAGGGATAGCTCGAGAAGGGGTTGCTTCTACTGAAGTATTAGCATTAACCCCGTACAACCCCAGAAAGCAGCGCTAGGTGGCCAACCTGGATTCCGTATATTTTCATGAGCGGAAAAGGGCTATCATTGACAGGAGAGTTAGGAAAATGGAAAGTGCGAAAGACATATATGAATTCGTGGTATCAGAAACTACGCTGGTCCAAGGAACTGATATTGACCCTTCATTCCAGGCCCAATGCACTGTGGCATCAGCCGAAGCGAGTAGAGCCAATACTGATCAGTTAATGAATGAGGTAAAACATTACAGAGATCAATGCTTCAAAATAAGAGATGACAGGAAGAGGGAAGTTCTAGAAGCAAATGAATTAAAGAAGATATACAGGGAAATACAGGGAATTGACAGAAGAGAAGTTAAGGATAACTTCGGGAGCTCTACAGCTTGAAAATGAGAAGAATTCACTAGAGATGCAGCTGGCCATCTCCGAAGCCGAGCAAAAGAACTTAAAAACCCGGATATCAAAATTGGAGGAGCTTGAAGCAAGCAAGGCCCAACAAATTTATCTCCCCAAGGATCAGTATGAGGGGTTAATCCAAGAAAAGGACCAGTTGTTGAAACATCACAAAGAAGCAATGGAAAACAACCAAGATCTGTTCACATTTCACAAGCAAGCATGTGACATGCTCATAAAAGGCCATCAGCTGCTGGTGCTAATCTCAGGAGAAATTTGCAACGTGAAAGAAATGATCATGAAAATGACAGCCATCGAAGTTGGAGACTTAAAGAATAGAGACAAATTTGCAAAACATGTGGAAGAGTTAAAACAACAATTTGAGAGGAGAAGAGGAAAATATAGATTCCCCTCAAACTTGCGCACCACCACTGAATAAGAATTTGACTTGGATGTAGGAGTCCTTGAATTCAGTAAAGATTGTGGCACCATGATAAGCTTGGAGATCAGAAAGACTGTCCACAAATGTCACTCTTTCTACTCCAAAATCAGAGAGTCCCATGGCAAGTGCCACTTGGTTCTGCCTGAAACTATCAATGAATTCCTAGACCGAGAACATCGGTTGGCTGAGTTGCAAGGCGAGTTGGACCGGATTGAACTATGTTAAAAAGGTAGAGATGATAACCCAATATGAACTCCAACAGTTCATTGGCCAAACCACTGTGCATATCTACTTTCTGGAAGCAATTCCCCAAGAAGCAGCAGCAGGAGCAGCACAAATCAAATCAAATTTGTGCAAGCATGAGATTGCAGCATAGGCAACAGTATCTGTTCGGAGCAAAATTATCTTGAAAGAAATCAGTCAATGGGCCACACATATCCAAAGTGCAGATGGCCAAGCATCCACAAGCGATCCAATTGGTGGGGATGAGTCATCGAGTCAGCAAAAGCAAGCCAAATAGAATAAATAAACCCTCAGAATTCTAATTTGTCTTAAGAGGCTGAAATTCCTTGATTGTATAACTGTTTTAAAAGGACAGTTGGCTCTGATTTTGTCTTATATGGAAGGCTCCCCACGAATCCGTGGGTTTTGTAATTATGCACTAAAGGACAAATTAGAAGGTTCTAGAGTTTAGGGTACACTTGTCAGCTCAAGGTGCAATTTGTAAATTGATAAATAGGAGAATAGAAGAAGGAAACAAGGACTTTTGGCAGGTGAAATACATTTTCTGTCTTGCACGTGAATTATTTCTCTGCATGTATAAGGAACTCGATTTTGCCTAATGAAATCCTAGAGAGGGCGTTTTTGCCTGGAATTGTGCGTTGAATGCTTGCTAGACTACTCTTGTGTCATTCACATACTATAGTGAGATATTTCTTTGATGCTGTGAATTATTTCTGTGTAATGAATGATCTTTCTATTTTCTTGTACAATGATGTCTCTCTCAAATGAGTAATGGAATGTATTGCCTTTGAATTAAAGTTATCTTTAATATCTTTTACCTCCTGTTGAGATTGCATCTTCAAATTTAATGGCTATCTGTATGATCTTTATATGTTTCTTTCAGCGTATTGCCCATATTTACAGTTTGCTCCTTGCAAGGATAGATTGGATTTTCTTTATCTCAGTTTCAAATTAAGATTTGTTTCAGCTCTGCATTTAGATTAAATTAGCTTAGGGCACTTTCATATCATCTTAAATAATAAAATCACAAAACGGTGGATCGGGCCGCAACCGGTGCAGAAGAATACAAATCTTTAAATCTTATGGTAGCCGGAACCGTTAACCGGACGGATTCGCCACACCAAACGGTGAACAATCTAATGGGGATTGTTCACCGGGGAGAATCCCTTGCTGCTTAATGCTGCGATTTTCAGCGCATCAACAGGACCATAGCATTTATGCTTGAAACCCGTGGGCTATAAGTGGGTTCATGAACCAACACACCTCCTAAATAGACAATATTTTCCCAACGGGTCCTCATGTTGGTCATTCCAATTTTCCCATGGCCACAAATCAAAAGGGGGTTCAACCCTTGTATAACTACTACATATTAAGAAATTTAGGAACATCTCAATTAGGTTGCATGCACAAGATTATTAAGTTGTTCGAATGAGTTATACATATGAATCTATAATTTGGTTAACGTGCTTTCTATTTGTAACTGAATTCTATACTTACATGCGGGAAGTATTAGCGAACTATATATTTGATTCGATCGACTGAAGGTACAACCAAAGAGGTACCTTTCAGATATTTCTTCATCGAGTGAGGGAAGCTCAGGACAAATAGAGGGAAATGCGACTGCATCGAGTAGATCTAATAGGAGAAGAACGACCAGAGGAGAAAAGGTCAAAAGAAAATTCCGTAGATGTATGGAATTTTTTCTTGCTAAAGGAGGATCATGCTCCTACTATTATGAGAGCATAGGATACATCGAGGTGCCACCCAGGTATCAGCATCTGGTGAAACAATGGATACCTAAGGAACTGCCTTCGTTGGACACTGACTTCAATGTCAACAATAGGATGCATCACATTGCACCATCCTCCCTACATGGCCTTGGCCTATTTTCCAAAGATGGAATAAATGTAAAATATAATACAATAATTGAATTGATGGACTATGTCGAACCATGTTACGATTACAGCGATTGGATGTTGTTGGTCCGCTACGTGTGAAATATGTGGAGATACGCACTCACCGCAAATTATATACAACTAATAAACATCGATAAGAATAAGGGAGCGACTATCTATAATGATGGAAGGCCTAAAGCTTCTGGAAATATTGCAGCGTTTATAAACGACACACGACCTTGGACAACAAACAAGCAACGAAATTGCATATACGAGGTAGGCAAAAGAAATCGGGTAGTCGTGTGCGCAATAAAAAAGATAGCTCCCCGATAAGAGTTATTATTGGATTACCATTTGAATCGAGAAGCGGATTTGTACTCATCAAGGATAATTTTAGGGGCGAAATTTAGCCCATGGGCTATTTTTCCATGTTTTTTCCAAAAAATGATTCGCCAATTTGCATTTTTTGAAGCCCCATTTCTCCCAACTTTGATGGGGTAAACTTTTTTCACTCTAAAAATCACCAAATTATTATATAAACTATATTAAATCCTTAGAAATTGAAATAATTTTAGAAAAATATCGCCAAATATTTTATAGTTGACATTTTAAGAATTGGTAATATTCACCAAGGTTTATACACTTTTAAATAAGTATGGGTCCTTAAAATTATCCTTGGTACTCATCCCCCGACCCGATAGTATTGATACATAAAAATATCAATAAAGCGAACAAGGAACTTGAACGCTTGTTAGACATTGTAGAACAAACTCCTGAAATCGAAGAAAGGATCTTTCAAGTAATGGCATAGCTTAACACATATAAGGTAATAACCATAATTTAAAGTGTTTTTTTTATTTTTATGTCATAAGATCAATTATGAAAGATTTTTTTTTAACTTTTACATTATCTAAACGAAGAAACATTTTCTTTCTTATACAGAGATTTTTGCAACCTGTTGACACTTGCATGCATGCTCTCGGTAGTAGTGGGACTGCACAAACAACACAAATTCCCTACACAGGCCCTCGCTTACCTACCAGTCTATTCATTACTCCACCTTCCACACCTATAGTTGGGAGCCATGACACGCACCCCCAGGAATCCACACAACCAAGCACTAGAGGTGCTAACACTAGAGATGAGGCTGGTGATTTGGCCGATTATATGGTTTCATTTCCTGGAGCGAGACATGTTACCTCTACGAGGACCCTTTCGGGAACATTTATGGTCAACGATGATGGAATTCCATTAAAGCAAGTAAAACTGCTAGGTGATTTTTAATATTTTAACTATTTCATGTTGTCCATCTCAAACATAAATCATATAGATTATTATTTTTAAAATAATGATCATATATTTTTGTATGTAGGAAACAACGATTTTTATAGGCACTTGGATACCAAGGAGTTGGTGATTTTTGGGCCCACCATACACACGAGGTGGAATTCACAGAATTCCAAGCTCAAAAAAGAACTTATGGATTATCTTGAAGGCCTCTTTGGGGTAGACACATTTAATAAAACTGCGGTCTCCTCTAGAGTTGGACAACATTTAAAATATACGAGATGTAGTTATAGGGTTCACTTGGAAAATAACCCTAGGTACGAGTGTCCTCTCATGATTCTAGAGAGGGAGTGGAAGGCACTCATTGAGGATGCAAAAGAGAAGAAATTTAGAAAAGAAGGAAAAACACTACCTAGTCCTGCAAGGTAAATTACATCTTGAATTCAATAGCTTTAATTTTCTTTAGATCTAAATAAAAGTGTGTTGCATAACATACTTGAAAATTTTGATGATAGGTTTCCTGACACTTCGAAGGCAACAAAAGCAAGGATTCCCAAACATGGGAAGCACAAGTTAGGCCAGGGCGGTTACTTGAAGTTATAGTCACGAATGGTAATTACCCAAATACCTTAACAATATTATTTGTATCGCCTTCCAACTTTCAGGTAATTACATCCAATAAAATCAAAAATACGTACTCTTATGCAATGTAGGGTGATGACTTCGAAACTGCAACCACGGAGGAAGACCTCAAGCTTGGTTACAATTCTGGCTATCAAGGTGTCGTTGAACGGAAAAGCTTGGGGCAGATCCCAAGATCTAGTGTCCAGAATAAGGTAAATAAAAATCAATCCACATTAACCTTTCATCACTTAGAAAAATTCATTTGTGTTTGATAATGTCCATAAATTTAATGTGTTATATCGTTGTTTTAATTAGGGGAGCAACACTATCAACGAGCCCATAAGTACTGGAGAGCAATGTGATGACAGTGGAGTGTCGCCACAAGATGGTTCTCCCGTGCAGCCCCACATCGATGGTGCTACGACTGAGGTCCATGATGGTAATATGGCTAAATATTAACATATCATATACTTAATAATTTTGTAGTTAAAGATTTTGTACTTCTATTTTTTTTACTTATACATCTAGGATTGTGTCCTTATAAAGTTAGTGGTTTCAATGGCAGAGAATGTTGTACTTGAAGATCCTACACCTAAAGAGGGGCATAGCGCAGTAATTCCAACGATGCCGACTAGTGCACCAAGTAAATAATTACATTGCAAAGGTTTTTTTTAACATTACAGAACTACTTCAATAATATTTAAAAACTAGCCACATAAATTTAATATTGTTTGTTTTTCTAGGTGATCCCTCGCCACAGCGGCCTCCACACCGTGGGTACCAGACCAAGTGTGCTTTGCGTGAGAGGACACAAGCACAAAGAGTTTCTGAATAATACCCAAAAAATGAAAATGGCAGGGATGAAGATAAATTACTAAAGAACTTTAGGAAGAGGGCTAAAAATAAATGATGATGTATAAACTGTTTTTTTTAACATATGCCTAGCTTCAAATGAGTTCTTGCATACTTTTTGTTGCATTGCCTCTGAATGAGTTCTTGCATACTTTTTTGTTCTCACGATAGTAAAATATGAAATATAGGTGGTTAGTACTTAATTTATCTCAACTTTGTACTTATTTTATCTCAACTTTCTTGCTTAGCTTTATAATCACATTTTATCAATTATGTATCTTTTAATGCATATTTTCTAGTAGAATATAGATTGGGTATTGGGGAATTGAGAGTGATGTGCGGGGGGGGAGGGGCCATAAGAGCTTCCACCTTCATGCGGTTGGCCCTGTTCAGTGCAGAATAATTTATTGGAGCCGTTCAATCTTGGAGCAAACCTCCCTTGATCTAATGGAGCAACAACAAAGTCAATGTTGACTTCGTTGCTGCTTGAGATCAATGGAGGTTTGCTCCAATATTATACGGCTCCAATAAATTATTCTTGAAACCAAGAGGAGATTATTCACAAATTTTATTTATTTATTTATCTATTGGGTTTGTAGTTTGTTCTCATGGAGTAAATCCATGTTTGAATCTAGGATGATGAGGGGCTTGTCCAAAAAGAAGGCATAGAAGGTGCTTCGAGGCATTGTAAAGGTATGTTCTGCCATTCTCATAAAAAATGCATCTTAGACTAGTAAATAATGGTACAAATATGACATGTATTGATTTTGTATATATTTATGGAGGTTGAATGATTTGGCATTGCAGGTACTAGACAAACATAATGATGGATGAGCTGTGATCAGGGGAGGTATGTTATCCAGATAATTTTAATTACTATTTAATTTGAAGATGTCTCTTTTTATATTAGTTTAGAGTGAATATTTAATTGCTTGTGGTTATCTCATGTATTTGACTGCATTTTGGTGTTTAAAACCCTGCTGTGGGATGATTTAAGTTGTACATGTTTCTAAATCATCTTGTCTACAATAAATAATGCAAAAATGTGGTTGTGAATTTCTACCATTTTAATTTGAATTGTAGTTTTGTATTGAGTATGTGTTTCTACTACATGACTTTGAATTACAATCCATGGGATATATTCCCTCTACCTACTTCAACAAATAAAGTTCTAATTGGTCTCTTTCATCTAGTAAGCCTATGTGGTTGATGAGTTTTTTTTTTGCATCAACACCAACCCCTATGGAACAAGGTCCATTGAGGGGTTATGCATAGCCCTTGTAGGAATAATTACTAGTATTTAATTGATACCCTAAATACTTTGTCCTCTCCTAAAATCCTTTGACATGGAAATGCATTAGATTTTTAAATCTAACAATAGTGAGGTCATCAATATGGTGTAGGATCAATAGGTTAATATGCATGTCGAGAGTTGTATCATACTACTAATGGAACTTACCTCCCTAATTGTGTAATTTCCAAATATAATAACGTCATAAAAAAAAGTGAGTGGTGTTGTCTTCTTTGGACACTTTGACTCCCAACACCATTGTGGGTTGCTAGTTTTAGGAGTAGTTTTAGGGTGAGAAGTTGTACATAAGTGTTTGATCCTTTCCCTAATTTGGATTTAAATCTAATGTAGTGAATCATTTGGAAAGATAACACCTTCCACTCCATTTTTTGTAGGGTGCCTTGACTATATCCATCAAAGTACATGTCCATCCTAGCGTTTATGTCCTCAAACCCTTGCTCTTCAAATGATCATGAATTGAATAAGGATCGTGTTTCCTTGTTGTTGGTCCATTTGTTTGTTACATAGTTATCCTTGTGTCTAGTACACCCATGATGTTACACATAGTTCCATTCGAGCATGTTGAAACACATGTTGAAACTCTTGTACATATGGTATTCAACTTGCTAAAACACATGTTGAAACTCATGTACATATGGTATTTGACAAGTGTCATGTTTTTCCCACTCTCCAATGGCTGATACAGTTGCCTACATCAAATCCTACACTGGAATTCATGCATGTTAAATGTTACAGCCACATGTTGGGTAGAGTACCCATGCCCAGAAGACAAAACCTCATACACAAACATTGAGGAGATGGGCGAATAGTCATTGAGGAAGGTGAACAGTTTTGGAAATTGTTCAATCTTGGCAGAGGAAGCGAAATCGATTCAGGGGAAGACCGTAGATTTTAAAGAGAGAGGGAGGTGATGGAGTTTGGGGTGGGTTCAACATAGGAGAGATCGTGAAGGACGCGTTGGAGAAGCAAATCCAATCAATGAACAACATGAAGTAAAAGGATGAAACGGAGTATCGACACATTAACTCAGAGACTCTATCTGCCTCACGGTTTCAGAGCTGTTACAACAGCATGAACAACCATTTGGTGAATGTTGTTACTCCTGTTAGTCTTTGTTGTAATGTAACTCTGTGATTTCACCTTGAATTAATAAAATCCTGTGTGCGTGTCATTGGTATCCAGTGGTCAAATATATGTGTTATTTTTCATTGTGTTTGATAATAGCATGTTGGTTTTCCGTTGTGTATTCTGAGAGCAGAGTTCGGCTCTCTTTGACCTGTGCAAGCATATTAGAAAGCCAAATTTGAAAAAGACTGGGGTTCAAAATCACGGTAGCCATTGACTACGTTGTTTTCCAAATTCATGCACGTAATTTGTTTCCTTAAACTTTGCATGCGTGAATAGCAATGTGAACTTTGATTCTCATGAGAGATTATTAGAAAGATTGTACCCCCCGCTCGAGTTTTAAATTGAATCATTTTGTGCCACTAGAGATACTCCATCAAATTTTGATTCATGTCCCACAGCTAGAGGATTTGGGTATAGGTGCACACCTATAAGAGCCATGCACTGAACAATATTCTAAGCTCAAGTCCCTTGCCTTTGGTAATTTCCAATGACTTCAAAGCTTGTTTGGTTTTTTGGAGGTCGCACCTAGTTATCTTCCCTTGGTATACTCCCTTTTTTCAAATTTGAACTCTCTAAACTTGAGTTATGCAACAATTCAAAGTACATAAATTATTAAGCTCCTCATCCATTGCCAAAAAATACAATAGTTATGGTTGATGTCTCGACTTTTCACAACCTATTGTTGAAATGTTCCTTTTTCTACTATCCATTAACATAGTGTTGTTCATAATAATGCAATATTATTTTATGCTTTAAACTTAAATAGAGTTGAATAGTCTAGATACATAATGTTGGGTTCTCTCTCACTCTCTTTATCTTCCCCACACACAAATGTTTAACCATTTTAGTTATGGAATTATGTATAACATTCTTGAGTTTCACTTTCCAAGGAAAACTTTGTAATGCAAAAAAGGTAGCAAGAACAAGGTTTGGGGGGGTATTTCTAGTAATACACAGCTGCAAGAAATAGAAGGTTGGAATCAAAGTGTCGAAAAAGAAAAAAAGGTTCATGTTTGGCTGGCAATTGGAATACTGATTAATGTATGGTTGTAAAGGATAACCTTTTCCCTACACAAACTCCTTAGACACCTTCTGAAGAAAACTTCAAATCCTCAAAAAGTGAACATATTTGGAATAATCCCTTCTGGTAATGATGTTAATGAAATAGGATTTGAACCTGGGTGGAGAGGATAACAATTCTTGCTCTCAACCACCCAAGCTAACCCCATTGACAGTTGGGAAATAAACCATGTTGAAAAACCCGTTAGATATTTTTTATTAAGGGAGTGTTGTGCTGATAAGAAAGCCTTGCAAATTTGATTGCCTATTGTTGAATCAGTGTAATGATTTTACAGAGACATTCTAAAATTAATAATCCCTTTGGTTAATGATGTTAATGAAACAGAGTTTGATAAAAGTTGCACCAAACCCTGGATGATGGTTATCTGTGAGCAGTCCTTGCACATTCCATATCCCATAGTTGAATTGCAGAGAAATGAGTTTACAAAGACATTCTCAAAGATAATCCCTTCTTTACTAAAGATAGTAGTGAAATATAGTTCGTTAAAACTTGCCTGAAGTCAATGCTAGGAATTTTGTTATATCCAATAGTCTTTTCAGTGACCAATGAATTGAACAAGAAGTATCATGTGTTAAAATTCGAGTGACACCTCACTAAACCCTCAACGATGGTCATTTTTTCAATGAGCCGAAACTTCTACAAGCCCATGTTATTTAATCAATGAAAATGCTCATTCCTCCAACATTGTGTATTTTCATCTTCTTGCATGTTGGAATAAAATATGAAAGAATTTATTCCATGTGTGTTGCTTTAGTTGAAAACCTGAAAAATAGGTCTATGACATGTTTTTGTACTATGATAGCTACAATAATGGAGATCCATTGACAACAAAATATGGAAATAAATTCCTTGAAAATTTTATTTGTCACCATCCTGGAAAGCAGGCTAAAGTTGGCAGTGGAATTGATCATAACCTGGTATGTAGCAGATTTTGTTCTCCCGACTTATACTACTTACTAGAATTTGTTTGACAAAGGATTATTAGAACTGCATAATATAGTCATCTTATCTGCACATACTGTATTTTACACAAGGCAATGCTTCAACAAATGAAGCTAGTGTGATTGGATCTACATTTCTCTATCTATTTTTTTAATTGTGCAATGGTTCTCAGTCCAATTACAACCCATGCTAATATAGAACTCTAGTTAAATGACATTGTAATACTTGAAGCAACCTACAATGCTAATGTATGCTTGTTGAGGTTCATTTGATGTTGGTTCTAAGTAGTTGGTGCCTGCAACCATTTTGGCAAACCGTTAGTCCATATGCATATATATGCCAAAAGCGTTCTCATTTCCATTTAACACTGTCCATCATTTAACCTACATAGATTTTAATTTGGTTAGATTATTAGAAAATTATCTCCTTATTTGCATGGCAATATATTGACATGTCATATACTCATATCTATGATGCATGGTTGTATAATTAGTTATGGAACCAACAATATTACTTCTTGATGGCATGTATGTATTTATATTTTGAAGATAGGATATTAAGGAATATTTGGGTTGGCATTCTTATATAGAAGTTATGTTGTTGTGCCAGCTGATAGAACATAGGTGGGGAGGTGGGGGGGGAGGGATTGTGTTATTTACTATCTTAACAACGAGATGGAGCTCTAAGTAGGCTCTGTTTTTTTTTAACTTACACTCGTCGGTATTGCGACGACATTTACGACAGTAAAACAGTTGTATCTCTTAATGGTCGTCGGTCTTGAGACGCCCTTATGACCGATACAACCGTTGGGGCTATGGCCTAAACGTCGAAATTGAAACTGTTGTCATCGTAACCACAAAATCCACACTATCGCAATCATGACGATACTGATTGGAATGGCAGGTGAGTAAACTTATGGATGACGAAATTTTCGACGACCACAATGTCATAGTCACGGCGATGTTTTGTCGCTATAGCGACACTTGCGTGGAGAATTTCAAGGAGATTATGTCTTTGTTGCGACATATGTTTCGTCACATGAGAGACACACTAAACATCGTAGGATATATCGTCATTATTACGATGACGGCTAACGCATATGAAGAAACAATTGTTACATGACACGTGTCTACAATACACGTCATAGTTGCGACAAGAATGCTTCTATCAGAAGAGCAATGCCATGTGAAACAATGTTTTGAGAACCCAAAAATTGTCGTTATCTTGACAGTATGAAGTCGGAAGGGCGACAAATCTACCATCAAACTTTGGTCCAAATGGCCTAGTGCCTCCATGTGGTGTTTGAGTTTATGCCAAATAACACACACACACATTAAAAATGCATAGATGTTATAACATGTGTGTTTTTATGTTTACAAGCAAATTCACTGGGAACCTCTCTGCTTTGTGAAATTTGATAGACCTGATTATACCTATAATAAACCATAATGGTCTATTTTATATATTATCTTTTGACATATTATCATCATAACAATGACTGGGAACTTATATTTTCGAAATAATAATGATTGGATTCATCAAAAATTCATGCTCCTAAGACAATGCCTCTTGAAGAATTGTAGACCCTATAGGGGAATGAATGTTGCTTCTTTGGTATCAAACCCTTTCCTTCCACACTAGAAGCTAAAAATTCCTTCTATGTATACTTCAATGAGAGTACCTTTCCATATTGAAACAAGTTGTTTGGAGAATAGTGTGACCCATTAATACCTCTGAATATGAATCCTTCCCCAAGATTCAAAACCATAGCCTTATCATCCTATCTTGTGCCCATTGTACTCATCACATTGCTTGGACTAACATCTGTTGATAGAGATAGATAATTTCAAGAACCGTCCACATTGACTTCAAAACCTAAATATCCAAAGGCCTTTTTGGATCCTCCCTCATTTTCACACTAAGAGAACCTACCTTGCGAACCTTTACCTTGATACAACCATATTTCCATGCAATCGTTAGGGTCCTTTGAGTAGTTCACAAGATAAATATCTTTAGACATTATGATAAAACCATGTCCCCCTTTCCTAAATCATGCTCCCAATTTCCCCAGTGCAAAGTGAATAAATGATGATGCTACTAGATTAAAAAATAATGATCTCTACATGCTAATATCTATTCTCAAAAAGGATCTAAATTAGTGACTGTTCAAAATATCAAATATGCTCAGATCTGTGCAAAGAAAACCCTTAGATAAATGCTAAGAAAATTGCTCATATCGAGAGAAACAATTTATCTTATAAAAATAGATCCATTGCTTAGCAGTTGCATTGCATGGTAAAACCCTAAAGAAAAAGAGCTCAATGTTGAAATTTAAATTATAGAAAATAGATTATAAATATAATAATAAAAATATGATATGATTGAGAGATTAATAACTATGATTAATTGTGATTAAATATAGTGAAGCATTGTTAAGCATGTTTTATAATTAACTATAAACAATTGTAAACAAATATAATTAACTATGTACAATTATACTTAAAATTTAGTAAATTAAAGTTGAACAAATTTGAGTGAAACAAGTCAATAATGACAAATTTAGTCAACTAAAGTTAAGTTGCATCAACATTTAATCATTTACAATCAAACATAGTGATCCAAATCCAACCATAGGCAACTATATCTACCATACCTATCATAGTCAACCCATGGTAACCAAATTCGACCAACTATATCTACCATAGTTTAATCATGGAACCACTACCAATCACCCATGTCTACCATCCCTACCATACTCAACATGGTTAACCATATTGAACTCTAGTCAACCATGACCATCTATATTCAACTATATTGAACATTATGATGAATAGTAATAATATATGGTCAACCATGGTTGACCACAATCATTTTTGCTTAACTGTGGCACACTTAAATGCAGTGAATCTCTCTCTCTCTCTCTCTCTCTCTCTCTCTCTCTCTCACACACACACACACACACACACACATACTGGCACACTTAAATGGAGCACAGTCAACATGGTCAAACATAGTCAAATTTACTCTCTCTCTCTCTCTCTCTCCTTAACTTTTTTGGCATCTCGATGTACCATGGGTAGGTATAATTAAATTGGCTTTATTTACATATGCTAAATATGAGATTGATATTTCAAGATGATAATAAATAAGGAAAAGTTTAGTTTGACTCAAGTTCATTGTGGGAATACAAATTTTAGTTGGACTCATCTATCTCTCTCTCTCTCTCTCTCTCTCTCTCTCTCTCTCCTTAACTTTTTTGGCATCTCGATGTACCATGGGTAGGTATAATTAAATTGGCTTTATTTACATATGCTAAATATGAGATTGATATTTCAAGATGATAATAAATAAGGAAAAGTTTAGTTTGACTCAAGTTCATTATGGGAATACAAATTTTAGTTGGACTCATATTTGTGATTATAGGAAAGCAAAAAAATTTAATAATATTGATATATTATTATTATTATATATATATATATATATATATAAACTTATATATCTACTAAGCTCTCTATTCACATTCTCTCTCTCTCCCACCTTAACTTTTTTGGCACCTGGATGTACCTTGGGTAGGTATAATTTGTGACGATCCTACAACAATTAATTGATAAAATGCACGATATATTAGATCACAGAATATTTTTATTGATAGCAGGCCACTTCAAGGGGGCAACCTCCTTTGAGCAAGCTCAATACAAATAACTTCACCGTGCCTTCATTGGCCTCAACACAAACTTATATACTAAGTCTAGGCGCCAATACTATGGATCAATACCATGGAACATATAATACTATGAGACAACTTACAAAGCATATGCGTCCAATACTATGGATCAATACTATGGGCTAATACAAACTATGGATCAACATATAATACTACGGGATGACTTACAAAGCATATGCGTCCAACAACAATATACTAACAAAGTAAAGAGAAGGGTTGACATGGGTTCCTAACATCCCCTCACCCTTAGAAAAAGCTCTGTCCTCAAAGCTTTAGATGTGGAAATTGTTGTTGAATCTGAAGGAGTGGTTCCCATGTAGCATCCTCTGGTTGCATTCCGTGCCACTGAATTAAGACCTCTATGATAGAGCGAGAGTGAAGCTGGCAAGTGCGCCTATTGAGGACGGTCTTTGGCTCCAAAAGGATGGATCCTTCATTATCCAGTTCTGGTAAAATAGTTTTTCCTCTGATGTTGGTGGCAAGAACTTTTGCAACAAGAAACATGAAGTACTGGATGAATGCAGGAAGAAGGAGGAAGTTCCAATTTATAAGCAGCGGACCCAATATTCTGAAGAACCTTATAGGGCCCATAGAAATTTGGAGTGATCTTATGACGCCCTTTGAGTTTCAAGGAGGAAGGCTGAATAAAAACCATATCACCTGCTTGAAAAGTGCGCTCAGAATGGTATTGATCGGTTTGTTGTTGCAGTCGAATTCTTTCCATGTAAAGATTGTCCTGCAAAATGTGAAGAATCTGATCGTGGTTTCGAAGAACCGAGTCAATTGCCTAAACTGGTGAATTGTTGAGGGTGTAGGGACGAATAACTGGCGGTTCCTGACCATAGATTTCTTCATATGGAGTCATTTTAAATGCAGTATTGTACCACCGGAGCCCTTCAAGGAAATCCATAGAAATATTTGTCCAAATCTATGTCGGGATGGGCAAGGGTTCAAGCAGTCCCGGAAGGAGTGTCGTACACCCTGGTTGACCTGGAAAGTATCACATACAACCACCATATGTTGAATTGTCATGTTCATTCCCTGCCAAAAGAAGTTACATTGTGCTCACTCATACGTTTTGAGGAACCCATAGTGCCCTATCGATGGAGAAGCATGGAGTTCATAGAAGACATAGCCCTATTGAACAAATTGCAACCAAATAGGCATAGAAATAGCGCTTGAAAGAGAAACTTGGTCATCAACTATGCGAGAAAGAGCATCTGCCACCAGATTGTCCTTACCCTTCTTGTAAGTGATCTCATAGGCATAAACCATGTGTTTGCGAACGCATTTCAGTTGTGTTGGGGAGGAGACCCGTTGTTCCAGGAAATTTTTTAGACTCTAGTGATCAGTCTTGATGTAGAAATAATTCCCTAATAGGTATGGTTTCCAATGTTATACTGCATGAAAAATAGCCATCATTTCCTTCTCAGATGTAGAGGCGGCTAATTTCTTACCGAAAGGGTCGTTGGAAGGCGGCAATCCCACTGGTTCAGCAAAGACACCTACATATCTATCCAAAATGTGTTGTGAATCCAAGGGAGTAGTGGAGACCGTTGATGGGTGCATCTGAATGGAATGGAGCTAAGCGATGAAACCATGTGAATTCTTCTTAAGGATCTTTTCCAGGCAATGTGAACTGATGATGCAGAGAGACCCTAGTTGTAAGCCCATTAACGTGTGTTTTTTCTCATTAATTGAAAACTGCATCCAAAGTTCAGCAAAATCCCATAAGATGGGGCCAAGTGTGTGTAACCATTGAGCGCCCAAAACCACATCACATTCGCCTAAGGAAAAGGAAAACATGTCAGAGCATAGGTTATAATATTCCATAGAGATATGCACATTGCGACACTTCCCCTTGCAAGCTAAGGTGCCCCCATTGGCAATCATTACTTCAAAGTTGGAGCAAGGATGGACAAAACAATCAGCCTATTTGGCGATCTGAGGGTTGATGAAGTTATGACTGCTACCAGAATCAATGAGTATTGTAAGAGGGAGCTTCTTGAAGTAACCCCTGACCCGCATTGTTTGTGTGGCGGTGACTCCGGCTAAAGCATGGAGAGATATATCTGGGTGGTCATCCGGAGATGGAGGGTCGAAAGGTGGCTGCTGAATGTTGACCTGATCATCTATGGTATCTCGAGCTTATTCACCAAGTTCAAAGGCAAGCGGAGAATCCACATCTAAGAGATAGAGTTGTTGTTCAACACATCTATGTCCCTGAGTTAATTTCTCATCACAATTATAACAAATCCCTTTTTCTCTAAGTGCCCGCATCTCTGCTTCAAATAAATGCTTGATAGGAGTTGGTTGAGGAGCTAGCATGATGGGAGGTCGTTGGGAAACCATATTTCTGAATGGAACAAAAGTGGATTTGGAGCACTGTTGGGCTGTGATATTGCCCTCCGCCAACTTAGCCAAACCTGGGACTTTCATCATTGTGTTGAGACAAAACATTTTAATCTCTGAGTGGATTTCATCCTTGAGACCACTGATAAAACAAATCCTGTAGAATTCTTCAGACAATCCTTATGTGTGATTGCAGTTTCTCAAATTTTGTCTGATACTCTTTCACAGTGCCAATTTGGCGAATTTTAGTGAGTGCTCCTGTGAAGTCATCAAAAGGACTAGGACCAAATCGTTGCAAAAGGAGTTGGAAAAAATCTGTCCAGTTTGGCTCGTCATGAGCTTTGATGTACCAACGATACCATTGAATGGATTTATGTTCCAAAGGAAAGGATGCAAGTGGAACTTTGTGGACATCAAAAGTATTATGCAAACTGAAATATTGTTCTTCCCGGTATATCCATCCAGTTGGATCAGTACCATTGAAGCGAGGAAAATCAAGCTTCGGCCCACGAAAAATTATTGGAAGAAGAGAACTCAGTGGCTGCAAAAGATTATGGTTGTCGTTTATTGTTCATGGCTGAATGCTGAAGATGGAGGCTGAGAATTTTTTCATCCAGATCTTGGAGTTTGGTTTTTAGGGCTGCAAGTTCTTCATCCATGATTTGTGCTCCTGCGCAGGTGATAACCATAACCAGGAGTTTTTTTTTGTGTGTGAATGGGTAGAAAAACAAAAACAAAAGCTTCTTTAGTAAAGGAAAATTTGGATTTGGGAAAAAATCTAATGGGTAATTGGGGTTTGATTAGGTTGTGGACACTTTCTGATGTACAGGAAAGCAGAAAATGGGGATTTCAGAAGTGGGGTGAAAGAATGAGAAATTTTTTCAGAGAGGGACAAAGAAGAAGAAATAGGAAATGAACACTGTGGCAAAATTTGAGGGCGATTGGGTGAAAATCGAAGAAGTTATGGCAAACCCTAAAAATAGACAAATGTTGGATTTCGAGCTTCGGGAAGTGGAATTTGGGATAGGGTCCTCAGGAATGAAATATGCAGAATGGGATTGCAGAGGTGTCAATGAAGTTTCAAGGGAAACAGAGTTAAAACAAGGAATATCTGGCCAAAAAATGATTTTTTTTTCTTTTCAGAATGGATCTGAAACGGCTTTCGGAATGGTTCTAAAACAACTCGGAATGGATCCAAACCGGCTGGATCTGAAACGGTTGGATATGAAATGACTCGGAATGGATCTAAAACGACAGGATCTGAAACAACTTTTGGAATGGATCTGAAACAACTCTGGACAGATGTAATCTACAATTTATCAGCTGGCAATAGATATGGACCCCAGGTATGTTCGGCTTCCTAACGGTTCAGGGGATTCACTCGCCGTCACCAATGATGTCTGACGGCTTGCGTATTGGGGTAGTACCCCTCACTCCACGGCTCAGGTAAAACTAATAACCGCTTTTCCACAAATGACAACTCTTGGTTTACCTCACGGCTGGGAACTAGTCAATCAGGTAGGGGTCGTTACCATTTTCGCTAGCAGGTCCTCTCAATGGGTCAGCTACTTCGGGGTTCCTGTGGTACTACTCATAATGAGTTTTAGGGCTTATGCCCAAGTACTCGTTAAGCGGATAGATATTATTCTCGAATCCGAACCTGCAATTGATAGGAACAAATACAGATGCGAATTTTTGTTTTTGGCAGAAATTCCACCCAACGAGCCCGAGAAAGTGCTCTGATACTAGATGTGAGGAACCTGAAACAATTAATTAATAAAATGCACGATATATTATATCACGGAATATTTTTATTGATCGCGGGCCACTTCGAGGGGGCAACCTTCTTTGAGCAAGCTCAATACAAATAACTTCACTGTGCCTTCATTGGCCTCAAAACAAACTTATATACTAAGTCTAGGCGCCAATACTATGGATCAATACCATGGAACATATAATACTACGGGACGACTTACAAAGCATATGCATCCAATACTATGGATCAATACTATGGGCTAATACAAACTGTGGATCAACATATAATACTATGGGATGACTTACAAAGCATATGCGTCCAACAACAATATACTAACAAAGTAAAGAGAAAGGTTGACATAGATTCCTAACATAATTAAATTGGCTTCAATTACATGTGTTAAATATGAGATTGATATTTCAAGATGATAATAAATAATGAAAAGTTTAATTTGACTCAAGTTCATTATGGGAATACAAATATTAGCTGGAATCATAATTGTGATTATGGGAAAGCAAAAAAATTAATAATATTGATATATATGTATATATTTTAACTTGCAAATCTACTAAGCTCCCTATTCACATTAACACTCAACAAACACAACCACATAATTAAACGTGGTTGTGACATGTCTATTGAGACCATTAATAGTCTTCTTTTTTTAAATTAATAACATTGACACGTTTATAACAACCACCTTTAATTATGTGGTGTGCTAGAATTTTTTTTCTTGGAAAAATTCATAACATAGACTTTTATTCATAAAAAAATAAAGACAACATTCATAAAAATCTAGAAAGAGGTGTGTATCCACTCATTCACTAAAAATATTAATCAATGATATATAAGAAAACCCATAAGGAAAATAATCGTCAATCTTTATCTTTTATCCTTTTCTTATTTTTAACCTCAATATACTCATTTGAGAAGGTTCCACAAGGAGAATTGTGATTTCTTGGATTAACATGGAATGCCAACTCTGTTTTGTGGTTATGCTAGCAACTTTTCTTATGGTTGCTAGCACTAGCTTAGCAACAATCGACGGGTTAAAATTTGATTAATTTGGAGATTAAATAGTTAGCATTAAAAGGATACAAAACTATTGAAGCCAACATGGCTTTCCATTCCTCCACCCTCCATCCATTTTCCAAAATAAAGACACCTATTGACGAATTATGGACATTAATATTTTAACTTGGGATATCTCAATTAACACTATAATTGGTTTTCAATATTAATATGGAATGCCAACCCATTATAGTATTAATATTATTGACATTGATATGTTTATTATCCCTCCTAACACGTATAAATCAATTATCAACTAATATAACTACTTAATTAAAGTTGGGTAGACCTAATATCGTATGATTGTAATAATATTATTAACATTGATATTTTAATTCACAAATCTATCACTCAACTAACACATTTATATGATAAAAAACCTTTGTTTATAGGATAAGAAATATCCATCTTGGGAATGGAGAGCTATGTCGAAACCCTAGTTGCATGGCACGGTTTTTATGGTAGAGAAAGTTGCAGGTACAAGGGTAGATTATACTATGGACAAAAACTCTGACCAGGAGATATTCGAACAATATGAGGGCCCCTCCATAAATGATTTGGTGAATCAATTGGGACAAGGACGGAATAACAAAATAGAGAAAGAGTAATTGGGTGGTAGATGGAAGGTCTCACTCAACCCCTCATGTCAAGCTCTTGATGATCACACCATTTTCTCATCAGAACAGGACACAAAGGTTAAGCCCCTTTCTCAAGATCATTCTTTACCTCGAAGGAAAAAAGGAGAGGTTCTTTCTTCTACGAAACCCCAAGGTTTGGATTTAGGTAGGAGCTTAGAGGGATGCTTCAAGGAGACACTCAGGCAAGGGCTAACCCATGATATTGATCACCTAGGGTTTCAAGGAGGGTCATTCCACTTGCATCTTGATGCGGACATTAACGAGGCCTGGTGATGCCTACTACCAAAACATGAGAGTTTGGAGGAGGCGGTTTGAAAGGAAGGAGAAGACTCAAAATGATTAAATCCAAAGGTGAAAACGTATCCTTGGTGGTCGGACTAGATATGGATTTAACAAATATACTAGATCTTGATGGTCGGGCCTTGGTAGGGAAGTTCATGGGAAGAAGGATTGCGAAGGAGTCGCTAGAGCTATGGGTGGAGGCTCAATGGAAGCAGGTCCTGCTACACACCAATTCATCATCTACTAGTTAGAGGTTGCATTGGTTTTATATTTATGGAAAGGAAGGATGCTAAGACGATCCTTGAGGGGAAGTGGTTTTGGAGTGTGGCATTCTTGCAATTAAAACCATGGAACCTGCTCTTTGATTATTGAGAAGCCTTTATAGATAAATATGCAATATGGCTTAATCTGCTTGGCTTACCTATTGAATGGTGGATCGTGGTTAGGATTTTTTCCATAGGGAAAAAGATTGGTAAAACAATTATAGTGGATGACCGATTTTTAACATTGGCTCATAGTTCTGTTGTCCGGATTCTAGTCGAGCTCAATTTGAGAGATGGGTTATTTAAACCTTTAGAAATGGTGGGGGGGGGGTAGGCATCACTCTCAAATTTTGGACTACCTCAACATTCCCTTTTGATGTATTAGGTGCCACCAATTTAGACATGTAGTAAAGGATTGCCTAGCCCATGAGCTGAAGAAGGTTTCGGTGCCAAAAAATAGATACAAATCTGGTGATGGTAGAGGTGCTCCAAGTTCTCTCTTAGTAGAGGCAAACCCTACTATGGATATCAAGTCCATTAATCATGTGCTCGGGAAGCCGAAGGATTTGACACCGGACAGGTCCATTACATTGAATGAAAATGGTCATGTTCTATATCAATCTTTTTCTCAAGAGAACCTAGAGCTGGTGGTAGTCTACTCATCGGAGAAGACGACTGGAGAAATCATTGGTAGGCATAAATCCTTATTACATGTTGTGCTCATTCATTTTCGTAATGCAGTGCCAATTGTTTTCATAATACAATGCAAATCATTGTAAATCAAGAGAAAAGGGCACAGATGCTGCTCACATGGAACCGATGTCCATTCTTGTTCTGACCCCTGAAGGGGTTTCGTTTTCGCCCCCATCTCAACCAATGTCCAATCTTAATCCAGTTGAGGTTTTTGATTAGGGTTGTCACTTGTCATCTATCCAAGGTGGCTTCGTCCACCCCTCTAGTTGTAACTTCATCCACTTCCTCAGGCAGGAGAGGGGGTGGACAATATGATTTATTCTCAAGGAAGACCAGGGAGGGGATTTATCAGTTAACTCCTATGGGTTGAATGTTGACCCTGGAGTTCCATGTCATTCGATGGGAGCTGGAAGGAAATCAAAGATCAGACATGTCCAGGATAAGGATTCTAGAAGCAAGGTAGGGTAAACAATCTTTACTCGTAGGGATTCTTAGAGCGCATAGTTCCCTTGCATCTAGTTCTATATGAAGGTTTTATTTGTGAATTCCAAAGGCCTTGGGAGCTAGGAAAAAGAGGTGGCTCTAAAAGCGCTTGTTTGAGAAATCAATCATGGCTTAATTGTCTTGTAGAAAACTATGGGAAGGGAACCTTCAATTCATTCTTTGTTGCATGGTTTGTATCCAGGTTGGGAGTTTCTAGCACTTGATTCTACTGGGAACTCGAGAGGTATATCTACAGGATGGAGAAATAGAATAAATATTATCAACTCTTTATATGTTGTGCCAGGTCTCATGATAGATATGGAATGTTGAAGCTTGGAAAAACTTTTAGTATCTTGAATATATATGGCCCTATGAAGGCAAGGTTACATTTTGGGATAAAATCTTCAGTTCATCTCTTCTAATGAGTCTGAATTTGATAATTTTTGGGGATCTAAACTTTACATCGAGTCAGAATGAGATTTGGGGGTT
Source organism: Larix kaempferi (assembly GCA_027924585.1). NCBI lineage: Eukaryota > Viridiplantae > Streptophyta > Pinopsida > Pinales > Pinaceae > Larix > Larix kaempferi. The sequence goes on from BSBM01000799.1 coordinate 18,419,871, forward strand.
GGGTGCTAGACCAAATCCACTCCATTTGTTTTTCTCATATGCATTGGAATCCTCAAAGTCGATTGATCTGGGTCTAATGGAAATCAAGGCCACTTGGGTCAATAATAGAGTGGGAAATGAAGTTGTCTCAAATAGGCTTGATAGGTTTGTATGGAATGAAAATATCTGTAGTCAGGTGGAGATATATTGTACTTGGGTTGGGAGAATCCACTTTTCAGATCACTATTTGATAATTCTTGAATTGGATGGGGATATTGAAAAATTCAAAGGATCCATTCAAGTTCAACCCATATTGGGTGAAGAATAATTATTTGAGAGATATCATTCAATATAACTGGTGTGAAATTCTAAATCACAGCAGATCATGGAGCTTAGTATACCTCACAAAGAAAGAATGAGTAAAAAATGATCAGATAATTGAACATGCATGAGAACTCAGATAGAAACAGAATAATGTCACATGATCCAATAATTAGTATAATGAACAATGATGTTACAATGAATAGAATTCGAGTCCCAGTCTGTCTAGCATAGTAATTGTCAACTCTATCAGTGCTTCGAAGCTCCCAAACTCAGTTAAACTCAACCAAATCTCAGTGAACTGATGATACAATCAGTTAACTGACCAAGAAGGGTGCATCCATGATTTTATCATGCAAATCAATCAGAAAAAGGGTGCATGAGGCCACAATCAGTGGTGATCGGAGCTCAAACTCCCAATTAGAGTCACCAACTCATGTGTAACTCAGTTAGACTGAACTGAGTCACTGAGTGGGCTTCTAAAATATAGGGAGATGGCTCTATGGGTCCTAAAATCATGCATGCAAGGCGCATTAGGTGGCTAATGGGTCCTAGATGACATATTCACACCACTAGTGTGAAAATAACATCACTAAGTGCTAGCAAATGGTAAATAATGCAACTAGGACAACGATGGAGTATTAAAATATCCTAACACCCCCCCTTAATCCAAACTTGTGCATCCTGGGCCCTGGTTACTAAGACCAAAGGTCACCCATAAAATCAAATAAAAGATGAAAATAAAATAATTGTCCATGAAACAAGGTAATGGGGAAAACCTCATGGGAAAACTCCCCCCTAAAAATATGACAGCAGTATGGAACTCAAATAACCTTCACACTAAGCAGAGAAGGAAAAACTTTCCTGAGTGAAAGCCTTCGTAAAAATGTAGGTAATTTTATCCTATGTAGGATAGAAATGCAGGTGTTGGATCTAGATATGGATATGGATCTGCTCATCTGATGTACCTCCCACTGTGTCGAAGTTGTATTTTCCAAAACAAGTCTTTCTGAAACCCTTCTTGCTACTGGAGCGAATGGCTCATTATAGTCCAAATCATGAACCTTTGAGTACCCTTTGTCAACCAACTAAGATTTGTACTTGGTTGTAGATCCCCCATGGCAAGTCTCTTCAAGGGATTGTGGATCAAACCCCACCATCTTGTAGCACCTCTATAAGAGAACTGGATCTACATGACTTAGTGCAAGGCTTGCATGATACTGATATCTGGTGGTTCTATGGTCAGATGGATCCCCAACTATGTTCCCAATATCTACAAGGACTTTGTGAGCCCATACTGGCCTTGGCCATGGATTGGGAGCAGGTGTTGTATCTGGATCTGGATCTGATTGAACTTTAATCTCAACATCAACATCTTGATCCTCATCTTCATTAGAAGAGATATCACTCTGATCTTCATTGAATGTCAATCGAGTAGGCAGAGAGTATGGAAAAAAGTGAGATAATTCATATGCCTTTGAGGCATGGTTTGCAAACCCTTTCGCTATAATATTCTCAAAAGAGATCTCTGCAATCTCAACTATGTCAGGACCAAAGACAACTTTCTTCGGTGAACCTGTGTGAGTCATCTGATAGATAGACAACAAATTTGCTGACAAAGAAGGCACAAATAGAACATTTTTGAACTTTCCATGTTCTAATTGTATTGTGCCCTTCCCTTCAACTGGGATCTGAGAATCATATCCCATGTGAATACTAGGACCATCATTGAGATCTAGAGAAGAAAATGATCCTTTGGAGGCAACCATGTGGTTGGAGGATCCTGAATCTATGAGGAAGGCTTGTGATTGTGAAAATCCAACCTTCAGTGCATGGCATCTCTCATGACCATCGGACTCACTTCTAGAATCAGTCTCTCTTGCGCTTTCTGGGAGGGAAATGTTGTGTTGTTCAAGAAGTTTGGTCATTTGATCTATCTTATTCTTCATGCATGAACTCTCTGGATGGTTTCCTTTCTTACAATAGGAACACTTGGATCTCTCAAATCCCTTTTACTTATCCTTTTTGGAGCTGGAGGATCCTTTCGATAGATTAGACTTTGGATTCTGCTTGGTCTCAAATTGCTTCTTCTCTTTTCCCTTTTGCTTCCCTTTTGCATTCGCACTTTTGACTCTCCAGCCATAAGAGCTTGATTTTTTTAGGCTTGCAAAGTGCCCATCTGAATCAGTTTGTCTTGTTCTTGGATGAGAGATTCAATGAATACATCTAAGGAATTTTCCAACCAGGGATTGAAAATCTCCCTGACTGGAAGGTAGAAACAATATGGATAACTCGGGACCAAGCTTGCTCATAATGGATAGCACCAACTGCTCATCCTTCTTCTCAATGCCACACTGCTTGCATTGCATGACTAAATATTTAATTTGGAAACGAATTGTTGGATGGTTTCAAAACTGCTGGGTTGAAGAGCAATCAACTCATTCTCCAAAATATGGCCCCTTAGCTCATCTTGTTTGTTAAAGAGGGTCTCCAACTTCAACCAAACCTCTTATGGAGTCTTCAATCCATCAAGGTGGAAGAGTAGATCTCTAGAAATATGAATACACATGAAACCAAATGATTCATCCAATCTACTCATATACTTGGCCTTCTCAATAGCTACTTGAGTTTCGATCTCCTTTCCCATTGTTACCATGTACAGCAACTTGTTGCGCAACACCATCTGCATATCAGCCCTCCAATCAAGATAATTGAAGGGTGTCAGGATCCTAGGAGAGAGAGGAGCATTTGAATTCTCCATTAGAACTGCTGGAGCGAATATAATGTGGTATTGTTGCTACTGTTGCACTGAAAAACTTTCAATATGCTGCAAAAAAACTCTATTTTGGAGATAGACTACTACTAAGCACTGCTTTATGACAATAGACACATTTTTTCGAATCCTTCACACCTAGCTAGACCTCAAAGGATTTCTCCAATGAATTCAATGCAATGGCACCAGGATTTGCTGTGGAAATCCAGATGCTTCTGGTGCACTACTAAAAGCAGTTGGTAAACCTACGCTCACTGAGCTATGATACCATGTGAAATTCTAAATCATTGCAGATCATGGAGCTGAGTATACCTCACAGAGAAATAATGAGTAGAGAAATTGAGTTACAATGAAAATTGTAGTAAAAAATGAGCACACAATTCAACATGCATGAAAACTTAGGTAGGAACAGAATAATGTCACATGATCCAATAATCAGTATAATGAACAATGATGTTACAATGGAGACAATCGAATCACCTAGGATAATTCGATTCTCAGTCTCTCTAGCATAGTAATTGTCACCTCTATCAGTGCCCTGGAGCTCCCAAACTCAGTTAAATGCAACCAAATCTCAGTGAACTAATGATACAGTTAGTTAACTGACCAAGAAGGTCACATCCATGAGTTTGTCATGCAAATCAATCAAAAAAGGGCACATGAGGCCACAATCAATGGTGATCGAAGATCAAACTCCCAATTAGAGTCACCAACTCATGTGTAACTTAACTAAACTGAACTGAGTCACTGAGTGGGCTCCTAAAATATAAGGAACTGCCTCTGAGGGTCCTAAAATCATGCATGCAGGGTGCATTAGGTGGCTAATGGGTCCTAGATGACATCTGCACACCACCAGGGGAAAATAACATCACTAAGTGCTAGAAAATGGTAAATAATGCAACTAGGACAAGGATGGAGTATTAAAATATCCTAACAACTAGAAGCATTATGGTCAAAGTCTTCTTGACACTATCTGTACATAATTTGTTTATGCTCTCATAAGTGTTGAGGAGCAGGTAACAAAGTGGGTAGTTGCTTGTCGTCTCTCAAGAGGATCCCATATGAAAGAAGCTAAAGACAAGGTAGCTAAAATATTTCTTCTTAATAATGGTCATCTTGCCAATGACGATCGACACCATAAATTAAGAGAGATTGAAGCACTCAAAGTGAAGCTACTCCTATATGAAGAGAAAGAATGGAGGATAAAAAGCAAGGCTATATGGATCGAAAGTGGGGATCAAAACACCATTTTTTTCAAAATTTTGCAAACTATAATAAGAAGAACTCGATTTGGGATCTTCGCAAGGACAATGGGAATGAGGTAAGAACCTTGAAAGGCTTAGCAGTGACGAGTGTCTTACACTATGGTCATATATTTAAGGAATCAGAACATTGTCCGCTGGTGGAAATAATGAATCTAATAGAAAAATACTCGTGTTTGATTGAAGAGGAGGTTGATCGAGCTTTGTATTAGGAGGTAAATTCTGAAGAACTTCTGAAGGTTATGGGTTCCTTCAAGAAGGACCGCAATCCTGGGCCCGACGAATGGCCAATAGAGTTTTATATATACTTTTTTTATGTGGTAGGGGAGGATCTTCTTCGAGTGATAGAGGAGAGTCGTCTTGATGGTGTTGTTATTGGAAACATAAACTCCACATTCCTTGCATTGATTCCTAAAACAAATTATCCCTCATCTTTCAACGAGTGTTGGCTAATATCGTTGTGCAATATGGTGTGTAAAATTATCTCCAAGATTATTGCTATGAGAATCAAGACACTATTGTCGAATTCAATATCACATGAACAAATTAGCTTTTGGGAAGGCCGGAACATGCATGGAGTTGTCAGTGTTGCTCAGGAATCCTTACACTGTTTAAAGGTTCATGCTCGCCCATCTGTAGTAATGAAATTAGATCTTTCAAAGGCTTTTGACTGGATTTTTTAGACCTTCATCGACCATCTCATGCTGCTAAAGATCAGGTTTTCTCTAAGGGTTGTGAAGTGGACTATGGGGTGTATCTCCTCTACTCAACGGGTTGTCCTTATTAATGGGTGTGTATCTCTTTCCCCCTTTTTTATTTCTGATAGTAGCTGAAGGATTGAGTAGGTGCATTCATGAGGAAAAATATAAAAGACTTGTTTCAGCCTTTTAGGTGTTATAGTTGGTAGAAGGGTGTCCTTCTCTTACCTATTATTTATTGATGATATATGGGAATATTTGAGAGGTTAGGTGAATCCTGAAGATACTCATCCTCTATTGTGCAACAACTAGGATGGAAGTCAATAATGAAAAATTTGTCTATCACTCCTTTTCTATTAATAGAGACCTTCATGCTTTATTCCCAAATATGGTCCCTTTTCCTAAAGGGAACCCCAATGAGGGAATCATATATCTAGGCTTCACAATAAAACCAAACTATCAGATGAAGGTAGACTGGAAATGGCTAATTGGGAAGATTGAGTCAAGAATCCACTTTTGGCGCAACAGGTTTCTCTTTGGGGCTGGACGGCTTGTGCTAACCAAGTCTGTTCTTGAGGCAATTCTTGATTTCGGCTCCTCTTGGAATTCATCCTAAAGGGAATCTTGGACAAAATTTGAAAAATGTGCTTTAATTACTCATGGAGGGGGAGCGAGGTGTATAAAGGGCTACATTTGGTAAGCTAGAAGACGATTGCTCTCCTCCAAAAATGGGGAGGCTGGGTTTTGAAAGATGTCCACTCTTTTGGTAAAGCATTGGTTGCAAGATCATTGTGGAAACTTCTCACAGTCTCAAGTTTGTGGAGAGACATTTTTATTGACAAATATATCCCATCAGGTATCATAATGAATTGGGTACGAAAGGAAGTTAAATATTTCAAAGGGGCATCCAACGAATGGAAGGCATTATCGTTGTCTTTCCCGGTGATTAGTAGATTCCTAGTATGGAAGATTGGCTTGGTGCATGATGGGAGAGCAGATGTGGATGTTGTGATGGGAGAAAATAGGGATATTTTTCAACCCAAAGATATGGTTCAAACCCTTCCATGTCAATGGAAGAAAACTTTAGACAAAATATGTGATCCTACAACTTCAACAATATGGCGTCAGGGTTGGCGTCATTTTGACATCTTGGGATTTCCTGAGGCAAGGAGGCCGCTCTAGGATCGTTTTATTCAGGCCCTTTCCACTACACATATTCGATTGTTGGATCATTTAAATGAGCTTGTCTATATTTATAATGCTACAAGTTGAGTTTACAATGCAAAAGTTGGTTACCAGTCCTTAGTTGAGGACGAGATTCCAATCATTTCCTAGTGGTGGAATCCACTCTGGAAATTGAAGGCTTCATCGAAATGTACCATTTTTATGTGGCTAGTTCTTAAATGCAAAATTTTAACCTGGGATATTCTTCAGAAAAAGGGTTGAATCAATCCAAGAATGTTTTATTTATGCAAGAGGGAGATTGAATACTATCCACACATTTTCATTCAATGTCCTTATGAGAAGGATGTTTGGCAGGAGGTTTTAAATGATCTCAACATGCCTTTCAGTTGGGATAACGAAAAATGTCACCCTCTGTCTACAGGACTGGTTTGGTAACATAAATCTTTATAGGGCTCATGCTCTACCATTATTTGATGTATGGAGCATATGGGTAGCACGGAACAAAATGATTTTTGAGGACACCTTGACACCCATGGACATCATGGATTTGCGGGCTATTAATAATTTCAAACTTCATGTTGGCCACTCATCTCCTTCTATGCATAGATAAACTAGCTCTGTTATTCTTTACAAGAACAATTTGTGGGCATACTTCAATGGTGCATACCAAGGAGCATATGTGGTATGGGTTTAATGGTATTCATATCTGATTATTTACACTACTCTTTCATAGAAAGCGTTGGGCAAGGCACCAACAACAAGGTCGATCTCCTCTCCCTCTTCTATCTGCTCATTTTTTCTATAAAAAATAATATATGTTTGACTACTATGATGGGAGACTCATTGCTAGTGATAAACTGGATGTATAGTATTTCACGAATCAATAATATTCATCTCCTTCCCCTGGCCCATAAGATAAAGGATATCTCTATTGCTTTATTCTAGATTAGCTACAGGCATATATAGAGAGAAATAAATCTCAAGGCCGATGCGTTAACCAAGGACAACCTCCATCTTCAAGAAGGTTCATTTCATATTATTATTTTTAAGAATAACATAAAAGAAATCCAACACGGTCTCCTTGAAGTCTTGGTTCATATGTAACAGTTTTCCTTTGTGCGGTTGTTTAAGAAACATATGCATTTACAAGGGCTTTCTAGTGATACAACATAATAAGTTTCGGGTTTAAAAAGTTGATCATTTTTTGAGTCTTTTTGTTTAAGGAACTTATCTGTACACATGGGCATTTCAATGATAAGAAGTATCCTGATGATTAGCTCTTTATGCTTTTTTGCATTTTGAGGATAGCAAGCAAAAATCTAGTACTTGAAGTACATAAATTTTTGAGATAGTGGAAAGTCAATTTTTATGGACTATGCAATAGCACCTTTGAAATGTACTTTTGATTGAGCTCGAATAATAAAGTGCGATTTTTTCCACGAAAAAAAATAACACATTTATATTATTAAAACTTCATTGAAATATATCAATTAACATCATCTAATTAAAAATTAAATATTTTAAAATTATATTAATATAAATTTTTAATTCAACTATTAAAAACTTTCACAACTTAACAATTAAAAAATGTATGTATACAACTTAATCCAGAGTGAATGAGAAACGATCAATAGAATGTTAGAGGAGATAACACATCATCCCAATTCTCCCTCTCTCTCATTTAACGCCTTTCTTTTGTACTGAATTTTAACCATGTATTTTTCTTTCTTCGTATGGTCGGCATGCAACAACGTAATTCCTCCATCTATAAGCATGGATTCTTGATGCATGTGCATTACACTCTTTCCAACCACTCCTCTCCTTGCGACTTCAATGGCACATGGATTCTCTCACCTTCCTTCCTTTTCTCTTGTGGTATGATCCTTCCTTCACAAGAAACTTTGGGGGCATGTTTTTGCACTCTAACCTCTTCTCCTCTTACCATAGTTATTGTATTGTCTCAATCCCCCCACTTGTAACGTCCCCTCCCATGGACCCAATCCGAGGAAGGAAACATGATACCAAAATATGGGCTTTTACATAAACTCGACCCATTCATTAGATTCATACAAGTAGAATCAAAAGTGTGGGGATCAAAATTAAACAAATATGCACAGTAGAATAAAACATCATCCACACACATTTCATACTCATCCAGCATATCAAAATAATCATCAAATTAATTATTGTAGAAGTAAATGCACATAGAGAATACTTATCTTCATTGTGCAATTGTCCCAAGCAAATAGCTATGTCGCTGCAACGTTCCACCCAACCATAGGCCAGTTGTGTTCATCAGTCTCTCAACACAACTGCCACCCCCGAGCTGGGCATGATTCTTACAAGGAAAAGGGGACATTCAATCTCATGTACATCCAAAGCAATAAACACCCATAACCCAAACCCCAACATACTCTTTTCTCACAAAGCAAGCACAATTATTGGGCAAGGATGCACATTTTTAACAATGGGATTTACAAACAAGGTGACCATGGGTTTTCCCCAAATCGTTTCCAGCCAAAAACGGATTGTGGGATGGGGACAAACAATCACAAGGAGGAAAACGAATTCTACCCCAACTAACTAAGCATTCAACAGCCAAAACAGTCTCTATGGAACCCCCAATTCAATTCCCCTTCTTCCCCACTGGTATATAACACAAAAACTCCCTTCTCCAGCTGAGAATGAAGGAAAACACAGAATTTCGATGGGGAAAAACGCCCAGCAAGCTCCCAGCTCGTGAGAGAGAGGAACTGGTTGATGGTTAATGGCTTGGGGAGCAATTCATGGCTATTTTCTTGCCCAAGAAGCAAAACGTGATTTTCCATGAAGGGTGGCTTGCCCATACCCGAATTTGGACAGCCATACCTCCCATTCCCCAAGGCATTAATTACCTCAACCAACTCTTGGGAGAAATGAATGATTGGGTACAAAAGTCAACATGGGTAGTTGAGGGTTCATGGGTTCTCTCATTGAAATTTGGCTTGACTTGATTGGCTCAAGGGTTTGAATGTTTTCCCTCCCAATTCCTTGTAAATTCATGCCCCCATCTCTTGCTGCGTTGCATAGCTAGTTGTGGTTATTTTATTAAAATGTATATTTACATGATATTTGCAATTCCATTGTGCCTAGCTAGCACGTAAACCATATGCATCAATAAATCGATGTCGAGGCCTTGGCCTTGAGCTCCTAGCCATGATTTTATAACAATATTACATCATTTGCATTTTAATATAATGGGGTCAAAATGGGGACATTACACCACTGCTTTGAAGGAGGATGGCATGGAGGATGATTGACATGTGACAGGATTTCCAGCTAAGAAGCATAGACATTTCAAGCATCTAAAGGGAAAATGGTTTCGACAACAGAGAAAATGCCTTTTATATAGACATAGATGGAAAGGACACTCGTGCCAGACATAGTACGACATATACATGCATGTGATGGATTTTTTTCATTAGTGATGACAAGAATAACATAAAAATCAGTCATGTCAAGTTTATGTTGCACATATGACCAATCATATAATAGATCATTAATTTTTGAAATATTTAGAGTTAAGATTCCTACAAACCCCAAGATTATGTTATAATGCATTTTAGAGTCAAATGCTAACTTGCCATATTCCAAGCTTTGTTCATTGGGATGATCAGCTTCCAATTCCTCTTATTTGGTCTCTTATTTTTCGCTATGAATACTGATGTACTCAATGTCCTATCCCATTCTTTCTAGTCGACCCATCATTTGTTTGATCATGATATTTTTCATCTCTCGATTCCCCTCACCATTGTGATGGGTTGAGTCATAGGGATTAGCCATGTAGGTTAGCAGAATAGGGCATGTTGAAACATCCTTCTAAGCCTCTTACAAGACAAGAATAATAGAAGATGTTCAATCCTTAGCTTGAGATCAACCCAAAGAAATTTTGGGTGCTCTTATGGAATTGAAGATAAATTTATTGCATGATATCACTAAAAAACTTGATGGAATCCCATCTAAAATTCATCCAAATATCCAAAGTTGTCGACATTAAGCAAGGAGGCCGGAAACAAACCAAGGAGGATAAATACACTTACCGCTATCAAAGGTGAGCCAAATAAATCATGTAGACTAAGGGCACAACTCCATTGAAATTAGGGCTTGTCGAGTAGAACCCTCCACGAAACCTTGGAGCTAAATCCACTGCAAAAATCATTTGAAGGCACTGCACCAAAAAATTTCTCCATTAAGATTATCCCACCTATGTGATGAGATTCCAATAACTGAACCATAAATTGAGACATGCTCTAATCTGAGAGCAAATGTGGGAAGGAACAACATGCACAAGGGGGAATTATATCTTCCTCGTACTTGATGAAGAGGTCAATATGACATGCAAGGCGCTCCTCAAACATTTGACACTTGTTGAAAGCCCTACCTCTACCACCTTTCATGATTAAGGCATAAAACATATACTTAGTGAGGAATTAATTAATATGTGGATCCATAAGAGAGATTTAATGAATCCAATACATCTTAGGTGGTCCCCCATTGTTTACTATGATCTCCTTGTCTGAGTAAATTGCCCCATTAACCATGCAGTCTGCCATAGTTTTATTTTCTCTTTGGCATGGAATTTATTAACATGATATAGGGACGCAAGAAGCCCATGGATTCTTTGAAACATTATGGGAAATGTTATTCCTTCCGTAGATCTCTCCCTCCTTACTTGACAGATTATGAAGGGAGAGTCTGCAAAAATTGTAACAGACTTGATTTGGTGGGATTGTACAAATAAAATTCCTAGGAACAATGTGTTTATCTTAGCATGACTATTTATTGCCATTCCAAGTCCACATACATATCTCATTTCAATATTTCCATCGAGACCTAAGAGAACCCTCCCGCACCTGCCACCCTTATGAATTTTGGTCGTAGTTCTAACGACTAATGTGAGGTCTTAAGGATGACAAGAGAATGGGATTTGATTCAGTTATGTGTGTGCGGGTAGTGTAATGCAAGCCTCACACGTTTGAACACTACCTTCAGGGTGCCCCCATGGTAACCTCAAGGGTCATATGACCTCATGGGAACTGAACCTTGGTCATTGATGAACAACTCCCCATTCCTCACCAATGGATCCAACCCCTTTAGGTGGCATCCTATTTAAACTTAAAAACATGTAAACATACAATCAATATATATCTTAATATAAACAACCATTCATAAATAATATTGCTCATAAATTCAACAAATATGAAAGATAGTTTAAAAGAAAAGAGAACATTATTTAAATGTGCATTTAACAATTTAAGTAAAGAGAGTTTTTTACTCATAACATTTTATGTAAATGTAATATGTGAATATATTATTATGTTTTTTTTTTGCTCGAAGAAGACAAACCTATTATAACTCAGTGGTCACATTGGTAGTAAGGACAACCTCATTGGTTGCTATCTAATAATGCGAGTTGACGCCTCACTGATATTCAAGGAAAACCACACTGCCTGAAATAACTCTCTGGTTGACCATAAGGGGGTAGACTTCCACTCCTACTAGATGCCTCCGGTCTTTGGCCATTTGTTTGCTTGTGTGTGTGTGTGTGTGTTTTGAGAGAGAGAGAGAGGGGGGGGGGGGGGGGGGAAGTGTCTTGATTATGTAAGAGATAAAAGTTACAGCCAAAATGGCCTATTGATACCTATCTTCTAATTAGCAAAAAAAGGTAAGTAAGTTCAACCTCTTTCCCATGAATAAGATAGGAGGAACAAAATCTTCGTTATTTACAGACATCTTTAGCTAATGACTAACCTGTTTCGGGGAGGCTAGCTTGACCCATTACCACAAAAAGAAAAAGAAATTGCTTATGAAATATATTTGTTTCTTGTATAAGACTTTTGATACGGGAGACAATCTCAACCTAACTATATTCACAAGTGGAGTAAAAACTACAAAAATAGAAATCCATCTTCCTTTCAAAAATGAATCAAAGGAGACTCAAATTTTATGGTCTGATGTCTATATCTAGATTATCTGCATTTCCTGTGTTGTAATGGAGCCACCTTAGTTGGTTGTAGTTACCTTGACTTGCCTCGTTTCCAGTTTGCATGTTGCTTCTGCTAATGTATCGGCCTTCTAATTATATTCCCTGCATGTGTGTGAGATAATGACCCTTGCAAGTGTACCTATTAGACTGTTTATCTTCTCCAATAGTGGTCGTAGATAGATGTTGTTGAAATTCACCTGCATGTTTATCCATTCCACCAGCAATTTAGAGTATGTATAGATTGCCAAATTTATGATTCGATGTAGTTGTGCCAAATAGAGTGCTATATATATGTTGCACATCTCTATGAAATTGTTTTTTACAAATATAAATAATAAATAATAAATAACAATAACTAATAATAAAAATGATACTACTAATAAAAAATTAATACTAGGTAAGAGGACGTGTCTCCTAAAAATGCTTTCCCAAACCATATAAATGGAAACTACCAATTAGACAATTTCATATCATTCATTTTTATCAATATTCACATATATATTTGATGCAAGAGCATCTTGTTCTCCACTCTAGTCAAATGTTTGGATCAGACCTAGGAGGGGTCTTCATTTTTTGAATTAATGGGTCTTTGATGAATTATTGTAAATAATATCATGTTTTAGTGTGATTCTATATGGATGATGAGTCATTTAAGTGAGTCACTAGGTAAGTGAATGAGTCATTGAGTCAAAGTATGAGTCATGTAACAAAGCCCACAATTGATGGCAGCATTCGATGGAGCACAAAGGCTCTCATGGGTGAGTCATAGGATAGCATTGAGAGTTTACCTTATTTAGAATTAGTTGGGAAATTGTTGAGAGTTTGGAGGACCTGTGTAATACACCAAGGAACCCTAATTATTATTGTTTTCATAAAACCTTATGCTATTTTTATTTGACGTTAATTGACCAACCGGGGTCAAAACAATTGTGAAAGAATTATTATTATTATTATTGTTTAAATAATTAAATAAGGGGATCAAAACTGAAGGCAACCGTTGAAGAGTGTTTGTTGACCCACAAGTAGGAAAAGACAAGTGTCAAGAGAAACCCAGTACCGCAAGCCAGCCTAGTAAAGGTGCACATGATGCAGGAGGCATCTTCCTCCAAACGTGCAGGTCGTGACTCCTGTTGGAGCGTTATGAGCAGAAGGCTCGTGAACAACCTAAGTCCTGGGCCTAAGCAAATGTTATAAAGCAATGTTTTCATCCACTGAACAAGAGGTTCGCGATGAAGGGGACAATACGCTGAGTATTTGATTCACCCACTGAGCATGAGGCTTATGGTGAAGTGAGGTTGTGACCTAGCTTGCAAGAGAGACTCTGTGACCAAGTCTTTGTCCTTGTGGTTCAACAAATAGGCTCGGGGGTTTCAGATCAAGTAGTTTGGTCTGGGAGTTGGTTGGGAGGAACGACGACCTTCAGTTCTGATTTTCCCTTGCTCAGATTCAGGTTCTGTTATTTATATTCTGAAATGTTTGATTTCTGTAGATGATAGCTAATGATTGTATTGTTTAGTTCAGAGTCTGCTTATTTATTTTCTGACATGTCTGCTCACTGGAGCTAATATCTAATGATTTCCTGGCTTAGATCTGGTTTCATTTATTCATTTCTGACCTATCTGTTGATGTAGATAATACCTAATGATTGCATGGTTTAGTTCAGGATCTGGTGGTTATTCTGAAATGTATTTCTGTAAGTAATACCTAATGATTGCATCGCTAAGATTTGGTTCTATTTCATTCATTTATGAACTATTTGTTGATTGCATAGCTTACTTTTGGTTCCACCTATTCATTTTTGAACTATCTATTGGTTTCATGGCCGAGATCAGGTTCTATTTTATTTATTTATGATCTGTCTAAATTATTGTGAATCGCATTGTTTAGATTAGGTTCTATTTATTTATGAACATGTCTACGATATCTAATGATTTCATCATTTAGATCAGATTTTGTTCATTAGTTTTTGAACCGTCTATTTACTGTAGATGGGATCTAATAATTTCATTTGCTTAGTTCAGGTTTGTTTATCCATTTCTAAACTATCTATTACTGCAAATGATATCTAATGATTTACTGTACATGCATGTTACCACAAATTATTAGATGGCTTATGCATGTTACTCAGGAATGATTATTTGGCGTATGCATGATTCATATAATGTTTTCACCGTGCATTTCTGATTTATCTTACTTGTGCATGTGATCTTGCTTATGCATATTAACAGAATCGATATCTTGCTTATGATATAATGATTAACTCTACATTATTTATTATTGTAGATGTTCTGATTCACTTATGGACTTGCATGCAAAATATTCAAACACTAGGATTAAGTTGTCTCGGTTTATATGCAGAAGCTATATCAATCTTGCATCAATATCTGTTTATCCTCTCATCGTTATAAGCCAAATATTGTTCAGGATTCTTTGCATATGCATTTATGGATTAGGCATTTTAATCTATAATGTTGTTCATATATGAATAAGTACATAATAAATGGTTATACTTTTCATACAGGGACAAATAGATAAGTGTTTGTACTCTTAGAGCTGTTATGGAGCCGAATGGCTTAAAGATTTAAGAGTCCATAACGTGGGCGAATGGGTTAGGTGTTTTTACTGTTAGAAGTTGGGAATTTATTTTACTTATGCTACATAGATTTCATTAGAAGGGTAATTATACAGTTTGCAAACCCTAAATCTGTTGATTAAATGCCCAAACATTAGCTAAGATTCGGCCTATCTGAGCCGTCGATTTCACCAAATCCCCAACCGGAAATACCGTGTTTACCCCTCTAAAATTTGGGGTTCCGCAATGCGAAAGTCGGATTGCGGACCCGTTTTGTTTATTCGGTCAGAAATTCAAGGTTCCGCAATGCGGATTGCGGAACCGCAAAGTAAAACTTTCGGATTTCAAGGTTCTGCAACCCACATCCACAATGCGGATTGCAGAACCGCAAAGTAAAACTTTCGGATTTCGGTGTTCCGCAATGCAGATTGCGGAACCGCAAAGTAAAACTTTCGGATTTCGGTGTTCCACAATGCGGATTGCGGAACCATAAATTTACACAGTCAGTTTTTGGAATCCGCAAGGAGTTTGGGTGAGGGTTTAAACCCTCTGTTTGCTAATTATGTGGAGATTAATAATGCTTATTAGTGATGCTTGTAAGGCCTATAGTGCTTAATGATGCTTATTAATAATGTTTATAATGCTTAATGATGCTTATTAATAATGATTATACTGCTTAAATGATGTTTAATAATGCTTATTAATGATGCTCATAGCACCTATAATGCTTAATGATTCTCATAGTGCTTAATGATGCTTATTAAGGATGCTTATAATGCTTATTGATGAACATAACCTTCACATGCTTCTAACCCTGGGCTTAGAGTCCAGTATGTAATCAAGTAAAGTATTTGTGTCTTCCGCAAGTATACATGCTTTTGTTTTATTTATTTATCCTATTTTAATATATATATATATATAGGTAATTTGGGGTATGTGACAATCTAAACCAGAATTGGTTCATGAATCTTGTTGTATATATCTGTGAACCTACGAGGCATGAAGGTGTGGCCAAACAGTGTGAAATTTGGCCAAGGGTAGCTAGTTGTGTTGTATCATATCTATGAATATTAGAACGCAGATTCTGGATCAATATGAGTGTACACGTTCTTATGTTTGAATGAAGGAAAGCCTATTTCGGCATATCTCTGTGTAAATGCAGTTCTTTATGTGTATGATTATATGAGTTGAAAATACTTGATGAACCTGTTGAATGCTTGATGATCTTTGTGTGTGAATTCATGAACGAATTGACAGAAGAACACTACAGGAATATTGATAAGTCCCTATGTATGTGAATCTGCAGAGAAGAAGCTTAGGGTTAGATTGGAGCGCATCGTGGAGCCGAATCGAAGTTCTCTTCTAACTAAGGAGTGATGTGAAGGCGAATCCATGAAGGTGATGCGCGGATCCAGTGAAGGAGATCAAGTCCAGTGAGTAGGAGAAAGAGGTCGATTGATTGATCCCTTCATCAATCAATGTAGAACGCAGAGCTTGCAGTTGGTCCATTTAACAAAGATTGAATGACCCATATCAAAGCTAGGAGATAGATCAATAGAGTGAAAATATATGAGAAGTTAAGGTGCACGGGAGATAGATATCCGCAAAGCTAAGTTGAAGGTTCCGCATTGATCACAGATCAACGGATGAGATCGAAGTCATGAAGCAATCAACGGTTCCTACAACATTCTGTAGGAGAAGTTGTTCGGGAGTTAACAGGACGAACAGATGCGGAGTTAGAACGAAGGTTTAAGTCCATCGTTGATCGTAGATCCAACAACCCACAGAAGTTGCGAAAGGAACCTTTGACGATCCGACGGTCGACAGTAGATGCCGGAAGGGCCTTGCGGGAGACAATTTGCAGAAGCCATTTCAGAAAGTTGTGAAAGGAATGCCCGTGACCCGCAATTGCAGAAAGTAGACAGTTGCAGAAGGGGTTGTTGCGGACGCTCATTATGGAAGCTTTTTGTGGAGGAAAGTTACAGAAGCTCGCCCGCAATTGCGGAAGGGAGTGATTCTGCAAGGTCGCTGCGGAAAGGTTGTTGCAGAAAGATAATTGCGGAAAGGAAATTGCGGGAGACAGTTTTGGAAAGTGAGGCCAGCATTTTGTGGAAGAGAGACTTAGTTGGTTTTTGGATCAGATTGGTGATTCTATTAATTTAAGAATCATCCTAATTATGGGGTAAGTGGGTTGGATAAAAATTTTCCATTCCCACCTGCATCAATTGGTATCAGAGCGCATATCAGAGCCAAGAGGTAAATCAAATTCTGATTTTCAATTTATGTTGAAGTTAAAGACTAACAATTGTGTTGAGAAGGTTGGTCAAGTGGAAGTATTCAGAATTGAATTAAAACAAGAAATGTAGATAGGGAGATGTTCCATCCAACTGTACAAGTGAAGGTATGGCCTGATTGATATTTTATTTAACTCTGGTTATAAGAATTTGTGAAGCAAATAGGAAAGGTTTGAATGCAGCAGTGACAACCAGAGAGTTGTATCAAGGATAAATTGTGTTCTTGATGAAGATTTTGTGAACTCTTAGAGGGAAGAAGAAAAAGTAGTGGCAGAACCTAAAGATCCAACACGGGTTGGACAAGCAGAGGACTAGTCATGTTCTCATAGAAGAAGTGGACTTGTAGAAGCCAAGAGGAGCAAAGGAGTTGCTCAAGAGGTTCTATAGGAAGGAATGAAGGGTACCAAAAGGACAAGCTCAAGGAGAGGTAGCTTGTTGAGGTATAGAGGCAGGTATGGAGACTTGCTGAGAGAAGGCTTGGGAGCAGTCCACAAGTGAACAAGATGGAGTTCACAGAGAAAGAGAAAAGAGGAAATGAACACAATGACTACTAAAGTTCATTGCAGAGGTTCTAAAGGAAGCCACAACAGAAGAAAAGATGCCAAGGCAGAAGACATCAACAGGGTGAGTCAAGAAGAATATGACAGAGAATTAGTCGACATAGGATTGCAACTATTTCATTTGGAGAAGCTGCTACAAAAGGAAGACCAGAGGTATGGTTGGATAATGAAGAAGTAGAAAGTGAGATGGAATTCACTACAGGTAAAGCTAAAGAAAGAAATGTATGCTAGATTGAAGGAAGAACTCAGGATAGCTGAGTCTAAGATGGAAGTTTCATATTGTGAACATGAATAGGGTTCTTTGCTTGGAGAATATGTGAGTGAGGATGATGAAGAAGAGATTGTAGATTATTTTATGAACTCTATGATAAGTTCAAAACCACCTAAAGATGATATGGTTGAAACTGTAGATGAGGAGTCTTATGTTTGTAAATTTAATGGTTTGTGTATGACTGCAGGTATTGAAGAACACTTTGGTGATGTGTTTATGAAGGAAGAAACTGAACAGCCATCTTGGATTGTGAGAAATGATGATGAAGGAGGATAAATGATTTTCAAAAGCATAACAACAGAACATAACTTTGTTTTAAAGGAGGATGAGTGGATCATGAAGCCTGTAGCTCAGACTATTGGTGAGATAGATATTGGTGAATAAATGAAGCTACTGGAAGAGATGACTGAGATATAAGAGTTCTTGATTGAATGTGTATTCAAGGACAATGAAGATGGACAGTCACTTGAAGAGGTGAAGGAAGAAAAAGAAATGTGCAAAGACATTTCAGAAGGACAAGATCAGAATTTCATTCTGATGAAAAGAGAGGCTATCTGGTCTCATAGAGACATCCAAGGAGAAAATCCTACATCGTTTGGTAAAGAGATTGCTGAGAGATAGTTTGTTGCACAGAGTAAAGAAGATTTGGCTCATGAAGATGACCAAAAGAAAATTGAAGAGAAGCATTTTGATGCTGCAGAGAGATAGGGACAAGGTCTCGAGAACTTTTTGCAAAGTTCAGAACAATGTGAAGAGTTGGTGCTACAAGTAACAGAGCAGCCTAAAGGACTATATATTTTTAAATCTGATCATTTGTGTGTGGTTGCAGGAGATGTCATCGATGAAAGTCTTGAAGTCGAGTATGATGAAGAGTACCTTTTTGATGATATTGACTTGTTGCAATAGACAAAACTCATAGATGAGATGCTATTTGAAGGAAGATAGCCATGGGAAGTTGTTATTCAGCAGAAGCAGAAGAAAGATGAAGAAGTGTTGTCTCAAGAAGATCTAGACAAGCAGATTGGAATGCCATATAACAGTGGCACAGTTGGAAAAGATATGCAACAGTCAGTAGATAATAGTAGCAATACATTTTAGCTCGGAGATAATAGTATTTATGTTATAGGGCAGCAAGAAAGAAGACATTTAAATGTCTTGGACATCTATGAGATGGTGTATGTTGAGGAGGAACAAGGTAAGAATTTTGAAATTCTGATGCGGTTAGAAGAAGAAGAACATCACCAGTTTCAGAACCAGCAGGTGTACCAGCTAGTGGGTAGACTAGACATGGAGATTGAAGAAATGAGGATGCTGATGGTGAAGGTGTCTTAGAAAAGACATGAAGAAAGAATGACGATTTACATCAGCAGAGCAAAGAGACAAAGCAGCAGTAGACGACAAGTGACAGAAGAAGATTGTAAAAGCAAGGCTAATGGAGCATTGCAACAGAAAGTCTGGAAGCCAGGAGAGTTGCAGTCAGCAACAAAACAACAAGACAACCATGAAGCAGCTAGAGAGCTTCAGCATAAGGTTCGGGATCTAGGCATACTGACGATTGAAGGTTATGACCAGGAGATCAAATTTCTTTCTTCCAGGGGAGTCTGATGCAAGAGCATCCCGTTCTCCACTCTAGTCAAATGTTTGGATCAGACCTAGGAGAGGTCTTCATTTTCTAAATTAATGGGTTTTTGATGAATTATATTGTAAATAATATCATGTTTTAGTGTGATTATAGATGGATGATGAGTCATTTAAGTGAGTCACTAGGTAAGTGAATGAGTCATTGAGTCGAAGTATGAGTCATGTAATAAAGCCCACAATTGATGACAGCATTCGATGGAGCACAAAGGATCTCATGGGAGAGTCAAAGGATAGGATCGAGAGTTTACCATATTTAGAATTAGTTAGCATATTGTTGAGAGTTTGGAGGATCTTAACCAGAAATGGTTCATGAATCCTATTATATATATGTATGAACCTACGAGGCATGAAGGTGTGTCCAAACAATGTGAAATTTGGCCAAGGGTAGTTGGTTGTGTTGTATAAGATCTATGAAGATCAAAACATAGATTCTGGATCAATATGAGTGTACACGTTCTTATGTTGGAATGAAGGAAAGCCTATTTCAACATATCTCTGTGTAAATGCAGTTCTTTCTGTGTATGATTATATGAGTTGAATACTTGATGAACCTGTTGAATGCTTGATGATCTCTTTGTGTGAATTCATGAACGGATTGATAGAAGAACACTATAGGAAGATTGATAAGTCCCTGTGTATGTGAATCCGCAGAGAAGAAGCTTAGGGTTAGATTGGAGCAGGTCATGGATCCGAATCGAAGTTCTATTCTAACTAAGGAGTGATGTGCAGGAGAAGCCATGAAGGTGATGCACGGATCCAGTGAAGGAGATCAAGTCCAGCAAGGAGGAGAAAGACGTTTATTGATTGATCCTCTGATCAATCAACGTAAAACGCAGAGCTTGTAGTTGGTCTATTTAACAGAGATTGAACGACCCAGATCAAAGCTAGGAGATAGATCAACGGTGCAGAAAGATCCGAGAAGTGAAGGTGCGCGAGAGATAGAGATCCACAAAGCTAAGTTGAAGGTTCTGCGTTGATCAAAGATCAATGGATGAGATCAAAGTCATGAAGTAATCAATGGTTCCTACAACATTCCGCAGGAGATGGTGTTCGAGAGTTAATAGGCGGAGCAGATGCAGAGTTAGAACGAAGGTTTAAGTCCGTTGTTGATCGTAGATCCAACAGCCCACAGAAGCTGCAGAAGGAACCTTTGACGATCCGACGGTTGACAGTATATGCGGGAAGGGCCTTGCAGAAGATAATTTGCGGAATCCATTTCAGAAAGTTGTGAAAGGAATGCCCGCGACCCGCAATTGCGGAAAGTAGGTAGTTGCGGAAGGGGTTGTTGTGGAAGCCTTTTGCAGAGGAAAGTTACAGAAGCTCACCCGCAATTGCGGAAGGAAGTGATTCCGCAAGGTCGTTGAGAAAAGGTTGTTGCGGAAAGATAAATGTGGAAAGGAAATTGTGGGAGGCAGTTTTGGAAATTAAGGCCCTCATTTTGTGGAAGAGAGGCTTAGCTGGTTTTTGGCTAAGATTGGTGATTCTATTAATTTAAGAATCATCCTAATACTTGGGTAAGCGGGTTGGATAGGATTTTTCCATTCCCACCTGCATCAATATTTATTTGAAGATGGATCATCTTCCTACATAAAACTTGGATAGGGTGTTCCCTTCTTCCCTAACACGGATACGGTGTTACATTGGTATCAGAGCGATCCGACCCTTGGTCATTATTTACACTTTGTGTAATTTGGCTTTTAGCCATTATCCTAGGGCTTCCCTTAAACTGTGGTCTTTGACCAACACATTAGACAAAGTAAAAGAGAGAGAAAAAAAGAGAAAAGAATAAAAGGAAAGTAAAAAAAAAAAGACGAAAAAGAATGTAAAAAAGAAAAAGAAAAAGAAAAGAAAGTAAAATAAATAAAAAAGACAAGAGAAGAAAAGGAGAAGTATAAAAACAATGGGTAGTTTTAAAGAAAAAAACAAGTGGTTTTAAAGAAACCAACACATGGTTTTAAAGAAAAGAACACGTGGTTTTATTTGGGTGAAATCAAATGGAAAATTCATGCACCATTTTGCATAGAGTCATAACGCTTGGGAGAACATTAAATTAAGTGGAAATTAATAATAATAATAATAATATATGTATACAAATTATTATTATTAAATATAGTAATCATTGATTATTATATTTAGACCCCAAAAAAAAAAATCCCTCATTGTACAACATCCATGGCATCATTTAGTCAAGAATTGATGAAGCTTTTTGAGCAAATCCATAAGGACATAAATTAAATAAAAAGGTCTATTGATGAAACATTTAAAGAAAATGAAGATGTATGTGAAAGTCATGTAAGAGAAGTTGTCAAGAATGAGAGTAATGACATCGATCATGATCATAATCAAAACAATGATACAAATGATCATAGTAATGAAGAAAATATAAATACAATATTTGATAAGGATGAAAATGATCTTGATCAAGATTGTGATGAGAGTCAAGCCAATAATGTTATTAAGTACTTGACGGAAGATGTATGCATAAAAATTAAGGAAGAGAAAACAAAGGTACCTATGATAGAGACTAAAGAAAAAGTTAATATCGATGATCGATGGATCAACAAGAATGTCACGATAACAAACGCACTAGGCCAGATATCATCACAAGGACCGCTATGAAGAACATCAGTGAGAACAACTATAAGATTAATTAGACACAAGATACGATTGGTGTTTTTGTGAGCATTATAAGTACAAAAGTTCCTTCCAAGGGATATGGCATAGAATAGGTTGGGAATGACTTCACAAAAATAGTTAATGTTGTCAAGTTTTTCAAGTTTGTTCAATTGACAACAAAAATAGTTAAAATCTACAACCACACAAGCAGCAAAAGCATAAACAAAACTTCACCAAGTACATACTTAATGTGGATTCCAAAACAAAAGAAACAAAAATGAAGCAGTGGTCGTAATCAAAATTGCATGTCTCTAGCTATCAGTTCGACACAGAGCCAGAATAAAAGACAACATCAACAAAATCAGCTTTGAGGACAAAGCTTCCCTTAAGGAGAAGGCAATGTTACAAATATAAATAATAAATAATAAATAAAATAGCAATAACTAATAATAAAAATGATAATACTAATAAAAAATTAATATTAGGTAAGAGGACATGTCTCCTCAAAATGGCTGCACAAACCATATAAATGGCGGCTACCAATTGTACAACTTCATATCATTCATTTTTAACAATATTCACATATATATTTATTTGAAGATGGACCATCTTCCTACATAACACTCGGATACGATGTTCCCTTCTTACCTAACACTCGAATACGGTGTTAGATGGTTGGTATTTATTCCCATCGATTGTTGAAAAGAAAGTGTAGTGCTCCCAAAAGATATGAACCTCCCCTTATCCACTCAGGCCTGGATTCCCACTTGATGCTCTATTGTAGAAACTATAGGATCGACATGGTTTAATGCACGGTGGATTTGTGATTCCATTTTTTTGGGATTTCCTACTGTGCGACTCGATTAACAAGTATGTGAACCTGTAAAAATATATGGTTGTCTTTGAGGCTTTTTCCATGAATATTACCTCATTTCGACTAAGCCAAATGCTCCATAACACATTGAGGGGGAGGGTTGGGGTCATTGTATTCAAGGCATTATCAAACCAATTCTCCCAAGCATATAGAAGGGTAGTACCCTAATTCCAAACCATTTTCAGGACAAGAGAGTCCATTTCTAACCAAACCTCTTTGGTGAATCTACAGTGGAAAAATGTGATTGACCGATTCAGCCTGTATATTACACAGGGGACATCTGTTAGGCCCTATTTTCCCTTTCTTCTAAATAGTTTCCCAGGTATGGATCCTATTGTTCAATGCAAACCAACTAAATAAAATAGATTTAGGGGGCGCATATAAGTTCCCGGAATGTACTTCCACCATTTCTTTGGTGCATGATCATGATTGGCATGGGCTAGAATTATATAACCAATTTTCACCTTGTAGTCTCCACCATCCTTATTTTTTATCCATACAAGAGAATCTGGTTGGTTATTCAGAGCGATAGAGGCATAATCTATATTTTTTTGTATAGGATTCCCATCCCATGCTAAAAGCCCCATCTAGACCAATATCTGAAGTTGTGCACCATCCTTCGTCGTTGATCACCCACGCATCTGCAAGAGTCTTGATATCCAATGATGTAAGGAGTGAGACTATCTCATTTGTGAGTAGATCTGATTGTTCCATAACCCACTATTGGATCCCCCCTATCTTGATATTGTGCCATTTACAGGGTTCCAAGCCAAGTTGTTGCATATAAGGTTGAAGGATTTTGACATAGCCCTCCAGAAAAGGGATCCTTATGCAAGGGAAGAGATTCCTCTATGAATCCAATTGATGGTGGATAGGGGATCGATATATTTCTTCCTCACACAATTATCCCATAATCCTTCATTAGAAATGAGTCTCCAGAGGCTCCTAACGACCATTGCATGGGAGAACAAGGATAGGTTTTTTATCTCCCATCAACCATTGTTCTCAGGGTTGCACAAAATTTCCCACTTGCACAGGGGGAGTGTTTATGCTCTATGTTTCCAGTACAAATGTATTGTAAGAAAATATTTCTAATATATGTGATTATTGACTTTGAGATGAGGGAAAGGGCCATCCAATAGATAGGTAATGCTTTGACTACACTTTTAACTAGAGTAACCCTACTTGCAAGGGAGATCCACTGATAATACCATGAGTTGATTCTTCTTGTTATCTTATCGATGAGCCACATCCAATATTGGATGTGATAGTCATTTTCTTTGAATAACAAACCCAAATATTTAAAACAGGCATCAAAGGGCTCTTCCATAAGAGGGAGGAGGTGCATGAGCAACGACTTAAGGGAGGCATGTACATGGAAGAAGATAATAGTATATTTGAAAAGGTTAATGTCCATTCCACTGGAAGAGGAATAAAGTTTTAGAATCCGGTCCAGGGTTTTTACTTCTGAAATGAGGCCCAACCAAAGATGAGAATGCCATCAACAAACATGATGTAGGTTATGGAGATATCCCTAGCTATCCCGACCCCTTTGATATCCCTAGATTTTTCTCATGGATAATATGTCTACTCAAACCCTCAACCACAATGAGAAAAAAGAGGGGAGAAATGGGGCAACCCTATACGAGGCGTCACGAGGGCAGGAAGAAAGGGGAAGCCGAATTGTTAATGTGGACCACATAGGAGATGCCCTGTGTACAAGCTTCAATCCAGTTTTGAATTGAAAGGGGAAGGCCACCTAGGTAAGGATCAATCGGATATAGAGCCAATTGACCTTGTAAAATGCTTTAGTAAGGTCGATTTTAAGCATAAATGAAGGAATGGATGATTTCTTGATGGAGTGAATGGTTTCTTAGGCAATGCCAATAGCATCATGTATATTCCTTTATCCAAGGAATCCAATCTGATTTGGGGATATATTGTCAGAGAGGAAAGGTTTAGTAGGCCTGGAGGAAATAACTTTGGATATGACTTTGTATATGTAGTTACAAAGGGCAATAGGGCGATAGTGATCAAAGTTAGAAGGGTTGTCTGCTTTAGGAATATTAGCAATAAATGTGGAGTTGAAGGGGGGATGGATCATACTTGGAGAATGTGACTACTCAACTGCAATAGTAATATCATCTCCAATTATGTCCCAAAACCCTAGATAGAATTCAGAGGTCCATCCATCCAGGGCTTGGGATTTCTCGTGCTGAAAGGAGATAAGTGTTTTATGAACCTCATCATTAGTGACTACCTCCAAAACAGAGACTGGTTATTCAGGATCAAACCATCTATTAAAGAAAGATGTAGTAGCAAGTACGTCCCTAATATTCTCCTTCTTTATATCAGTGTAGAGATTCGAATAGTGGTGGACCATCGCTTGAGAGATTGATCCAGGTGGATATTGGTGGCCACCCACCTTTCCAACTGGCTCAAAACAGTTTTATGGCAATTTTGGTATTGTACTATTTTTAGCAGTTTTTCGGGTCCTGAACTTCCGGGGCCATTTTGAGGCCCTAAACGACCTTTTTTGGCAATTTGGGGGGCCAAATGGTTGCCTCCGGCATGCATTTGGCCCAAGTCGAAAGTTGTAAATCTCGGATAGACCTTTCGAATGGGCTACCGAGCGCCCCAAACGGAGATCGTATGCGAAAGTTACGACCCCGGGAAGTTGATGTACTAACTTACCCAAACGGGGCCCACATGACTTTTGGCGCTTCATCTCCTAGGGTTAGGTTTTTGGATGTCTAGGGTTTTTGACATTCCTGTTTATTGTAAAAAGGCCTTGAGAGCCTCATTGTAACCATCTTCTTGCGAAATGAGAGCAGCCGTCACATCTCTTCTCAGAGATAAGCCGCCACCATTCCAGCAAGCTTGTTTTCCGCTGCATTTTACAGTTCTAGCTTATTTCCTTATTGAATAGAAAACCAGTTTTACTGTATCTCTGTTATTTTGTGTTAAGCATCTGATAATAATCTGTATTCATTTCGTTCTGCTCATAAAATCCGGATCAGAGATGGACTTGAAGTCTATACATTTCTCCCCAAACTAATTGCAAACATTCCAAATAGTATTTGTAGCTTTTCTGCCTTTTGCTTTCCCATGGAAGAAAGTTGTGTTGTTATCCCCTTCTGCAAGCCATAAAGCCCTGCTCTTCATCCACCAATTTTCTTCTTGCCAGGCCATAATTCTTGCTTTCTCTTTTTCCAGTTTATCTATTTCTTAGAGACCTTCCTCCCTTGGATCATTATAGTAGTGAGAGCCAATAAGTACTTCAAGATGAGTTTCGATCTTAACTGGATTATTTTCAACATCATAGAAAGTTTGCTTTTCCCAAGCTTTGGTGAGCCCTTTTATTCTAGAGAGATTCACTTGTAGGCTTTACATGGCCATCGTATCCCAATTTTGGTCGAAAGGGACCCAATTCTAGACTACTAGGTCATAGAACGCATCGTAGGTAAGCCAATGTGGATTGAATTTAAAGGGGGAGGGGGCTTGTTGGAGGGTAGGGAGAGTTCCAAGATAATCAAGACGTGATATGATACAACAACCTTGAGAATAGTGAAATGAAGTGCACTTAGGGAGAGGAGAAGGCAATCTTTGACGAGGAAGTGATCAAGGTGATTTATGATAAGTTGTGGACTAGAGGACTTGTTGGACCAAGTATGAGCAAGTGATTCTGGTTCAACATCCACAAGAAGGGATTCGTCCAAAAGGAGGGAGAGAAAATATGCTGACAGATATTTTCTTGCAGAGGCACCAGAGGATTCTTAAGGGTGAAGGGTGAAATGTAGGTCACCTCCCAAAATGAGGTGTGGTAGGGAAAGAGGGAGGGAGGCAAAAAGGGCCTCCCATAACGCTTTTCCACCATGGCAGGGAGCATAGATGCTCAACATGTCAACATTCATATTTAATGAATTCGAAAAGCAAGAGGCTAGTAAGTAATGCGAAGTGCTTACCGAGGATAAGAGTTAGAGGGAGGGGTGCCATCCAATTTCCAAACCTCCAGAATGGTCATTCGAGTCCATGGCATTGAAATACCAATAGGGAAAACATTTGTGAAGGACCTTGTTCGAAGAATCAACTATGTGCAGAGTTTTTTGTATGTACAAAACATTATGGTGATGCTTATATATTAGGCATTTTAGGGACCATTGCTTTGAGGTCATCTGTAAGCCTCTTATATTGAAGGAGAGAATGATAATCTCTTGACCTCCTTAGGGGTTTCATTGCTAAGGGCCCCAAGCTTTGTTTTTAACATCCTATTTGCACTTCTCCTTCCACTTTTGTCTTTTCTTTATCCATATGCGACCTTCAACTTCTGGTGGCTACATGTACAGAGCCATGAATTGTGGATAATCCTCTGGCTTGACCCGAAGGAATTTTTGTCTGTGATCATGTTAGATAACGCTTGGAGAACGAAGGCCCAAAATACGATTTATTGGTTGTATCCCCACTTGAGTTGTCGATGAGAGGGTCAACTTTTGTCTCCTTGGAGGTTTTTTCTTGTGAATGCATCAGGGAAGTTCCACCTATAATAGGACATGACTGTAGGGTCAAAGAAGGATTTGAGGGTCACTCCTCGTCATGGATATATATTGATTGTTTCTCTTTGGCCTTGTCCAAATCCTGAAAGTCAGAGGGAGGAACAATGAAACCCCTAGATGAAAGAATGTTCCCTTCCAGGAACTTTATTTTCTCTCTCAAAAGAGTCGTAACCTCTTTGAATTCCTCATGTAATCTCGCATGGTCTTCTTGAAGCTTCACCTAGTTTGAATCTAGGCCCTCCGTCTTTTTCCTTTTCTGAGCATTGGATAAAGATTCAGTCCCAAAGTTGAAGGAACTCATAACCAGATGGGTATCCCCTACTTCTTCACATTTATTGAAGGGACAACTTATTTTCAGGTGACCATGGGATCTACATTATGTGCATTTGAACAACACATTCTTGTAGTCCATAATTTGCATGTAATGCTGGTCACCAACTTCAAGCATAATTACATCTGGAAGACCCTGGGAAACATCCATCTCAACATAGATAGATGCAACAACTGTGTTTGATTTTGAATATGTTTCTAGATCCACCTTTAAGAAGGTTCTTAGGGTGTTTTCAATAACCTTGAATATTTGATTATCCCAAACTTCGATGGGTAAACAAGGTAGCTGACTCAGATAGCCAGGGTGTGAATTCTCTCTCAAATGGGATCGAACCTTGCTTGCCACCTAAAGAGAGTGAGGGATAAATTGCCCCAGAACCAAGGGTCATCCATTACAATTTTCAACCTATCCTCATCTAAATTAAATACAAAAGTGATGTAGCCTTGAGCACCAACATGGGTCATTGGTGTGTACCCTAGAAAGTGATCCCAGGTTCTCCTAACCCAGTTCTTTAATAGATCAATCTCCATGAATCTACGAGCATGAGATTTATTCCTATCAAAGGATTTTCAATATATAAAATAATCTTATCCTTAATTAAACTTGGATCCACGATTGCCTTCATCCCAACATGGTTTTTCTTGATGCACTTGGCTCATCTATAAGAAGTCGCCGCTTGGTCTAAGGATTTGAAACCCCTTTTAGGAGCTCGTCTTTGCTTAAGGGCCAAGTAGAGGGATTAGGGGGTAATTCATATGAAGGGGTAGCATATACATGCAAGCATCGAGGACCAAAAACGATAGGATAGAAATGTAGGGCTCAAGATGAGAGGCCTAAAGAAACCTCCAAGAGACCATCATTTGGGGACGTGGAGGTTGAGAAAGATACCAGGGGAGCGCCATCATGAGTCGAGGAGGTAATATGAGGAGGGGAGCATGCCAAGAGATTGTGAATGTTTGAGGGAGAGGATAGATGAGGCATAGGTGGAGGTATTGGATGAGAAACATGTGTGTGTGTGTGTTATTTTTCCCAAGACAAAAAAAACATATTTTCTATTTGAGTCGAAAGTGAAAATACAATCCATAAGTGTCATACCATATGTTGACATATATAAGTCTTTGACCTCTCAAAAATAAAGCCAAAATATAGAACCCCTTAAAACAATCTACTAGTCAAAGCCTAAAACATGACAGTTGTATGATAGAGTAAATAAATCTTCAAAAATGTTCAATGCTTTGGTTCTAATTCAGACTTGGTAACTGAATGCAAAATGGATCCTCTGAATTTGGATATGACAAGGAAATCCTACCTCGATTGTACTACTTCCTTACACAATTCATCAACCACTTGATTTAGTTCATGAAAGATATGCTAGAAACCAATAATTTGAAAGGAATTGGCAATCTCCTTAATGTGCATCAACACCTGGTATAGGTATAAATCCTCTGTCTGAATGGCTCCATTCATGGATTGAATTATAAGATTAGAATCCCCAAATACTTATTAATCCTTAACGCGACAACATACTGCTAATTTCAAAACTTGAGAGAGAGCCAAAAACTCATCGAAATTGTTGGAATTGGATCCGACATTGGCTTTGCCCAGGAAAAAATGGGAGTCTAATAGATAAAGAGCGAAACCCAAACCATTCTGAGCATCCTCTTGGATGGAACCGTTGAAGAAACATGAAGGGGTGGATTTGTTAATGATCAAAAGGAGACAATTCGACTCGGCTTCTGTTTTATCAATTGCTCAAAGTGTGGTAGTAAAGGGAGAACTTGCGCCACCACCCTAAAGTTATTTGCTAGGGAGTTTTGAAAATGAATTTGTTCCTTGTTGTCCATATACCCCAAGTCACCAAAAATTGAAGCGCTCTAAGAGTATTCACTTCCTTTATGCGATAAAAAATTTCAAAACAAAGCAATAAACTACCTACACATCACATACACAGATGATTAACTCGGCGTTCAATCTCATGCCACATATGGCAAGTGAAAGGGAAATTCAAGAAAAGGTGTGAATTGGTTTCCTCCTCTGCCCAGCAAAAATAACATATACCAAGCCCGTGATAGTTCTTGCAATTCATTCAATCCCAAGTCAAATCATGCTCCTTGATCACCAACCATAATAGTATTTTGTTCATCGGAGGAGCCTTAATCCTACAAATTTACAACCATCGCTAATCTAGGTGAACCCTTTCATATCGTAGTCTTGAATAACCCACTTTAGTCGAGTATTGTCCCCTTGAATTTTTGTACGACCAAGCAATCACATCCTCCGCGTCCCTAAGATGTATATGGGATTTCCTCAACTTGGCTAGATAAGTGTCTCAATGTTGTCTCCACACCCCTTCTAAATTTAGATCACCTACCCGCTTCCATCGTTGTGGCCAAAGACTAGTTGATGAAGAAACTACGACATTATCTAAAGTACATATTTTAGCCACCTATAATTGATTGATCAATTTGACATGTAAAAATATACCCCTCCACAGTTTGTTCTAGCATTTGCCCCTACATGAACAACCAACCCTCCAGGCCAAATAACAATCGATTATTGGGAAAGAGGATACCAGTCCTTTCCACTAGTTCGAAGAATTTATTGTAGATTTCATCCTCGACCTTATCTAGTCGATAATCGATCCCAAAGTTATAATTTTGCAGCCAAGACATGCTTCCAAAGGCCAACACCCTTAATAAACATCCACAAGGAGCGGGTCACAAGGGCACTGCTAAATAAATAAATGTTTTTAACACCCCACCCCACAAAGACTTTGGGATAACAATCACTTTCTAATTTACAAGATGTGATCCTTTGTATTCTTTAAACCCTTTCCACAAATAGGTAAAACCTAATTTCATGATTTTGTGCAGTATCTCCTTCATGATATGCACCAATAGAAGCCAGTGTACTGGAATCACATTCATTATAAAGTTGAGTAATACCAACCTGCCACATATTAATATCTAGTGATTGCACTAGTTAGAATCCACTCCTTAATCCTCTCACATAGTTAGTACCAATCCTTTATCTTATAAGAACTAGCTTTCAAGTGATACCCAATATATGTAATCTGTAAATCCTTCATCCAAATTATGTTGGGGAAAGAGGAGGTGATGCATCCAAGTATTTTTAATTTCTTGGTTACAACTAGCGAAATAGATGGATGACTTACTTGCATTAATCACCATACCTATATGATGGCTACAAACTGAGCTCCTTCTTCCCTCGATTCATCACAAAAAGAGTAATATATTGTCAACAAATAAAAAATGAGTGAGAGCAGTCCTGTCATCAAGTGTGACACCTCTTATCTTTCGTTGTCTTCTAGTGTCCAATATGCCTCTACCAAGACCCTCGATGATCAAGAGAAACAAATAAGGAGATAATGGGCAACCTTGACGCATGCCTCTACTAGGGTTGAAGAAAGGTGATCCCACCCCATTAATTAATACCGGAAAAGAAGATGTCATAATGCAAGCAATGATCCACTTGACAACCTCATATGACAAGTTGACGTGAAGGACTAAATGTGAGAAGAGATAAGACACACTATCATATGCCTTTGACAAATTAATTTTAATTACAACCAGCATAGATCCATCTTAAACCCGTATCTATCAAGCACCGAGAGGGATCCAATTTCTTGAGGTGTATTTCTTTTTTTAAATTTAAACTCAAGAAATTTGTTCTCTCTTGATTGATAGATCCGGGTTTAAGTTTTAAATTTTTATTTTATAAACGAACTTCTATTTTTAATTTACTTTTCATAATAATTTATTTTATGAACCAACATGGATTTTTTTTAAATACTTTCCATAATTTAATTTTTTATTTTATGAATCGACATGAAATTTTTTAATTATTTTGTTAGTGACAAACGTTACATCACACACGGTTACAACATCTCCCCCATATTGGACTGTAGGGCACCTCGTTTCACTCGGTGCAACAAAGAACCAATGAGTCTTCTTAATAAAGTGGATTCCCTATGCAATACCAAAAGCTTCGTGAATGGACCTTCCTTTTAAAAAACCAAATTGCTCCGCCAATAAGTTCTCAGATAGCTCTGGCTTGAGCGACACTACAATGATCTTTGCATTAATCTTATAGATTCTATTGCACAACGATATAGGCCTGAAGTCATATAAGGAGGTCCGCATATCAAAATTTGAAATTAATGCCAAAACCTTAGCTTTGAGACTACATGGCATCTGACCCACAGTTCTTTCTTCCTCCACGACCCTCAACAAGTCAACAACGATTAGCTCAAAGAAATTTGCATAAAATTCCACCAACCACCCATCTAGTCCCCAACTTTTATCTTTCTAAAAAGAGTATGTAATTGCCCGAAACTCTTATCTTTCTAAAAAGAGTCTATGATTGCCCGCATTTCTTACAAAGTAATAGGGTGATATATCTCCTGGATGTCCTCTTCATCAAACATGCTTGGAAAGAAGGTTAGAGTCTTCAAGATCTCACTTAAATGCGAGTTCGCAGGAGCATAATAGAGTGACCTGAAAAGATGTATTCCCAGCTCTACTAACTCTTTAAAGCCATGTACATTGTTCCCTTGACCATCATCCAATTCCCAAATGGAAATATTTTGTTGTCGATGTCGGACAAATCTAAGAAAAAACCCATTATTTTGATCCCTATCTTGTAGCCATAAGGCTCGTCATTCCTTCTCAAGAAGCAATTTTTGTTTCTTGCGCTTGAGGGAAATAATGGTCTCCTTCGCATCTGAGTTACAGTTCACAAGGGGATCTTTCCTGAATATTTCTTCCAAGTCCTATTCAACATTTCATAATTCCACATCCAGCCGTAATAGTCGTGCCTGAGCCCAATCCACGATCTTTGATTTTATAACTCAAAGAGCCTGTGTAAATTGATGTGCCACACTGTCAGAACTATTTGGATGAAAATGGATCCAATGATCTTAAATCATCTTTTTAAACTCATCTTCAGAACCCCAACTAGCATTATACTTGTAGGGAGTCCCAAGCTTGTCCAACACCTTCCCCAGCTCGAGAAATATGGGAAAGTGCTATGAAAAACGAGAACCACCCACCCAAGATCTAATTCTGTCTGTTCTTAACAAAATATTTTGATGGGCCAGGAACCTGTCAAGACACTTGGCCGCCCCCTCCTATGCCAACTGATTATTGGACCAAGGACCCCGTAGAGGAGTTTTTTACAGACGTTGTCTCTTGAGCCTTCTTTTAAGGCAAACTTTCGACCCACTTTGGATGGACCCGCATCTTTAGGCTGGTTAAAGCCCAATCCCCCAAGATCGAGGCTCTGTGATGAAATGGATCTGGGATGTCTGTTATAATGATCCCCGCCTCGCAATGAGGAAGTACCATGGCCAGAGGATTGGGAAGGTTCAATCCCATTATCAGAATCGGAAGACAAGCCAATCGTTGACTCCTCTATGTGGTCCCTAATCCCATTATCATCCAGTCTCAGCACCTCAGCGACAACGAGCCGAGTGGAGGAACTCAGAGCTTATGAAGCCCCCCCGCATACCAGTGGCCTCCGGAATAGTAGCCACGAGAGAAATGGTGGGGGAGAGGAATACTTACCAGCGGGAGACCTGCCCATAGCCTTCCAAAGACCTTCGAGGCGCTCCATTGTGAGCAAGAGATATCTCCCAAAACATCCCAAATCACATCCAAATTAGTATCGAATTTCTCGGGATTGATGTATCACCAACCATGAAATCATATGCTTCTAATAAAGTTATCGGGTGACCCCCAGAAACTCGAACACCATTCTCATGAATAGCCCTGTGCGTCGGGCATTTGCCCTCCATATTACCAAGTTCCTTCAATTGCTCTACTAGATGTGCTCCAGTGAAAGGAGTCTTCAACCATTGAATATTTTTATAATACTTTTTCTCACAATCAACTAGAATATGCCCATAAGTATGGCACCGAGCACATCTAAATGGGACGTTTATATAGTCCAGGATCTAAGTTAAAACTTTCTCGCCGAAAATAAGGTCGAGGGACTTGTATAATCCTTTGTTGATGTCCAATTCAACTAGAGTACAAGCCACAAGCCACAGTGTGAGAAGTGCTTGTCGAATAGTTCTCGTCAACGATGATAAATTTACCCAAGAGATTACATATCTGCTTAAAACCTTCCTTGTTCCACAATTCCAAAGGGAGATTTGAAAGCTTCACCCACATCGATGTTTTGGCCACAAACTCATCCCTCGAATCGAAAAGTGGATGCCACTCTTTGAGAGACAGTAAACTCTTATCCATAAACCATAATTTTTGTAAAATGACTCGAGCATCTTCTCTCGAATTGAATATAAAACCCCACCACCCACAACTAAGACCGTGTAATACATGATTGTATTTTAAAATAGGAAGCCATTTAGCCGCCACCAACTCAGACATTGGCTCCTAAGAAACCCTTCTCCCACAAAATTCCCTACTAAGGTACACCCTTCGAAGTCTTGAATCTGCATAATTGACAAATCTCGACCGACCACCAAAGAAGTACCACCCACCGATACTTGAAGGTTTTGCATTTTTTCCTTATGGGCCAAGAAAAAGCAGCAAGGTCGCCACCCAAAAAACGATTTCATAAGTTTGATACCAACGAAGCCTACACCATCACTAGAGTAACCCTCTTCAATGACATGACTGCCAATACTTCGAGAAGGATGAGACCACCATTTCTCTGGAGGCGACGCTATCCCACGAACTCATGAATGAAGGCGTGGGATGCAATCGAGTCTCATGTTGCTCATACATATTTAACAGGACCCAGAGATAAATGATGAGGGGTTTGGAAAGTGGTAGCACATTCCATCTAGTTGGAAACACACACCCCATCTAATAGATCCATCGACATCTGAATTAGAGTCTCCAAAATAGTCCAGGAGACCCCAACTAAACATCCTGCAGATTTTAGATTCAAGTATTGAGGGTTTTTGATAATCCAATATATAAAATGTCATTTTAAAGATTATCTATGTAGAGTAAGTGATTGATTTATGATTCATATTTTATGAGTATTAGTTGCGATCAACCAATTTCTCATGATTTTGAAGAAGTGAGACTGATACTAACAAAATGAATCACATAGCATCAATCATCACCTTAGGGGTTGCACCTAGTAATAGAGACTTTCGATGAATTCAACCAAGACTCCTCTACTTTAAGCATGTTTAACTGTGGAGTTTTCCCCATAATCAAGTACACTTAGCTTGCTACCCCATTTACAAACACTCAACAAGCATTGTGCTTTATGAACTATTCAATTAGAACTTTCTTGACTCTTTTATTGCCTCGAGAGACGCTTTCTAAAACCTAGTATGAGGGGAAGTGTAATTCCGTGCTTAACGTGGAGTTGACATATGACACTTTAATAAAATAATAAAATATCAAGTAAATAAAATTTTACAACGTCGAACCTAATATAAAGTTCAAACCAAAGAGATATTATTCCAATTAATTAAAACTAAAAAAGCTAATGAAACTTGGATACTTCTTGCTATGTGATTTGGGAGTTGAACCATCATCAAACCAGGTAGTTGAGGAAAAGTTTGCACCTTAAAGGATTGGATTCCTCTCGATGTTTGGTAGATCCAACGTTAAGATGGATTTATACTGGTTTAAGTATTGAGGGGTTTTCACCGTCCAACCTATGCGATATCATTTTTGTTATGATCTCCATAGAGTGAGTCATTGATCTATGACCCATATCCAATGAGTACTAGTTGCAGCTAACCAATTTCTCATAATTTTGAATAGTCCACTTAACACTCATTACATTGGTTAATGCTCATGTGGGTGAAGAAGTGAGATTAATATTAGCTAAATGAATCACATAGCAACGATCATCATTTCGAAGACTTGCACTTGGTAACCAAGACTTCCCATGAGGTCATCTATCCCAAAACTCCTTTACCTCAATCACATTTAATTGTGAACTTTTCCCAGCAATCAAATTTATTTAGCATACTGCTCCATTTGCAAAACCTTAACAAATATTATACCTTATAAACTATTCACTTGAAGCTTCAAACTCTTTTATTCAAATAAAATGACATGTCAAACAACATTAGATATTAGTTTATCAAATATTAAAATGAAATATAATTATAAATAAAATAATACATAAAATTTAAAATATAAAATATTTCTATGATATTATTTGATTATAATTAACATTTAATAAGTTAAATTAAAATAAATCTATATTATTTAATTTTCACAAAATAAATCTGTGATTATACTAATTGATTTAAGTTTGAAATTAATTAAATTGATGTTAATTTATTTTGACAAAATAAACTTCCGCGATTATGGTTAGGATAAAAGACAATCAAAATGCGGGTTTGCTGAAAATTGTTATTTTTGCAATTTTGTAATTTCTGTAATTGGGATTGCCTGTTTTAGATTAATTGCCCAATTTTAAAACTATCCAGTTAACCATTATACAGCTCCCTCTAATTCAAACAGAACCTGAACCGATTTATTGGCCTTTGAAGCTGGGTTGTCAAGTAAGGTTAAGGGGTGAATCTTATATAATACTGTCTCTGAGTGGCCTTTCAGGTCTTATTGACTTGGATTGACGGGCCAAGGCAAAATAGTAAGCAGGGTTGATAGGGTGTTATGTGGAGTTATCCTTTTAAAAGTGGGTACGTTCTTTCCCCACTCAGTAATTGAGACCCCATTCATACTAATTATACTAATTGATTTAAGTTTAAAATTAATTAAATTGATGTTAATTTATTTTGACAAAATAGACTTCCGCGATTACGGTTAGGATAAAAGACAACCAAAATGCGGGTTTGCTGAAAATTGTTATTTTTGCAATTTTGTAATTTCTGTAATTGGGATTGCCTGTTTTAAATTAATTGCCCAATTTTAAAACTATCCAGTTAACCATTATACAGCTCCCTCTAATTCAAACAGAACCTGAACCGGTTTATTACCTAAACCGGTTTATTGGCCTTTCAAGCTGGGTTGTCAAGTAAGGTTAAGGGGTGAATCTTAAATAATACGGTCTCTGAGTGGCCTTTCAGGTCTTATTGACTTGGATTGACGGGCCAAGGCAAAATAGTAAGCAGGGTTGATAGGGTGTTATGTGGAGTTATCCTTTTAAAAGTGGGTACGTTCTTTCCCCACTCAGTAATTGAGACCCCATTCATCCCTATATCTGAGGCTGGCTAGATATGGTGGCTGGCAGGCTGCCTTTTTCTAGTGGTTTAATAGTGGCAGCAGAGAGGTCGGTGTTGGACTTGGTTCCTTTCCTGACCCCTTATACTAATTGATTGTCCGCGCCTTAAATACATTTTTGATAATAAGTGCATTACATCCGTTTATCACGTGCCTTTGCAACATTTTTAAACTTGAGAATATTCAAAGCTGTGGGACTAAAAGAGGGTTAGCCACAACCCTGGTGTCCGAGCTTTGTGTGTGTTTGTGTCTCTTTCTATTTGGGCGGCTTTTGTATTTGGTGCTGTTCACGCAGTCGTCACTAGTCGCCGAAACTCTGCTCTTCCCGACTCACAATGGCCAATGCCCATGCCTATTCCCTGGCTATATCGAGAATATCCTCCTTGCACCCATCCAAAGCTAACACCCGGAGTCCTTGCTCTCCTCCCCTTCTGAATGATATTTGCAGCGTTACATCAGGCAGGCGGTTTTATCTACCTTCAACACCACTTATTGCACGACCTACAACACTTTACATCTCTTGTTCGAGCACCATGTTGGGCGGCCTCAGCAGCAAAGGATCGGTTACAGATTTTCCTTCGGATTTTAATAATAAGGTAGGGATGTCTGCTTCATGTCTAGATAATACAAATTAAACTACTGAATGATTTCTTTGAATATATTTTAGTGTGAATGATTTCTCTGAATATGTTTTAGTGTGATTTGGGAAAATATGGATGCTTTACAGAAGGACGTGTTGCATTTTGTGAAGTATCATGGACTTGGCAACGACTTCATCCTGGTATGTTCAAATTCCCATATATATATATATATATATATACACACACACAAACAGCTGCTGTAACTTATCAGAAGAAAGTAAGGGTTGCTTTCCACAAACTGCTATGTTAAAGTAAATTTTAGAATTGCTGTGACAGGGGAATGATGTGATTGTTTTTGGATTGGGTCTGTTGTTGTGTTGATGTAAACCATGGTGATCGACTTCAGTATAGTAGCGTCAGTCCATGGAAAGTGGAACTACTTTGGATTTGGGTGGTGTCTAATGGT
The DNA here is from genome assembly GCA_027924585.1 of Larix kaempferi. NCBI lineage: Eukaryota > Viridiplantae > Streptophyta > Pinopsida > Pinales > Pinaceae > Larix > Larix kaempferi. The sequence goes on from BSBM01000799.1 coordinate 18,458,076, forward strand.
TTGTATGTGGCAGCCAATTGTTAGGTCAGCCCCTAGGGTTACAGGATCAATCCCCACGGAGTTCTTACAACCTCACATATTGTAGGCGTAATGTACCCGAACATGTATGTGCAGAGGGGCTATGGTTCCTTTTGCGTATTTGTGTGGCCTGTATGTTGTCCTTGTTTTTGCAAATTTGTGTTCTTGCAAGGAGCCATATGGATTTGGTATGGTGGCTAACACTTTGCATTTTCACCCACAGTGCCCTCTATCAGAATATCTTGTGCATTGTGTACATGGCCGGGGTGACAATGGCGGAATAATTTGCTCTGGCTTATGGCGTGTATTGTTATGCAGGTCGACAATCGAGATTCCATGGAGCCTAAAGTATCCCCGGAGCAGGCTATCAAACTGTGTGATCGAAATTTTGGAGTTGGGGCTGATGGAGTCATTTTTGCAATGCCTGGAGTTAATGGTACCGACTACTCCATGCGAATATTCAACTCTGATGGCAGTGAGCCTGAGGTTCGTTACCATTTTTAATATCTCTAAAAATTGTCGGTAGAGAGTGTTCCTAGGAAAATAATGGTTTTCGTTCAAAATAAAGAGGGATTGATGGCCCTAAGGTGATTACTATTTAATATATAGAATAAAGGTTGCATACAATGCTACAGATATTGCTTTGGCGAGTTCTGGCAGTGAGCCTGAGGTTCGTTACCAATTTTAATATCTCTGAAAATTGTCGGTAGAGAGTGTTCCTAGGAAAATAATGGTTTTCGTTCAAAATGAAGAGGGATTGATGGCTCTAAGGTGATTACTATTTAATATATAGAATAAAGGTTGCATACAATGCTACAGATATTGCTTTGGCGAGTTCTGGCTGATTTAAAGTGGTCTGACATGTTTATGCCAGGGTTTCATGTCTTAGTTTTGTTATGCATAGCCATTGTATTTGACAGTAAACAACCATGTGGTTAAGATTGTTAAAATTGCTGAAAAATCGTGCTCTTGTTCAACTACATTCGTTCAAGAAAGAAACAACAATATGTATAAGTGTTGGCTAAATGATAAATCTGAATTTAATTCATAATTATTAGTTATTGTGATTTGTGCCATCTGCCATTCCATTTTGACTTGGCAGTTATTTAATTTGGAGTAAGCTAAACTCTAGACGATTTGCACCTTTTCGGCGCTTTTTGCTGGAATCCGGTGATGTGATTTGTTGCTGAAATTGTGATTTTGATTGCAGAAATGGATTCAGCGTCCTCGATTACCCCTGGGGCACTTCGATTATGCAATTCCAACAACCCAAAATTGCCATTTCAGCAATTTCAGCCGGATTTTGGGTTCAAATCATCTAGAGTTTAGATTACTTCATTTAATTTTATTCAGGACTGTCTCATAAAACCTGCATTGCTGCCCATCCCAAAAGAGTTCTTAATTAACAGCTTACAGGGTCCCCTCTAATTAAGGGCTTGAATCCTACAAGACAATTATGAGAAATGCATGGTGGCTAGTCACATTAGCTCGATAGTTTCTATCATTCTGTGTCATGAATATCAACTTTGCTCTGTATGCAAATTTAGTATCCGTTTGGGTGTTTATTGTTAGTTTTGTACCTAGGGAAGTGTTCCCCTAGTGACTTTTGCCTAAGTCACTTAGAAGGGGGAAAAAGTGACCCTCACATTAAAAGCTACTTAATGAGACTTTATAAAGTTAAAGTCACTTTTTGATAAATCTTAAGTGGGTGAGTGAAATTTATTTAAGTGATTTAAATAAAAGGTATTTTCACTCTCAATGAATCTCAACCATCGGATGAGATCTAATCTCCACCGTTGGATTAGAACAACCTAAGGGTTTAGACAAAAAGGCTTGAGGGAGGCATTTGAGCTCACTTTTGAGAGATTCAAGAGGAGAGAAAGAGCTGGAGAGAGCAAGAGACCAAGAGCACGAATTTCAAGAGAGCATTTTAGCAGGTTTTCAGGTGGCACGACTTTCAAGGCAGCTTGAGGACATTAAATGCAGCACGATTTTCAAGGCAGCAGCATTTAATATTTCAGCACAAAAATCGAGGCATCCGTACAGCAGGTTGTGGGCACAAAAATCGAGGTATTTCGTACAGCACGATTTTTGAGGTGTACAGATTCCGTACAGTACGGATTTTGGGCACGGAAATCGAGGTCTGTACAGTTGTATGGACTGTACCAGTTTGGCACAGTTTTTGAGGCACAAATCTGCACAGAAATCGAGGTTGGCACAGTTTTTGAGGTGCTGGAAATTAGCATAGATTTCGAGACAACAGTGTGACACAGAAATCGAGGCAGCCTCTATGTATTTTTTCTGGGTGAAGATAAGTACATTTTTTGCTGGAAAAAATTATTGTACTGAAATTACATTTGTTGAAGAATAATAAATCTCTCTCTCTCTAACTGGTTTTCCCCGTGGGGTTTTTTCAAGGCTTGATTTTGGCCAAAAATTTCTGAGTCTATCATTTTCATGGTGTGAATGTTTAAATGTGTTTTTCAGCCTGTTAGAAGCATTTTACTGTGTGTTTAATTGTTACAGTAATTTTTCATAAGTAACCTATAGCCAATGCATAACTGGCTGTAAGTGAAAACCACAAAATGTTGACATAAACCAGCAAACAGTAAAGTGCAGAAATTTCTACATGGTATCAGAGCAAGGGGGCATAAAATAGTGATAGTTTGGAGACACACAGAAATTTTCAGATCTCAGAAACTTCAGTTTTTTTTTATCTTCTGTTAGTGGGCAGCGTTCTGTTGGGTTGGTGTTCAGATGGCTACAGGTCTGAGGATTGAGGATAGGCTGAATGGGACAGAAAATTTTGTGCCTTGGAAGGCCAAAATCTTGTTGATTTTGGAGGAGAATGAGCTATGGGTGGAGGCGGTGAGGAACACTGCTGCCAACCCCATTGTCATTCCAGATGGCACAGATGCTACAGCACTTTCAGCCTTCAACAAGAAGGACTGTAAGGCAAGGAGGATCATCCTTGATGCAGTAAAAGACCACATAATCCCTCACATTTCCGGAAGACCAAGGCACATGAGATGTGGAGTGCCTTGACCAGCTTGTATGAGAGTTCCAATGAGAACAGAAAGATGGTTCTCAAGGAGAAACTCAATAGTATCAAGATGAATGGAGGAGAGGGAGTCACAGCCTACCTCACTAGGATTTCTGCAGTTCGGGATGAACTGGCAGCGGTTGGTGAAGTAGTATCTCCTACTGAGCTAGTACGCACAGCAGTGAATGAGGCTTCAAAGTCCTGGAGTGCATTTGTGCAGGCCATAGTGGGTAGAGAGAACCTACCGTCTTGGGAGAGACTGTGGGACGACTTTGTGCAGGAGGAGACCAGGAGGGGTCTCGTACAGGGCAGTTCATCAAATGGTGGGGTAGATGAGGAGAACGTGGCACTGACAGCCAAGGGTAAGAAGAAGAAGGGTCCCAAGAAGAATGGGGCCAAGGGGCAGCAGCAGCAGCAACCGCAGGGTGGACAGAAGAAGGACTTGAGTAAAATCAAGTGTTATTGTTGTCAGGCGTTTGGGCACTATGCATCACAGTGTCCAAGCAAGAAGAAGAAGAAGGGACAGGGACAACAGACAACAGCCTCAGCAGAGGTTGTTGATTTTGGTGACAGGTTTTAGAGGGAGTTTTCCCTATATGCTGGATAGATTGAGAGAGAGAGAGTCTCCTTAGCCACCAACACAGACATGGATATGGAGAGTGAGCATTCATTGTTGACAGGGCATCAGACAGGTCCATCCACCACTGGTATGTGGTACATTGACAGCGGAGCCTCGAGACACATGACAGGTACTTGGGAGTTGTTCTCCGAGCTATCACGGACAGCTAGAGAGGTGGAGGTGGTACTTGGTGACAACACCATTGTTAGAGCAATGGGTCAGGGGACCATTACATTTGAGAGGGAGTCCATGAGTCCCATGACCTTGAGGGATGTGTTGTACGTCCCTGGGTTGAAAAAGAACCTTGTTTCAGTTTCCACTATTGATGATAGGGGTCTTGGGGTGTGTTTCTCAGATGGGAGAGTGCAGGTGTTTCCCAAGACCACAGGTGTATCTACCCCCATGGATATTGGAGTTAGATGTGGACGATTGTACAAGTTATTGTTTCAGCCACAGCATGCTCTAGCACACAGCAGCAGCAGCAGCAGTGAGCTATGTGAGTTATGGCACAGGAGGATGGCCCATTTACATCACCCCGCTCTGAGATTGTTGAGGAGCATGGTCACAGGTTTACCTGAGTTCGACACTGAGCAGAGTGATGTGTGCAGAGGGTGTGCTTTGGGAAAGTACACCAAGACTGCTTTTCCTAGCAGTGACACGAGAGCAGCAGGAGTGCTTGACTTGATTCATTCTGACATTTGCGGTCCTATGTCCTTAGTATCTCTGACTGGTCACGAGTACTATATTAGCTTCATTGATGACTACTCCAGGAAGACCTGGATCTACTTCTTGAGGAACAAGAAGTCCCCACTAGTGTTGAGTGTCTTCCAAGGGTTCAAAGCCCTTGTGGAGAAGTAGACGGGGAGGAAGATCAGGATGTTGAGATCAGACAACGGGGGTGAGTATACCTTTAAGGAGTTCAATGCTTTCTGTAGTCAGGAGGGTATACAGCGATAGTTGACAGTTCCCTACACTCCTGAGCAGAATGGAGTAGCAGAGAGAAAGAACAGGTCAATCGTTGGAGCAGCGAGAGCCATGCTTCATGATCAGGGGTTACCGTTCTTTCTATGGGAAGAGGCTTGCAACACTGCAGTGTATCTGCAGAACATGAGTCCTCACCGTGCTTTGGGGAGGATGACTCCAGAGGAGATGTATTCAGGCAAGAAGCCTGAGGTGAGCCATTTTCGGATATTTGGCTGTCTGACTTACTCTCACGTCCCTTCTGAGAAGAGGATGAAGTTCGAGCCCATTGCAGAGTGAGGTATCTTTGTGGGTTATGATGAGACTTCGAAGGCATATCGGCTTTACATTTCTGGCCAGAGGAGAGTTGTAGTGAGGTGAGAGGTGAAGTTTGATGAGGAGAGGGCCTTCAGGAAGTCGAGAGAGATGGAGCAGGGGGAGCCACCAGCTCCCACACCTCAGTTGAGACAGGCTTCTTCGATACAGGTTTCAGGTCCGCAGGTTTCTGGGGTGACTGGATCACAGGGTACAGGCACAGCTTCTACAGGATCAGTGGTTCAGATTACAGGTACAGGGACAGGTTCAGGGACAGGCACAGGTTTAGGATCACAGGTTTCAGGCTCACAGATTACAGGGTCCTCAGGGACTAGTTCATCAGCTACAGGTCCTCGGGGTGTTAGACCTTCTGCTTCTGGCACTTCCTCAGATGAGGATACACCAGTTTGGGAGGAGCCTTCAAGGAAGAAGAAGCCTAAGTGGCTTCAGCCTTGAAGGAAGCAGAAGCATTTGGTAGACCTCAGGAGGCGATTAGGACAGTTGTTGAGCCAGACAGATATGGGATGGCCCTTGTTGTTAGTCTTCGTGACTCTGCATCTTCTACCTTTGAGGAGGATTCTCAGCATCAGGTATGGAGAGATGCCATGATGGAAGAGTACCATTCCATCATGAAAAATGATGCTTGGGAGATTGTGTCGAGACCTGAGGGGAAGTCAGTTGTGACTTCCAAGTGGCTTTACAAGGTCAAGCATGCTGCAGATGGCAGTGTGGAGAAATTCAAGGCTCGATTTGTGGCTAGGGGGTTCTCACAGGTTGAGGGAGTTGACTATGATGAGACATTTGCTCCAATTGCTCGGTATTCCTCTATCAGGGCAGTGATATCTATAACAGCAGAAATGGGTTGGAAGATCCATCAGATGGATGTGAAGACCACGTTTCTCAATGGTCTTCTGCAGGAGGAGGTGTATTTGGAGCAGCCACAGGGATTTGAGATACATGGGAGAGATTCTCATGTGTGCAGGCTTAGGAAAGCCTTGTACGGTCTGAAACAAGCTCCTAGAGCTTGGTACTCCAGGATCGATGCATATTTGACTTCGATGGGATTTCAGAAGAGTGAGGCTGATCCCAACCTATACTACATTGTGGTTGGTGGTGATCCACTCATTCTTCTGTTATATGTTGATGACTTATTTATCATTGGAGATGAGCGTCTTATTGCACAGTGCAAGAGAGATCTTGCAGCTGAGTATGAGATGACTGATATTGGGCTGATGCATTACTATTTGGGGATGGAGGTTTGGCAGGAGCATGGACATATTTTCCTAGGACAGGGGAAGTATGCAGCAGAGATTCTGAAGAGTTATCGAATGGAGGACTGCAGGCCTATGTCTACTCCTATGATCACCAACTTGAAGCAACTTCATGCTTCAGAGGGTAAGTTGGTGGATCCCACATTATTTTGTCAGCTCATCGGATCGTTGATGTATCTGGTCAACACCAGGCCAGACTTGTGCTTTGCGGTCAACACTCTTAGCCAGTTCATGGTGCAGCCTAGGAGTGTGCATTGGGCGGCCGGAAAACACATCTTGAGATACCTAGCAGGGATAGTGGATTATGGTCTGGACTACAGGGGTTTGGGTGGAGTCAGCTTGGTTGGGTTCACAGATTCAGACTGGGCAGGTTGTGTGAGGGACCGGAAGAGCACTTCCGGTTGCTGTTTCAGCTTGGGCTCGACAGCAGTGTCGTGGTTCAGTAGGAAACAAAAGTCCGTTGCATTGAGTTCTGCTGAGGCTGAGTATATGGCAGCCAGTCAGGCGACTTGCGAAGCACTGTGGCTTCGTAAGTTATTGGTAGATTTATTTGATCAGCAGCTGAGACCGACGGTGATTTACTGCGACAATCAGAGTTGCATTCAGCTCTCTGAGAATCCGGTTTTCCATGACAGGTCGAAGCACATTGAGATCAGGTACCAATTCATTCGGGACTACGTTCAGAGAGGGGCAGTTGAGCTACAGTATATATCCACTAATGAGCAGGTTGCAGATGTCCTGACGAAGTCTTTGGGGAGGGGGAAGTTTGTCTTCTTCAGAGATAAGTTGGGAGTGGTGCGGAACACCTTCCTCGGTAAGAGGGAGTGTTAGTTTTGTACCTAGGGAAGTGTTCCCTTAGTGACTTTTGCCTAAGTCACTTAGAAGGGGGAAAAAGTGACCCTCACATTAAAAGCTACTTAATGAGACTTTATAAAGTAAAGTCACTTTTTGATAAATCTTAAGTGGGTGAGTGAAATTTATTTAAGTGATTTAAATAAAAGGTATTTGCACTCTCAATGAATCTCAACCATCGGATGAGATCTAATCTCCACCGTTGGATTAGAACAACCCTAGGGTTTAGACAAAAAGGCTTGAGGGAGGCATTTGAGCTCACTTTTGAGAGATTCGAGAGGAGAGAAAGAGCTGGAGAGAGCAAGAGACCAAGAGCACGAATTTCAAGAGAGCATTTTAGCAGGTTTTCAGGTGGCACGACTTTCAAGGAAGCTTGAGGACATTAAATGCAGCACGTTTTTCAAGGCAGCAACATTTAATATTTCAGCACAGAAACCGAGGCATCTGTACAACAGGTTGTGGGCACAAAAATCGAGGTATTTTGTACAACATGATTTTCAAGGTGTACGGATTCCGTACAGTACAGATTTTTGGGCACGAAAATCGAGGTCCGTACAGTTGTACGGACTGTACTAGTTTGGCATAGTTTTCGAGGCACAAATCTACACAGAAATCAAGGTTGGCACAATTTTCGAGGTGTTGGAAATTAGCACAGATTTCGAGACAGCAGTGTGACACAGAAATCGAGGCAGCCTTTGTGTATTTTTTTTGGGTGAAGATAAGTACATTTTTTGCGGGAAAAAATTATTGTACTAAAATTACATTTGCTGAAGAATAATAAATCTCTCTCTCTCTCTAACTGGTTTTCCCCGTGGGGGTTTTTCCAGGGCTTGATTTTGGCCAAAAATAATAATAAATCTCTCTCTCTCTCTAGCTGGTTTTCCCCATGGGGGTTTTTCCAGGGCTTGATTTTGGCCAAAAATTTCTGAGTCTATCATTTTCATGGTGTGAATGTTTAAATGTGTTTTTCAGCCTGTTAGAAGCATTTTATTGTGTGTTTAATTGTTACAGTAATTTTTCATAAGTAACCTACAGCCAATGCATAACCGGCTGTAAGTGAAAACCACAAAATGTTGACATAAACCAGCAAACAATAAAGTGCAGAAATTTCTACATTTAGAGGGTTGAGTTTGACTTACCAATCAGTCATGCATTAAAATCAATGATAATCTCTCAATAATCCTTTTTTTGGTATTCTTGTATTTGTTGATAGATGATTCCAATCAACACAAGCAAGCTGCACTGTCCAACATTGGATATTGCAATGAAGCATATATGTCTAACATGCTATGAAAGCTATCCTTTGACTAAGTAGCCGTGATTGGGGGGGGGGTGGGGTGTATATTCCACCAAAATTGCCAAGATTTGCACCTTGCCCCAACCGCAATAAACTTCTTGCTTGCACAATCTTGCTGACCAATGAGGAGTGTGTAAGTTTTAAACTATGTTGCACAAGTTTCCGGAACGCGGGAACCTTGGGAACTCGGGTACGGGTGTCCGATACGGCTAGAAGTTTCCCTTAAATTTGCAGGAAACGGGAGGTTGGGAACGACAATAATATATATTAAAAAATATAAAAATAATATAATTAAAAAATAAAATTAAACTTTTATTGTATGTTCCAAATCTTCTAATTAGGAATAGTACATTAATTAATAATTAATAATTATCATATAAAGCAGTTGATACCAATTTAATAACCTAAATTTAAAAAACAATGTGTATAATGTAATTGATAAAAAAATTAAATTATAACTAATAAATAAATTTTAAATTTAAAAAATTTAAATAAACAAATTTCAAATTTCAAAACCAATCAGTAATTTAATATTAATAACTAAAATTTAATAAATTGAAATTAAAAAAAAATATATAATTTTTAAAACAATAAAATTTAAAATCATAAATATAAATTTTTTCAAAAAGAAAAAAGCGTAATTTCATTCATCATATTGAGATCAAAATTACATTTGTGGTTCACTGTATCAGTGTGCTATCCAATTCCTATGTAGCATAGGATTCTTTGATGAGACTGTTACGTCTACTTTCAAAATACTTGAAGATAATAACCTTTCTGTTTTCAAAAAAGTGACAGTTCTGTCCCTACGGACACATTTCTGTTACATATTCACTGGTTTTCTGCATAAAATAAGATTTTAAGAGTTACATTGTAAGTGTACTTCCAAATAACAGTAATTTTAATTAAAATGCTCAGTCTATGAACGGTCTGTGATAAAACTCAAAAATCTGTCCATCTCTGAATTCTTTCACTTTCCAAATGCCGAATTCCAGGCGCAGCCCCTCCTTGGACGCCTGGTCCGCTTCCCGGTTATTCTCCCTGTACACATGTCGGCAGATTAGGTTGTCAAAAGATAATATGACATTTTGAACAGTTGATAGTAAATGTGCAAGTCTGATGTTTCTGCATGCTTGAGTTTGCTTGATCCAGTTGATAACATTCATCGAGTCCCCTAAGACCGTCATCTGCTTTATACCCTTTTCTATGGCAAAGATAAGAAGAAGTCTTATACTCATCAATTCAGCATAGTTATTTGTACCCTCCCCCAGCCCCATGGTAAGCGTGAAGAAATGTGAATCTGACAGAAATAATAAGGCTCCTCCTCCACATAGATCATTTTGAGCTGCTCCATCAAAGAAGCCCCAAGGTTGTGATCTATCTATTTCAAGTACCAAGTCCCTCTTCTGATTAGCCGCTCTCACATGTTCAGGAAATGCTTTAGAAATGCCCACTGCCTGGGCACTGATAATTTCAGGAATGGAAGATCTGTCCTGAAATATAGCCCCATTCCTAGCTAGCCAGATCCCCCAAATCACTATCAGAGGTAAAGCTTTCAGATTCGAATTAGGGACATTTCTCCTCCATCTCTCCCACGCACACAACACAGAGATGCCCTCCCATCTCAAATCCAGACCGACCTGTCTCGAACATTCTTTCCAAACAGCAATCGAGAAAGGGCATGAAATGAAGAGGTGTGATATCGATTCCAGATTCTTTTTGCATAGGACACACCAGCCAGGGCCCTGAAAGGATCTTTTTTGTAAATTGTCCCAAGTAGGAACCCTGTTTTCAAGGGCACACCACATGAACACCCTTGATTTAGGAGGACATTTAAGTTTCCACAGAGGTTTCCACCACCATACCTCCTCCCTTAAACCATCCTCTGTACTCAATTTTAGATATCCGGCCTTTGGTGTATACTTCCCCTCCGGATCTGACTCCCAGATCAAAACATCTTCCTGATCCGATAGCTGTATGTGAGCATATTGAAGACCTCTGATATATAACTCCAAGGAACCTGCTTCTGGATCTACCAACCCCAGCCTATCAGCGCTCTTCCAGTGTTGAAACCAAGGTTCCCCTGGTCTCTGATCTGCAAGCTGGTGAAGTGTTGTTATTCCCCTGTTGGCCAAGGCATGGATAACCCCCCTGGGCAAGATATGAAGATGATCACTACCCAGCCAGGGGTCCCTTCCAACCAGAACATTTTCCCCATTTCCCACATCCCAGACCAAATCTGACTCAATCAAACTAAAAGATCTTACCACAGCCTTCCAGATAACGGACCCCCCAGTGTGAGACTTACCCGGCCTCTTGATCCATTCCTCCCAGCTTTCATTGGGGAGGTATTTCTGTTTTATAACCCTCGTCCATAAGCTTGTGGTTTTGATCAATCTCCACCCTCCCTTTGCAGCCAGAGCTTTAGCAAACAGGAAAATGTTTTTTAGTCCCCATCCCCCAAGCCCTTTAGGTAAAGCTATCCTTTTCCAGCTTACCCATGGCATCACCTGACCGACCTTTTTTCCACTCCAAAGAAATCTGAAACACACCCGTCTGATTTGTTCCAGAATCCCTTTAGGGATCCAAGAGAGAGACATCCAATAAACAGGAATGGCTTCCAATACTGCCTTCACAAGAACCAACCTCCTTGCTCTCGACAGCCACCTATGGCTCCATACCTGCAACCTTTTCTCCACCTTACCTAGCAACCACCTCCAATCCTTTTTCACATATAAGTTTGCTTTTAGGGAGAACCCTAGGTATTTGAGTCCCGCATCAATGTCAGAGGAAGTGAAGGGGAAAAATTGGAGAATGTCAAGCTCTTCTTCCGGTCGCAACAAGTTAGTAGTGACAGTTGATTTTTCAGCATTTATCTCCATCCCCGTTGCTTTAGAAAAGAGATCCAGAATTTCCTTCAAAGTTCGAGTTTCCCTTCTATCACCGGAGCAGAAAATCAAAACATCGTCCACAAATAACAAATGAGTAATTGCAAGTTGATCGCCGACAAGGATTCCAGAAAAACGACCTAACCTCTTGGCCTCAAGGATAGCCCGGCTTAAACCTTCAGCCACCAGCAGGAATAGAAGAGGGGAAAGAGGGCATCCTTGTCGAAGGCCTCTTTCAGCATGAAAAAAAGGAGTGGCCGCCCCGTTTATCAGCACAGAAAAAGAGACAGTAGTTATGCAAGACATAATCCATCTAATAAAGTTTATATCAAACCCCAGATGAGTTAGTAGTAGACGGATGTAGATCCAACTCACCTTGTCATATGCCTTAGAGAGATCAATTTTCAAAATAGCTCCTTTGATATTCCTGGTCTTCAAACTGTGCATCCCTTCCTGTGCCACACCAATTGCCTCATGAATCTGGCGCCCTTCCAGAAACCCATATTGTTCAGCAGAGATATGCTCCGAAAGGATAACTTTCAATCTGCGAGCAATCACTTTCGAGACAATCTTGTAGATGCAGTTACATAAAGAGATGGGTCTGAACTCATGAAGGGAGGCCGGGTTATCAGTTTTTGGAATGAGGGCTATGAAAGTCGAATTGAAGCTGGCTGGAATCCTTCCGGTAGTTCGAGAATCTTCTATCACTTGAATAAGATCCGCCCCTAGCATCTCATACAGATCCAAGAAGAACTCTATCGACCACCCATCCGGACCAGGACTTTTATCTTTTTGGAAGCTCCCCAGAACTTCCTTTAATTCTGCTTCAAGCACAGGCCGCATCAGCCTTCTATTATCCACCTCCTCAGCAAACCTCGGAAACATCTGTGCAACTCTGATAACTTCGGCAATGGAGGCCTGAGCTGGTGCCCGAAACAGAGCTTCAAAATGAGTCACCCCACATCTGGCTTTCCCATCAAAATCCAGGTGTTCTATCCCCTCCTCATCTTTCAAGCACCAGATAGTGTTTGCTGCCTTTCTCCCCCGAGAGTAAGCATGAAAGAGTTTTGTGTTCTCATCCCCACATTCGAGCCAGATCGCTCGACTCTTGAGTCTCCAAGCTTCTTCCTTTTCGAGCAGCAAAGAATTTCTCCTGCTGTCCAATCTGACCATTGCTTCTTTTGATTCCACCGATAGCAGTGCCCCACCATCCCCGTCATAAATCAGATCAAGATCAGCCTCAATAAGCTTCAATTCTGCATCCTCCCTCCGACGCTTGGCAATAGCCCATTCCTTGACCGCCCCTTTGATCCTTTTGATATTCTCAGCAATTGAAAGGCCTCTGTGCATACATGATTTTCATCAAAAGGCCTCCATAGTTCTTGAATCAGGGCCTTGAAAGAATCATCTTGTAACCAGCACTTATTGAACTTTAAAGAACTGGGAGGATTATTTGGCCCTTTTTTGATCTCGAAGAAGATGGGGAAATGGTCCGAGTTGCCACCACTTCCCACCCACTGTCTCACCAAAAAGAACCTATCCACCAGCTGTTCCGCCACTAGAAATCTATCCAATCTTTTTGCAACCCTAGCTTCCCCACCCCTGTTATTCCTCCAAGTAGGCTTCAGTTTAATGGGCTCTATATCCAGCAAGTTATTTTCTACCAGCTTCTATAGGAAGAACCCCGCCTGAGGATCCACTTGTGCTTGTGGCCCCCAAATTTCAGCCTGACCCAGGGTGAAATTGAAATCTCCCCCAACCACAACCGAATCACCTCCAAAGAAAGGATCCTGAAGGATAACATCCCAGAAGGGTTTTCTATTTGCATAAGGCCCATAAACATTGATCACAGTGATATTAGAGCCCAGGTCAACTGACAAGAGCTCAACACCCAGAACATAATCCATCCCCCAAGAATTAATGAGTTTGGCCATATTCAACTTCCAACCCACCGCCAACCCACCCGACCGACCCTTTGCATCCAAAGTCACAAAAGACCAACCAGGCAACCAACTTTCCAGTCGTTCCTTGATGACATCTCCTAAACCTAAGGTCTCTTGTAGCAGAATCACATCAGGGTGTTCAAGAGTAAGCACCCTTTTGAAGGCTGATTTCTTTTTTGGCCCAGCCAGACCCCGACAATTGAAGGACATAATCTTCATTTCTTGACACTTTTCCGGGCTTTCACCGCTCTAAGTGCCCTTTCTATAGAGAGTTGTTTCTCCTCCCGAAGATCATTCTTGGCCCTGGACTGGGCTTTAGAGAAATTCGAGATTCTGCCCCTGCCCCTCCGGACCGGAGCCTGTACTTTCCCTAAACCCCCTCCAGGCTTCTTTTTACAAGACCGAAGAAAGTATCCCGACTCAGTGGTCTCAGGGGAAGAGTAGCCCCGATCCTCCACCTCAATTCCAGGATCGGGCTCCAGGATAATCGGTTCCACTTCATTTAAGAGTGCAGCAGCACCAGAGCTATCAAAGTTTGAACCAGACAGAACCATCTCCGAGATAGACAATGCCCCACCCCCACCTTCCACCGAAGGCAAACAGACCTCTTCAGAGGGACCCGATAGATTAAGATTTTTTAAACCTTCCACCCAATCAAGACCAACCAGAGTACAATGATTCAGCATTAAATTGAAAGAGGGAGAGAGGGAAAATGATTTAATACCCGGGATAGAAGGCCCCGGAGGTACTGCTTCTTCCACAGGTGCAGAGCGAACAACCTCGCTTGATGAAGTCAGAGTAGAAACGTTGCGAGCCGCCAGGTCCGCCTCCGAAACTTGACCTATGGGCTCCAAAACAGCACGAGCAACCGGTTCCACCTCCGTAGCCTGTCCAATGGGCTCCAATTCCTCTGATATCCTATCGCTTTCAGATGTATCTGTCATCGGCATGGGATCTGTAGTATCAGGGTCCGTTGGTACTCCCACCGATTCCCCCTTTCGGCCATGCCTTTTTCCCCCATTTAACGTGCGAACCGGGAGACGACACTCCGAGGCGGGGTGGCCGTAAACGTGGCAACGTCTGCAGCGGAATGGCACATTTTCGTAATCCAGCATCTGAGTGATAGGAACAGGACCCCAATCCAGAATGATAGATTCAGGAAGGCCCTCTCGGATGTTCATCTCCACCATAATGCGAGCCACCTGCTTGTAATGAGTCTCCAAATAAGATAGGTCTGCTTCCATAAAAACCCCCAGAATGTCACCAATGTGCTTGAAATGATAAGGAGCCCAGAAGTGTAGTGGCAAAGCAGGGAGCCGAACCCAGATTGGGATCTTGTCAACTCTCTCCTGACTTGCATCAAAGAGTGGATGCCAGGGTTTTAATAACACTGGCGTGCGATTCATATGCCAATTTTTATTCAAGATGACTCGCATGTCTTGTTCAGATTCCAGTGTCACCGCGAACCACCCTCGCATCAGCATATCAACAACCGGAGTATACCCCAATAGTTCGTTCCATTTTTCCGCCGCCCAGTCCATCATAGTTTTTTGAGCAAAATTCCTGCCCATCACTCTGCCCACCAGAGTCATTTGAGACATTTCAAGGACACTTTCCCAGGCGACATCCACACCCACCGTATAAATCCCTGCTGCTCTGGCTTTTACCCAACTCCGCTTACGTCGTTTAGGAGGCCCTCTGATAATATCCCCAGGTGGGTTTTCGACAGCCCCCTTCAGAGATCCGTCAGAAGAAAAGTCCTTTGCAAAGTCCCTATGTTCAGCTTCATCCAACACCACCCTTAGCTCCTCCTCTGTTGCATCACCTCCCGAAACAATCACTTGAGCCACCTGCCTGGCCACCCCCGCCGTCGCGACAGCCTCAAAACCTGGCACCTCCACAAAACCCTCCTTCACAGCAGAAACCGGAAACCCTAGATTCCGAGCAAAGAAATCCCCGCCTCCCTCCAACTAGGACTGCCCCACAGATCCACCCGGAGCCCCTTCCCCTCCACTGAGAACTCCGAAACAGGGCCGTGTGGGGAAAGTGAAAGGAGATCTGATGGTGAGAAGGCATCTGACGGTCTCAACTGCCCAAAACCGGTCACATTCAAGCCTTCAGGCCCCAGCCTCGGGATGGCCTCCAAACCCTCCAGCATGCCTCCAGCTGGCACACCCCAGACATCATGAACCTCCATCTGGTCGCTGGAGTTATCAACCAATTCCTCCATCCCCACCTCAGGTTCCATCCTGACACCAAAAAACCCTAAAGCAATGAGCACCGATCTGCAGCTAACCCAAGCCAAAACTTGTCAGTAGCCCTAAAAAACAAAAACCGGATGAGTAAACCCCAAACTGCTCATCGAGAGGATAAAAACTGCAAATGATCCCCAGCTTCCATCATGATAGTGACAGGGGGCCGTACTCTCGGATAGGCCCACCCCCTGTCAAAACCGATGGCCCTCATGTGAGCCTACCATCTACCTCGTCTCAGAATTCCATGGCCATGAAACCATCAAGGTCCTTAGCACTCATATCCATAAATATAAATATTAATGATAAACTAAAACATTTTATAATTAATAATTAAAACAATTTATAATTTAAAAAATAAACTTTTAACAAAAAATTTAAAACTTTATAAAATATTATAAAGTCAACTGCCAACACCGTGAAGAAGTGGCAACTGCAGCCGAGCCAACACTGTCGCAGCCCTTTTATCCAGCACGAAGCCGCAGCCGAGCTGTCAACACCGTCGCCGTTACCCGACCAGCACGAAGCCGCAGCCAAGCTGCCAACACGGTAGTTGTTACCCAAGCTCTGCCAACGCCACTGATGAAGCCGTGCCACCAGCAACTCGGCTCTATCTCTACGTAGATGAGTCGAACAAGCTCTCCCTCTGCCGAGGTCCATGAACCAGCTCAGCTCGGGGTGTCCACTCGCGGCTCACAGCTCGTAGGGCCTCGGGATGTCGAACTCGCAGCCTCTACGCAACTGCCGGCAAGGGAGACACAGGAGGGGCAAACTCAACACTGTAACACTCCCGACCGACGGAACGGCAAAAAACACGTTTCCAAGTTCCCGAATTTTTAAGCTGGAAGTTCCCAAAAAGTTCCAAAGCTCCCGGAACCGTTCCAGCTGATTTTGAAACGTTTCGCTCCCGTTCCTAAGCTCCCTGGAACGCGGGAACTTCTGGAACGAGTTCCCTGAACTCCGGGAGCGGTTCCCGTGCAACGAAGGTTTTAAACCTTCGAAGTGAAACAATGCATAGAGATTCTTAAGCAAAACAAAGATTAAACAATGGCACACACATAGTACGCATAGATTTACCTTGGAAACCCTTAACTGGGAAAACCAACAAAACTTAAAGCTGCACCTCTCTCTTTCTCATTATACTTTCTTAACCATTCACAATACACACACACTCACACACCATACAATAGCATCCAAAACCCTAGTCCATTAACCTAGATTAGATCACAACTCCAATCCCTTAATCGGAATCAAACTACACATTTTTCGAAAAATAACCCATTTTTTATTTATTTTGGGTGTTGCCCTGAACCCCAACGGCTTAGGATTGTGCAACCCACATGCAAAGAATATAACACATACCCAACAGGGTGAACATGTACTTGAAGGGATTTGAAACTTGGTGGGGCGCATAACAACATTAACACTTTACCAACCAACTAAGTCCTTGTTGACAACTTAATAGTCTAGTTAGAAACACAAACTTTTCCTTTTGTAGTATTTGTTTGTATATTCCTCATAAAGCAAGTGCTTTGTAGAATAGTCACATAGCTTATTTTTCTTTAGCTTGTCATCTAATTGGAGTTGCTATTGTTGACTTTGCCCCTATTAGAAGTAAGCATAGATGTAACCTCTTTTTTAATCCGGGCTAGAATTTAACCTTCTCTATGGAGTTACAACTTTATAATCTAAGAATTCTTTATAATAATATTTATCTTTGCTACATGGACCTTGAAGGCAAGTTTTCACAAGGTGAATATTGTCCTATCTTCCATTCCAAAGGGATTACAGAGACATCTAAGTTTTCTAGCTCGGTTTTTATGATTATAGGTGCTTGGTGAGCCTTACCATTTTCCCAGGTGAGCCTTACCATTTTCCCAGGCGTGATGGCCTTCAGTGCATTTGGGGAGTGTTGCCGCCTGGTTCCACACCTGGGAAAACGCAGCAGAAGTCTTCAAGCTGCTGGTGTGGCCTTGGGGGCAAGTCAGAGTCAAGTGCTGTCACTTGGGACTCGACTCCTCCGTCTAGGCTTTCCTAGCGAAGCCAAGGGGGGTGGACCCTAAAAAATAAAAGAAAACTAATGCCTCTAACCTAGGAGTTAGGAAAATAATTTTTTTTGTAACCAAGAATAAACACTTCATATATTTGTCAAATAAAAACATCATTTATCATTTACTCCCATTTAAAGTAATCATCATTCAACTGCATACTAGTCAACAATAAAATGAAATTTGCATCAGGACCAGTGCCTTGCTATGGAGTCAAATAACAAATGCATAAACCGAAAAAATAAATGTTGTGGAGTGTTCTTGGTTTATTTTAAAATTTAATGTGATGGTGATCTTTTTTATTAAGGCATGTGGGTTCCCGATATACGCAAGGTACGGGGGAACATGTCCGGAAATTTGAAGCGTGGCTTCCCTCTCAGGCTTTAGGCTAGATCGGAGTCTCGAGGAGGTGTTCAGATGCTATACCAACGAGGGCAAGCCTAACGGTTTCCAAGAGGTCGCTATCCAGTTTTATCCCAAGCCTTCTGGGAAATTTGCCCACGACGACAAATTGCGTGTTGTGCCGGATTTTCACAAAAAGGGTTTTTTATTGGGGTGGTGTTAAGTCCTATTACTAGTCATCCACTCCTTTCTGGTGTGTACCAACTGGATCAGACTAAGCTGCAAGTTGGCCACAGAGCATACGGGAGAAGACCTTGGTATATTTTTATAAAATTTTAAGAACCCAAATTTTATCTTTTTATAACCCCAAGAGTCTCTTTTCAGGCATGTATTTTGGGCAAGCCCTCATACAAAACCCTACTTCGGGAAAGCAAGGGGGGCGTTATGAAATTGTAAAAAATGTGAAAAGCTAGATTGTGAGTGAACTTGTGGCCCGCCAGTGGAACGGACCAACAAGGTTTATTTTAATCCTAATTTATTTTATTTAATGCCGGAAAACAAAGAAATAAACTACTCTAACATTCACGCCATGAAAATGAGATGACACAGGCCACCCCTGGGGGGATGGGGTATGGGCGCTGGCTAGCCCACTTGCTCTCGTTTAAAATGTTTACAATGATATAGAGAAGTGCCCCAAGTCTACTTAATGTGACTTGGTGGCTTACAAAATTATAGAAAAAATATGCCCGGTTTTGAAAAATATGGAAATTTGTATCCCAGATCGCCTGGATGCTCGAAATTTTGCCAGCACTTCCTCCTACCTGCTCATCTTTTGCTGCAAACCAGCAAGCAATAATTAGAACAAGATGCCCAAAAACACTTTAAGAGTGTCTTTGGAACACCTCCTAAAAAACCCAAAATTTTCTAAGTTAAAAACTAAGTAAAAATGACGAAAAATAACCAAGTAAAACAAGCTATGGAGCTTGTCTACTTGGGATCTTTGCTAGCCCTTTAATGGCTGCAAATTTTAAGCTCTAGGACAGCCAAATATATCTTTTATATCAGCACTACAACTACCCAACAAGACTTAAAAAAGATATGACGATTTTACTTGCAAGTCCTTTGAAAAGTAGATGCTAAATGAAGGAAAGTCAAACAGTTAAATATATAAGCCTTTTATGACTGTCTAAACTAATCCCTTATGAAAAATTTCTGATCTATTTGAAATACAATATGAGCATATAAATCAGAAAAAATTCAAATGCAAGTAACCAGTTAACCAAAAAAAAATTATTTGGAGAGAGAGAGAGGAAATGAGCCCAGTTTTGTTTGAAATCCAAAGCCTTGGGGAAATATTTGTGGTGTTCCAAGGGACTGCATCTGCAAACAAGAATTAGAGAAGAGGAAACAAACAAGATCCGCTTACTCCAGTTGAGATATCCTGCACATTACACGCTTTGCAAACAAAAGATCAAATGTAGAGATATATATGAAAGAGAAATCTATGCTGAAACTCATAAACAAATGAAGCATACAGACATGATCCTCTCTTGCAAACATATAACAATAGACTAGACAATAAACAAATTAGAACTAGTCTATCTCACAAATTAACACAAATCTTTTGAATGAGTACAATTGATACTAGTGAATAATCAAAGCTTATGCACATGTTACCTCATCATATAAATCCAAGATGTTCCATCCACTCACAATGAACAACACAGATCTGACCTCCAAAGTCTTTTTATTCATACAAGAAAAGTATTACAATCATAAGTTTTGTGCTCCAATTCTCCCTCTCAAGAAAATGGAGTGGGCAGCCATGCTTAAATAGCCAAAGATGGAGAGAAATGGGTGGAATGAGTGGCATAACTCGTGGAGAAAATGGGGCTGCCCACTCCCATGTAATGGGCTGCCAAAATCAGCCCCAAATCAGCTAAAAATCAGCCATGTGACAGCCCATAAACATAGCTGCAAATTCCATGATTGAAGGGGTCCAATTTTGGGAAATATGCCCCCCTCAAATGGGGAAGTAATCCCACTAATATAGCTGCCCGGAATCTTTCCAAAATCAGCTCTTACAACTCCTAAAACATAGCTGAAAAAATCAGTCCATAAATCACTCCCAAAATTTAATATTTTTATGAGTCATTTTTTCACTTTTTCTATTTTTTCATGACTTTTTTTGGTGTTTTGGGTTTTTTGGCCATAGGTAAAAATTTAAGCACCCAAACATTAGGAAAAGTGGGTTTAGGGGTTAAGGGGGTGCTCTGAGTTAGAAAACGAGCACCCCTAAGGCAAAAAATACCTCCAGATGCCCCTTATAGGCCAATTACAAATTTTTTAATTGAACCATTAAAAAAAATGGCCCAATTTACGGAAAAATTAAACTTTGCCGAAAATTAAAAAACAACCTAGGGGGACTTAGGACATGTCCATATGACTCAAAATTAACGCCTAGCATGTTCATATAGATTTACCCATAGACTTTAACAATCCCCTAAGGCCCGTCAGCCTCCCCAGGCATTCCAGCTTTGGAGGAGCAGGAGAAAAACCAATTAATTATGTTATGCATTAATGCAAAACATAATAGATAGGTGAAAAAACTCCTTGGAATACCTGACTTAGCCAAAAAGTCCTAGGGAACCAAGTCTTTTACAAAACACCATGCTAGTACGTTTTTATTACAAACCCCGCAGGGCCATGGACATGTGGAAAAAAGTTAAAAACGGGGGCCTTTAAAAGGCCAGCTGGATATCAAATCACCAAAAATGAACATGTATCATGTTCCACTCTGCCCGCTCGCTTGATAGTCCATCTAAGTACAACTTAGCTGGCAACATCTGGCTCCAACTGTGGGACGTGTGCTCGATCTGGTCTTCAAGTAAGGAGAGCATACGAGAATACCAGAATCTCCGGTTTCTATGACCTGTAAAAACATCTCAACTTGACAAGAAAACCTTTCAGTAGCACAGGTTCTTATAAGAAGCCAATGAACCATAAGTTGCATTATTCAAAAACTAAAAATTGACTAATGAAAAATTCTGAGTACATAAAAGGAAAGTATTGAAAAAGAAATGTTGAAAGTAAATGCTCACTTGATGAGCTTATTTTCCTACTCTAAGCATAACAAAATAAAATGCTAAGTAAAATGATAAATCCAATGCAACCATCTTAACATTTTATCAATATAAAATCTTTTAACCTTGTGTTTGGTTACCAGCCAAAACAAGGGTACCTTGTTTAGAAAATGCAAACCTGCATGATAATTCTGGATTGAAAGATTGGATGGTAGATCATAGGTATATGATAAATCTTTGAAGTGTTTCCCCCAATGGTAAGTCCTCATGCAGGCCTCTTCTACCCATGACTGGATAGGGCTGAGAAAAAACTCGGAATGATAAGGCAGACCAACTACCTCATCATATTGGTCCGAAAGGCTCTTCTTCCATATCAAAATTTCCCAAGGTCTCAAAATCAACACTCCCCTCTCTTGATATATCAAAGATGGGTTTTTCTAAATCCATCCAACAATCATCATGCCCATCCTTGTAAATGAAGGGGGAGTCTTTGTCTATTGCATCACAACCCTGGCCATGCCCATCCTCATGTTCATAATACTTATCCTCAGAAGGCTTGGTTTGAAAGATATTACAAGGTATAAAGTTGTCCAAGACCTCACCACTATGCGGAGAAAAAGGAGGAGTGTCATCATAAACCATACAAAAATCATCACAAGTTTCTTTAAAGGCTTCTGTAATGGTTGCTTCCTTAGGTGAATTTGAAGTACAAACATCATCATCTTCACTAAAGTAATTTTGAAATCCCAAATCTTCAATGGCAATTTGAGGAAGCTCTTCTGAAACATCTTCAATTGAAGACCCTTCATGAATTTCTTTGTCAACTTCTATAATGGCTTCCTCTGTAGGCAAATCTGAAACACACATGTGATCATCATCGTAGATTTGAGAACACTCCATATTTTCAATGTTTTCAGCTATGGTGACAAGAGGATGGTTTTCAACAAAATCTTCATTTAAGGGTGCTTCACGGAACTCTTCGATAGGGTCATGCTGAATCTCCTTTTTAAAGCCAGACTGTGCTATAGGGAGATCAACACAATTGATATAACTTAGAGGCACCTCCCAATATTTATTATTCTCTGTCATGATGATACGAGGAAAGTTGGGGTCTTCCTTATGATACTCAATCCAAGGTATGAACAAGAGAAAGTACCTTCTAAGGATCCTGTCCAAGTGCTCCATACTAGCTCCTTTATTATGCCATTGCCTTATAAATATTCTAAGGAGGCTCGAAAGAGAGTTGATACATTTATTTGGAAGCTCTTTAAAATACCATTGATAAACAGGTCCCTGTAATGTACTAACAAACATCTCCATTATGTTATCTTCATATAAGACTTTGAAGTTAGCTACAACTTTAAGAAAAGAAAAGACATGCCGGGTTTCTACATCATCATCATCTCCCCAAAAGACCGGTAGATAATCAGATACATCTTCACCATCATGATAATTAGGGAAACCAGGGATGTCTGAGAAGTCAATGGGAGGATGTGCATCGGAAATTTGCTCACTAGACTCTTTATCATCCATTTTCAAAGATCAATAGCCTGCATTTGAAATGACCATGGGATATATCTGGTACTGAATCAGTGGAGTTGTCGAAAGGTGAGTCTTCATAGATTTTACTGTAATGGATGGACTCATCTACACATAAGCAATCTCAACAAACTATATGAGAAACAAAGGGTTTTATCCCTTCAATGGAGTCGCCATGTGAGAATAAAAATATGCATATTAAATAATCTCACAAAGAATTCTATTTTTGCTTTTCTTTGAAATTTTATAAAAGAAAAAAGGTTAGTGGAGTCGCCAGATGAAAAATTAAAAAATCTAATCTAAAGATTTATCAAACAAAGCAAAAACAAAAAAAGAAAACTCAAAAGTCGTATTCCGGGAATAAAAAAGACTTATCCCCGGCAACGGCGCCAAAATGTTGCCGCCTGGTTCCACACCTGGGAAAACGCAGCAGAAGTCTTCAAGCTGCTGGTGTGGCCTTGGGGGCAAGTCAGAGTCAAGTGCTGTCACTTGGGACTCGACTCCTCCGTCTAGGCTTTCCTAGCGAAGCCAAGGGGGGTGGACCCTAAAAAATAAAAGAAAACTAATGCCTCTAACCTAGGAGTTAGGAAAATAATTTTTTTTGTAACCAAGAATAAACACTTCATATATTTGTCAAATAAAAACATCATTTATCATTTACTCCCATTTAAAGTAATCATCATTCAACTGCATACTAGTCAACAATAAAATGAAATTTGCATCAGGACCAGTGCCTTGCTATGGAGTCAAATAACAAATGCATAAACCGAAAAAATAAATGTTGTGGAGTGTTCTTGGTTTATTTTAAAATTTAATGTGATGGTGATCTTTTTTATTAAGGCATGTGGGTTCCCGATATACGCAAGGTACGGGGGAACATGTCCGGAAATTTGAAGCGTGGCTTCCCTCTCAGGCTTTAGGCTAGATCGGAGTCTCGAGGAGGTGTTCAGATGCTATACCAACGAGGGCAAGCCTAACGGTTTCCAAGAGGTCGCTATCCAGTTTTATCCCAAGCCTTCTGGGAAATTTGCCCACGACGACAAATTGCGTGTTGTGCCGGATTTTCACAAAAAGGGTTTTTTATTGGGGTGGTGTTAAGTCCTATTACTAGTCATCCACTCCTTTCTGGTGTGTACCAACTGGATCAGACTAAGCTGCAAGTTGGCCACAGAGCATACGGGAGAAGACCTTGGTATATTTTTATAAAATTTTAAGAACCCAAATTTTATCTTTTTATAACCCCAAGAGTCTCTTTTCAGGCATGTATTTTGGGCAAGCCCTCATACAAAACCCTACTTCGGGAAAGCAAGGGGGGCGTTATGAAATTGTAAAAAATGTGAAAAGCTAGATTGTGAGTGAACTTGTGGCCCGCCAGTGGAACGGACCAACAAGGTTTATTTTAATCCTAATTTATTTTATTTAATGCCGGAAAACAAAGAAATAAACTACTCTAACATTCACGCCATGAAAATGAGATGACACAGGCCACCCCTGGGGGGATGGGGTATGGGCGCTGGCTAGCCCACTTGCTCTCGTTTAAAATGTTTACAATGATATAGAGAAGTGCCCCAAGTCTACTTAATGTGACTTGGTGGCTTACAAAATTATAGAAAAAATATGCCCGGTTTTGAAAAATATGGAAATTTGTATCCCAGATCGCCTGGATGCTCGAAATTTTGCCAGCACTTCCTCCTACCTGCTCATCTTTTGCTGCAAACCAGCAAGCAATAATTAGAACAAGATGCCCAAAAACACTTTAAGAGTGTCTTTGGAACACCTCCTAAAAAACCCAAAATTTTCTAAGTTAAAAACTAAGTAAAAATGACGAAAAATAACCAAGTAAAACAAGCTATGGAGCTTGTCTACTTGGGATCTTTGCTAGCCCTTTAATGGCTGCAAATTTTAAGCTCTAGGACAGCCAAATATATCTTTTATATCAGCACTACAACTACCCAACAAGACTTAAAAAAGATATGACGATTTTACTTGCAAGTCCTTTGAAAAGTAGATGCTAAATGAAGGAAAGTCAAACAGTTAAATATATAAGCCTTTTATGACTGTCTAAACTAATCCCTTATGAAAAATTTCTGATCTATTTGAAATACAATATGAGCATATAAATCAGAAAAAATTCAAATGCAAGTAACCAGTTAACCAAAAAAAAATTATTTGGAGAGAGAGAGAGGAAATGAGCCCAGTTTTGTTTGAAATCCAAAGCCTTGGGGAAATATTTGTGGTGTTCCAAGGGACTGCATCTGCAAACAAGAATTAGAGAAGAGGAAACAAACAAGATCCGCTTACTCCAGTTGAGATATCCTGCACATTACACGCTTTGCAAACAAAAGATCAAATGTAGAGATATATATGAAAGAGAAATCTATGCTGAAACTCATAAACAAATGAAGCATACAGACATGATCCTCTCTTGCAAACATATAACAATAGACTAGACAATAAACAAATTAGAACTAGTCTATCTCACAAATTAACACAAATCTTTTGAATGAGTACAATTGATACTAGTGAATAATCAAAGCTTATGCACATGTTACCTCATCATATAAATCCAAGATGTTCCATCCACTCACAATGAACAACACAGATCTGACCTCCAAAGTCTTTTTATTCATACAAGAAAAGTATTACAATCATAAGTTTTGTGCTCCAATTCTCCCTCTCAAGAAAATGGAGTGGGCAGCCATGCTTAAATAGCCAAAGATGGAGAGAAATGGGTGGAATGAGTGGCATAACTCGTGGAGAAAATGGGGCTGCCCACTCCCATGTAATGGGCTGCCAAAATCAGCCCCAAATCAGCTAAAAATCAGCCATGTGACAGCCCATAAACATAGCTGCAAATTCCATGATTGAAGGGGTCCAATTTTGGGAAATATGCCCCCCTCAAATGGGGAAGTAATCCCACTAATATAGCTGCCCGGAATCTTTCCAAAATCAGCTCTTACAACTCCTAAAACATAGCTGAAAAAATCAGTCCATAAATCACTCCCAAAATTTAATATTTTTATGAGTCATTTTTTCACTTTTTCTATTTTTTCATGACTTTTTTTGGTGTTTTGGGTTTTTTGGCCATAGGTAAAAATTTAAGCACCCAAACATTAGGAAAAGTGGGTTTAGGGGTTAAGGGGGTGCTCTGAGTTAGAAAACGAGCACCCCTAAGGCAAAAAATACCTCCAGATGCCCCTTATAGGCCAATTACAAATTTTTTAATTGAACCATTAAAAAAAATGGCCCAATTTACGGAAAAATTAAACTTTGCCGAAAATTAAAAAACAACCTAGGGGGACTTAGGACATGTCCATATGACTCAAAATTAACGCCTAGCATGTTCATATAGATTTACCCATAGACTTTAACAATCCCCTAAGGCCCGTCAGCCTCCCCAGGCATTCCAGCTTTGGAGGAGCAGGAGAAAAATCAATTAATTATGTTATGCATTAATGCAAAACATAATAGATAGGTGAAAAAACTCCTTGGAATACCTGACTTAGCCAAAAAGTCCTAGGGAACCAAGTCTTTTACAAAACACCATGCTAGTACGTTTTTATTACAAACCCCGCAGGGCCATGGACATGTGGAAAAAAGTTAAAAACGGGGGCCTTTAAAAGGCCAGCTGGATATCAAATCACCAAAAATGAACATGTATCATGTTCCACTCTGCCCGCTCGCTTGATAGTCCATCTAAGTACAACTTAGCTGGCAACAGGGAGAACTTTAACTAGATTACATTTAACCTTAAAAGCCAAGGCATCGTTACCACTCTCATATAACCTCCTTATGTCCATAATTCATAGGTTTGATTTGCGACATGCATCTTGTATTACAATGACAAATTGTTTAAACATGCCTACAATGAACCTAAATTATGCTATATAGGATTCTATAGAAAGAATGGTGAATTAGGATTAGTAGTAAATGTATATGATATAATTAGTTAATTATGGTTTGTGAAGGAATTTCAATAGCTATGGTTGAGAATGGGGGATAAAAACACCAAATGCTTCAACAAGGTGGGCTAATGCTCAAAGGATTTGCAATACCATCTCGGATATATCTTTTACTGTCGAACTTGTGGTTTCTCTACAATAATCCCATGCAATTTTGGCGGAATTTCCACCACTATTTGGGCCAATTGTTGCTCCTTGTTAGAAACATAGATTCTTAGTAAATTTACAGAATTCGTGCTGCTCTTATTGTGTATTTTGCTTGTAGAGTGCCAAAACCTGCAAAATTTTCATGCCTTGTGATTTTTTCCACACAAGTGCCAAAGTTAACTGATTTCTTTCATTTGACTATCTTTTTCCAACAGATCTTTGCTTCATACTAGTAGCTTCATCTCCATGTCTGCTTCACTTGCTCTTAAAACACTAAATCTTTGTGGGAGTATAACCTCATTCAACTCTTGATCAGGTGGTAGCAAGAGCAAAAACAATGACAAGATGAGTTCTTGGTTGAGTGCGACTTGTTGTGCAAAGACAATAACTTGCAGTGCAATGACAAGTCCATAATGCATTTCAAGCAAAGGTGATGCACAAGATGATGGCCATGCCCCAATGATATTGGAACAATAAAAACAAGGGTGATCAAATTTGTAATTATCCTGTCAATCAGCCTGCTTACTAAAACTAGCAGTTTCTAGAATAGAAAATGACTAAAATAATAGGTTGTCTAGTTGGCCCCAAAATCGAACCACATGCATATCTCCTTAAAGGGGATCCAAAACTATGATATGATCTCGAAAAATATGATTTTCAACTTTCAAGAAATGTGAAAATCAAGAGTGCAAATCTTGAAACCAAGAACAGGAACCAAACTGATCATACCCTTGTAGGGGTCTTCAACCCCCCACACTTGCTCCAATTATTGCACTGAACCTGCAAGTATGGGACACCTACTCTAATTGAATCTCTGTTCATTAGATGTATCTATATATGCATGGCATGCTCAAGAAAACCTGTCCTACCATCAACCCCTGAATAACAAAAACATGCAACGATCTGCCAAATCAGGAAGGCACTCCATGAACTCTTGATGTCGAATTGATGGACCAACTAACCAATCAATCCCATAATATACCTATGAACAAACTAAGATAGGCACTCATATTAGATTTTGAAGAAATCCAATCTTTCTGATCTGTCCTCTTTGCAATGAATCTATTAGCATCAGAGTTTCATCAGCCAAACAAGAGTTACTTGCAATTTATCATAACCTACTATTTTTGGCTATTATTCAAGCGAAGATGTAAGCTAGAACTTGTACTAACTCCATATCCTAGATTTTTGTGCCACAGTATGACCAATTTCAACCGCAGACTATGGAATGCCTTCTTTCCAAAAAATATCATGTTTCACTCAATTTGGATATCCCAATAAAAAGTTCAAGGCGAGAGATGCATGGACAGGTTCGTCCACTATACAATATTCATAGATGTACCTTTTGGGCTTTTGTGCCAAAATCAGTGCCAGTACTTTCTGGTACCTTTGTGGACACTTTACCTTCTCTACATGGTAAATGGTGCTGTAAGTTTTCCTTCTATGGGTATTAAATGCTTGACGCCAATTGCATCAACAAGAATAGGCAAGGGAAGTGACATGTCTATTCTTATGTTAAATTGAATATGTAGAAGCAAGAAGGGCTGCGTAATCTAAAATGTTGATTGTAAATTATTGAATAACAATGTAGGCATTTTGTTAGGTGGGTTGTGGTCAAATGGTAAATCAAATGTTGATTGTAAATTATTCAATATCAATGTAGGTATTTTGTTAGACGGGTTGTGGTCAAATGGTAAATCAAAGTGCTTTCATTGTGGGGATTGAAATTCAAAATCCATCAAGACTCGAAGTTGCAATAATGTGGCTGTCAATTTGTATATCTATCGGAGTTTAAGTGCTCTTTCCATCAAATAAAGGGGTTTGTCTTTGAAAACATTGTGGGGATTTTAAGAAGTAGCCGTTTGGTTCTCAATAAATCATGCTCTGGGGGGACTTCATCTACAGTCTAAGTTGCATCATACAAGAAACGGGTACGAATTTCTGAAATGGAAACATGTTGGAAATCTGACCCCTCAAAAATTTGGAAATAGGGGAATGCTATATATATATATATAAATAATGTGCTATTTTATAAATAACACATTATATTGAATCTTTGGAAGAAAGCATTTTGAATAAATGAGCAAGAGCAAGAACATTTAAGTGACAAACATAAATGACAAGCAATGTTCCACCATCTCTTATATTGGGATCCTCATTGTTATTATCACCCTTTACCTTGATCCTCTAGAAAAATCAGTCAACACCATCAATTTTGATGAAACTTCCTAATCCAAGCCTTAAAATATGGTAGAAAAAGCTTACCATGCCTAATCAATGATTTTGGCTTGAGTGAAGGGTACATTTTTCCCAAGGCCATGACAGAGGAGTTCAAGAATCAATGGCACCAACATTAGGGTACATAAGGGTTTGGTGCTCTTGATTAAATGCTAATACCATACCTTGATACATGATAGAATCCAATGAAAATGCCGCAATCTTGCCAATCTTGAAATCATGGAAATTGTTAAGTCTGTTGGATTTTGTTGGGATATGAAATTCTCTACTTTCTCCATATGAAGTCCAATGAGGTTAACCACTCTCAAACATCTTGAGACAATTAATGATAATGTTAAAAATTTAAGTAAATGGATAGAAAAGCAAAGATAAAAGAAATGTGATAGAAAATAAAAGATAAAGGAAATGCAACTTTTACTTTAAGAATTCAACATTACCATTAATTGCTAGTATTTTTTAGTCAAACCTAGTTAAAAGAATGAGTTAAACCAAGTCAAAATAGGCATATTTAGAAGAGGAAACATGTTGTATGGACATTGGTAGGGCTCATAAATGCGTTTCCAACACGAGGGATGTATCTGTATGGTCGGAAACACATTTCCTGGCCGTACGACTTGGTTTCCACGTTTGCATACTGAAACCGGAAACACGCATGGTACGACCCTTATTTTGGCATTTCATTAAACTTAGATTGCACTCCAATGCCTCACACACACGTACCTTCAAGAGAAATCAACTCTGCAATTTGCAAACCATTGAAGAATATCTGAAACAAACTCCTAGCCACAACTATTTTGAAGTACTATATAGGAAGTGTAAAATCCATTCATCATGATTCAACTATGCTATCACTCAACACTAATTTCTATTTAAACAATCTTCTTGCTATAGGAAAAGTAGCCAAATATAAGAAAATCACTTGTCAACTATGCTACTAGAAGAGAATCCTTTCCGAAGTGTAGGAGGAAATAGTTTCCGTTGGCCATGTCCTTATCCATATCTTTTTTTTTAATTTTTTGAACCTAGATCTGATCTTTTGTTCCAATAATTATTAAATTGTGAAAGAAAATACATTGATGTTCTTAACTAGTATGCAACAGAATAAAAACAGGAAATCACATACACATTTGACACTTGTTTACCTTGGAGAACCCCAACTGGGGAAAAACCAACAAACAAATGATTTTATTAACAATAAAATCATGGGCTCCCTTCCTGGGAAAATGGCCCACTAAGGAATTACAAAACAATAAATAGCTAAGCCTTACAAACCTCAAGATCAGTCCTTCGATCTTGCTGGTTCGTTGCTATCTCCCTTACTGCCCCTTTTCACCTTTCCTTTGACCTTGCCCCTGCATCGACACACTTGGCTGAAAGTCCTTCTCCAACCAATCAATGAGATCTCACTCACTTCGTATGACTGTTGTGTCTCCTCCTCTCCTTACACTCCTTTTTATGACATCTCAATGACCAAAACCCTAACCCTAGATCTCCAAAGTGATCGATGATTGAGATTAGATCTCAAGCCTAACTTAATATCAAAGGTTGTGACTTAATCTTAAGTTCACTTTTTAGTCATTAACCAACATTATGTTAATTAAAGTGCTTTTCTAAGTTAGACTTAGGAAAGAGATACAAAAGTCGCTTGATCAACAAAGCAAGTACCTGGAGAGGTAATTTGGACGACTCTTGCATGCCTGACACCTGGCCTATGCAGAAGTACCTGTTCGAGCTGCAAACATCAACACTCCCTCTTAGTGAGAAAGGTACTTCTCGAAGAGCCACCTGAAACTAGTTCTCCCTTTGACCCTGTTACACTGTCGCACACATCATCTTGCACATTGGCATCCCTTCAACCTTGCTGGTTAGCTGCTCCTTGATCACTGGAAGTCATGGAATCGATGGTGCTACACATCAGTGCCAAGAAGTTTGAAAACTTTGTTAAAGGCCCGCTCTCCCTTAATGTGCTCCTAGGAGCTTTCTCCTGCTCATGAGCATCCATCAATGTCATCTTGTACCAACTAGGTCTCCTAGTAGAACTGGAAGGGGTTAACTCCCTCTTCTCCTTTGAAGGAGTTACCCCCCACATTGGAAGTTTATGAATTGTACTCACCCTTCGTAGTCTTCTGCTCATTAACCTTGGTCATTGACATTAATCCCTGATCTAAGAACCCCTTGGATCCAACTATAGAATTTCCCTGCAACCTATATATTCTGCCCTCTTTGACACCAAGAACTTGTGTTGAGTCTATACTAGATCCTTTCAGTCGAATGAGAACCTGTCCACTCTCGAAAGAGATGATGTATCCCACTCTCGAAAGAGATGACGTATCCATTGTCCTCCAATGCCGATACTAAGGTCAAATTCATCTTGAGCTATTGTACATACAACACCTCTATCACCTCCAAAGATCCTCCCGACTCTAACTGAAACCTGATTGTCCCAACTCCCTTCACAACACACTTGGCATTGGTGTTGAGCTCCACATGCAATTCTGAGTATATCTGATAAACTGGTGAACGACTCACGTGTCCCCACCATGTGATGAGAAGCCTCACTATCTACAAAGTAGGCACTACCAGAAATTGTGCGAGAAATACAAGAGACTAACGAGAAATCCTTTTCGAACCTCTCAACAAAATCCTTTACTTGAGCTTCTGCAGATGCTGCTACTTGCTGAGACTTACTCTTCCCTTTCTTCTGTTTTGGACACTGTGAAGCATAATGGCCACACTTGTGGCACGCAAAGCACTTGGCTTTGCTCATGTCCTTCTTCTTCTTCATTGCTTGTGAAGCTAACTCTACACTTGTACTTTCCTTGCTCCTCTTTACCTGATTGACAAGAGCAACATTCTCCTCATCCTCACCCTTCTATTGGCCTCCCTATAGAGATTCCTCCCAAATCTCCTCTTGGATGAAGTCATCCCACAACCTCCCAGTTAGGAAGATTCTCCCATGCAACGATCCCTTTGACAAAGGGTGCCCATGCCTTGGTGAAGCCATTCAGGGCAATCCTCACCAACTCTTGATCTGTAATGATTCCTCCAACTGCTGTTAACTTATCACGAACTTGTGTGATTCTGGTGAGATAAGAAGCTACATTATTTGTCTTGGACATCTTGGTGCTCCTGAGCTCTTCCTTCAACATCTACTTGTTGTGGTTATTACTTTGATATAAACAAACCCGTTAGAGCCTCCCACATCTCCTTGGTTGACTTATTCAAAGCTATGTGAGGGATCAAATGATCCTTCACTGCGTCTAAGATAATCCTCCCAGCCTTCACATCCTTCAAATTGTGAGCTGCTAGGTCTCTAGGATCTGTCAGTGGGGTCATCGCTGTGTTTGCAAACTCCCATAGCTTGTTCTCCATGAGAACAAGTGTTACCCTCGCCTTCCAGGGGCTGTAGGTGGAGCATCTCCATCTTGTTCTCATACCTTATACTTGCTCCAACCATCTTCAACTGCTGGCCGAATTTTTTCTGTTGCCCAAACTATTGCTTGAGGTCTATCTAGGGCTGCTTGTACCTCCTACAGTCTTCTTGATAGTTTTTTCTGGGCTGCCCAAGTCCTTTTGGGTGCTACCCAAACCCTTTCTGGGTTGCTCAAGCTTCTTGCTCGCTGACTAGTCCTTTTTGAAATTTTGTGGGCTTGCTTGCAACTGCTTGGATCTGTCCTAGGTTTCCTAAACCTGTTCTGGGCACTGTTCGACATTCGTGGGTCTGCCCGTGGCCTGCTCGCAGCTGCTCTGACCCCTGGCGGCTCTGTCCACGGTTTGCTTTGGCGTCTCTACCCGATGGTTTCCTGTTCGGCGGCTGCTCTGTGGCTCTGTTTTGTTGGCAACCTGCTACGTGTGTGGTTCACATACTCACTCCTTCACATGGCCCACGCCTCTTAGTTAATTCTCTGCCTCCTCTGCAGCCCGAACCTCCTGTCGCTACTTCTCCCCACGTGGCTTGCTGGTTGCCTCCGGTGGTTGCTTCCTTGCATCCAACTGTCTGCGACCATCTCCCACTGCCAAGCTCCTCCTTCGCCATCGCCCAACATTTGCGGCTTTGTCACCTCTGTTGCCGCCCTTCCACGTGTGTTCCAGGTCCTCACTTGTCCGTCGCATGCTCTGCTTCGTAGATGCTCCCTACATCGTCGACTACAAAATCTTGGCAATTGGCCACGAGTCGCTTCTTTTTTGTTGGTGTGTTGTTGTTGCCCAGTGCCCGGCTTCCTCTGGATTTTGACCTGTTGCCGCCTGGATGCACACCTGGGAAAACGCGGTAAAAATATTCAAGTGTTGTCACCTGAAACTCGACTCCTCTGTCTAGGCTTACTCCTAACGAAGCAAAGGGGGGTGGACCCTAAAAAAGGAAAAATCTAAGGTGTTTAATCTAAAAGCTAAAAATATAGAAGTTAGAAATTTGATCACAAGAACAATGCAATATTAAACTTCATATCATTCGTTATCCAACATCATCATTAAAACATAAATATCCAACATCATAAAATATTCAATAATAAGATCAGTGCCGGAAATAAATGCTTGAATAAAAAAGACAATGTTTTGCAAGTGTTCTTGGTAAATTTTATCATTATTGTGGATATGAGTAGATTATTAGGGAGGGGGATTTCCAATATACCGTGAGGTACTGGAAATATGTTTGGATTATGACAAAGGTGGCTCTTCACTTGGAAATGTGGGTTGGATCGGAGTCTCTAGGAGGTGTTCAACACTACACCAAACGAGGGTGCAGTCTAACGGTATCCCGAGGTCACTATCCAGTGGTTCCTATTAGAGTTTGCACTTTAATTCAATTTAACTAGGATCTTTAACTGAAAGAAAAACAAGCACAACAAAACACAATAGACACAATATTTTTCCTCGGGGAAACCATAAAGGAGAAAACCCCGCAACTTCCTCAAAGATAGATTCGTCACTAATACAATATCAAGCAAAATGGAAAACCCAAATATAAGATGTCTTCTGCAGCTCTCTCTCTCTCTTCTCCAACGGACTTGTCTTCTCTCTCTGCTTATGCGAACTTGAGTGAGTGAGACTCGAGAGGTGTGTCCAAATGAGAGAGCAAGCTCTCTATTTATACTTTATGTCTGGGTGACCTTTTTCCTAATTAGGTTGGCCTCACTAACCTAACTGGGTCAACCTGTCCTAGGGAGACTCAATAATACATTTTACATTTATTCTTTGGGGTGCTATTGCCCCGACTTACAATGGAGGTTTTACCTCAATGACCTTGCATGACCAAACATAATAATGACATCCCCGAACGAAGGAAAAACATCTCCGTCGGAGGTACAAGTAAAATATAATAATAAATATAAATATAAAATACAAATGCATATCTTCCGAAGTTACATTTACAACAACACTCCCTCTTAACTAGGAAGGCATTCTCTGGCCACAATCATCATCGTTTTGGACACAAATTCTTGGACAACGTCATCATCGTTGGATCATCTTCAATGCTGGAACATCATCATCAACACTGGATCATCATCATCGTTGCTACAGTAATCCTCATCTCGTTGATCATTGATTAGTGACATCTCTCGAATCTATCCGTCATCAGAAGTTCTACAGAGCCAACCCGTTTTCATGTTGGATGTAGGCCTAGCTCTCATCTAGGTCTTCATCATCTCTACGAGCAAGCCATCAAGTAGGTACATCCTAGGACCACACATTACATTGCCACAACAATCACCTGCGTCTCCTACTGTCATCTCATCGTATCCAGATCATCTCATCATCACACGAAGAGCAACCCGAATGCACACCTCATGCCCAACAAACCACCTGCGTCTCCCACCCAGTGGGTACATCCCCGGAGCACCCCAAGTGCATTACGTTTCTCAACCGTCAACCCGCGTCTACCAGCATGGGAGCACAGCCAGGAGCACCCCAGGTGCATTATGCCCCAAGGACCACCTGTGTCTTCCACCATGCAAGAACCAGCCTAGGCGCACACAAAGTGT
This sequence comes from Larix kaempferi, assembly GCA_027924585.1. Classification (NCBI taxonomy): domain Eukaryota; kingdom Viridiplantae; phylum Streptophyta; class Pinopsida; order Pinales; family Pinaceae; genus Larix; species Larix kaempferi. The sequence continues at coordinate 18,492,874 of BSBM01000799.1, forward strand.
CTTTGTGACTGATGGACCTCTCAACGTCTCCAGCATGGGAGTACAGCTAGGACAACTTTTCCTGCGTCTTCCACCATGCGAGAACCAACTCTATTGCATTTGCATCTTCCGGTCTCATCACTCCCTCTTTCGAGGAACCTCGATTTGGATAACACCAAGCCTCTCTTTGAAGTATTCAAACTTCACTCTGGCCAATGGCTTGGTCAACACATCGGCTATTTGCTTGTCTGTCGCCACATACTGGAGCTTCACTGCTCCTCTTTGCACCATATCCCCTCGATAGTGGTACTTGATCTCAATATGCTTCGACTTGTCGTGGAACACCGGGTTCTCAGACAACTTAACGCAACTATGGTTGTCATAGAAGATACAAGTCGCCTCGAGCTCGAGATCAAACAAATCTGTCAGTAGCTTTCGAAGCCATATTGCCTCACAACTAGCCGAACAAGCTGCAACATACTCTGCTTCGGTTGTACTCAGTGCCACGCATGACTTCTTCCTCCTAAACCAGGAGATCATATCGGATCCCATACTGAAGCAACATCCTGAAGTGCTCTTCCTATCTGTGGCACTGCCTCCCAATCCGAATCAATGTAACCATGCAGGTTAATCTTTTGATTCACCTCGTACTTGAGCCCATACTCAACTGTACCCTTTAGGTACCTCAATATATGTTTTGCAGTCGTCAAGTGAACATGTCTTGGATTTGTCAAGAACTGGCTCAAGGTGTTCACATCAAAACATATGTTTGGTATTGTGTTCGTTAGGTACATCAACGAACCAATCATCTCTCGATACTTCGTGGCATCAACTGTCTTTGATGAAGCATCACACAGTAACTTCAAGTTCGATGCCATTCGTATGGCCATTGTCTTGCAGTGCATCATTCTGAACCTCTTCAGAATCTCCACTGCATACTTTCCTTGACCAAGGAAGATCTCATCCGCACTTTACCACACCTTCATGCATAAGAAATAATGCATCATCTCCAGGTCCTTCATCTCGAACTTTGCGGCAAGCTTCCTCTTTGCATCTGTAATGAGCTCATCCTCACCTGTCATAAACAGGTCATCTACATATAGCAGAAGTATCACTGGTCTTCCGACTTCAACCTTGAAGTAAAAGTTGGAATCTGCTTTACTCTTGGTAAAGCCTAAGCTCATCAGGAAGCTGTCCATCCTGCCGTACCATGTCTTGGGTGCCTGCTTCAATCCGTACAAGGATTTCTTTAACTTGCACACATCAATTTGTCTGTCATGTGTCTCAAATCCCAATGGCTGCTCCATGTACACTTCCTCTTCTACTATACCATTCAAGAATCTTGTCTTGACATCCATCTGGTGTACCTTCCATTTCATTATTGCAGCCAATGCAAGTATAGATCTGATGGAAGTGTATCTTGCTACAAGTGCAAATGTCTCCTTGTAGTCTATGCCTTCCTTCTGGGAGAAGCCATGTGCCACAAATCTTGCCTTGTGTTTTTCAATGCTACTATCTACAACATGCTTGATCTTGTAGATCCACTTTGAAGTTACAACAGACTTCCCTTTTGGTCTCGAAACTATCTCCCAGACATCATTCTTCATAATTGATTGGTACTCTTCGATCATGGCATCCTTCCATTCCTTCTTCTCTGCTGCTTCTTCGTAGTTGGAAGGTTCTTTCTCAATGGTGTCACATAGCAGGGCCACATAGTTGGAGTATGGTCTGGGTCACTTGCTTTCTCTGTGCATCCCCTCTGGAGCGCCATACTTTTCTACATCTTGTTTTGCTTCTCGTGCCCATGCTGGTCTTCTCGAGGTGTGAGTTCTTCTCACGAGGTGGTTCTACAGGTTCTTGTGGTTTTGCCATGTCGTGGTCTTCAATATCTTCTTCAATTGTCATAGTTGAATCATCGTCACAAGTTTCTCACGATCTTTCCTACAAGTCAATTTAGTTGCGTGATTAGAAACATTTCATAATTTTCAAAACAAATTCTTATGCATAGGTCACACAGTCATGCAACTATCTTAGCCAATGTTTCAACACAACATTCATCCATATCCTGTATTCATACGATAACTTTCTAGATGCCTTCCATCTCTACCAGAACATTATTAAGAGCGTGCACTACTCCCAACATGTCAGCAAAGAGGTTTCATTCTAGATAAGTAGCAATGGAATGTTGTACAGTACCATAAGCCACTTATCCATTACTTGTATATTAGTAGTATTACGTTCATTAATGCAACTTTTCTAACATGCATAATGCACATCCTAAATCTAGGAACATAAGTATGTACACGACTGAACAATATCATTTAAGTAATTAGATATACAAGAAATTGACAATTCAAATACTTATCTTTGTTTGGTTGTTGGGTGGACTCTCTCTTGATCTTTGCTTCCTTGCAGGAACTCCTAGAGTCTTTGATAGTGTGCTCTACTTCATTGTCTGATTTTGAGGACCCGTGCCTTTTTTGCTTATGATCGGAAATGTTGAGCAAGTATTCTACATTGCAGATCACTTGTTCTTTGTACTGGAGTAGACTCTGTGTGTCCCTTCTTCTGCATATTAACCAATGCTGGAATGGATGAGAGGTTCTTCATAGAGCATTGATCTTTATTTGTTTTCCCGGAGTCCAGGTTTGTAGGAGCTTCTCCTACTATGTAATACTGAAGGTCATCTCTAGCTTCACCTTATGAGGTGGAACCTGTTATCACACCATAGTAGCAGGGCTACTATTCTTGCTTAGCAGATATCTGCACATTCCAGAGCTTCCATTATTCAGAGCTTGGCTATGATGATTGTATATTTTGAGATCACTCATGATTAGAGCAGTGTATTATTCAGACTGATGTTAGACCTTGTGTCAAGGCCGAGCCTTGAGAGTTCAGATTTGATGACCGATGTGACCCTTTATTCCATACAGTTTCAGTTTAGTGCCCAGAGATGTATTGCAACAGTGTTTCAGATGGTTTATGATGATTATTCTTATGATGATGTTGTATGACCTATGGATGTATGATCATTGACTGTGGATTATTATCTTGTTGTTTTAGTTATGTTCACAGCATTAGCTTGGTATATAATTCATGATGTGGCAAACTTTATAAAATGGACTATCTTGATAATAAATTAAAATGGACATTTTACTTGCACATTTAGGTTGTTTGACAAAACTCACTGGTTTACTACCTTGCATAGATATGGTCTTTCTCGACACCATTTGTCTGCTAGCTTAGGTTCCACCTTCACTTGACTCCATCCATCCATGCCTTTCTTTATTTGGCCTTAACCCTTGACTTGTCTTACTTGACTTTCTGGTATTGAGGACTTCCCCTTTTTCTACCTCTGTGTTTGGACCGCATCCCTGTATGTTTAGTGTCTCGGCTCTGAGTTGGTGACAAAACTTGCCTTTGGTAAGTTGGATTGTAGGCCTAAATCATTTTGGTCAGTTGTCCCGAAGTTTGGCATTGGCTCGAACTCCCCCTAGTCACTTGAGATGTTGTTGGCTAAAATTGAAAGCTCATGTACTACTTATGGAAACTTCTATAGATTTGCCCATGGAAACTGAAAAGGGCAAGAGCGATGAACTGCTAAAAATACTCCTCGAAGAGTATAAGAAAGGTCCAAAAAGCAATGGTTCTTAAATGCTATATCTAAACAATTGTTGACCTTATATGTATATGTAAACATGCCCTTGATGCAAGCTGCAATTAGTTGTGCTTATCAGCACACCTGAGATCCGAAGGGTTATGTAGGCCAAAAAGGCCATGAAATGAAATTGAATGATCCTAGTGAACTTGGATCAACTTGATGTAGACATGATGCCTAAGTTGAATAAGCACTCTCTAAACAACTTACCCATTTGTGCGGCACAGCCATCCCCTGTGTTATTTTGTCCAGCATAGGGTTTGTAGTTTCCCCTTTCTCCTAGTCCAAAGTATCTTTTAGTTGAGTTTAGACAAGTCACCCCCTTTACCCAACCTTGTTCCTAGCCTTCATCCTTAGCTAGCAGTTAGATCATGTCCAATGGGTGAGTTTGTCAGTTAAGCTATTGTGCAAGTAAATATAAATAACATGAAATGAATAAATATGATTAATGCCATTGAATGATGTTATACTTTAAGTTAAGTTGTGAGTATGGTTAGAGGAACATGTCTTAGTCTATTGATATGATTTATCCTTGGTTGTATATGGACCTAGTCAAACCTAATTTGACTATGGTCATTTCTTGGGATCCATGATGATGTGGGCCATGAAGGCTTATTGATGATGATATATGGGCCCACATACTCCTATTGATGATACTATATGATGGACATATGATTCAGATGATGAATGATGCAGTTCAACAGGTTTTATTATTACTTCATATCATCAGATTATGCACTGTCCATATATGGTGGACCCTACAGTTAGCCCATCAGGGCAACCCATGGTGTATGAGTACACACTCTTAGTAGATTTGGGTCTTCTGGATCCAATGAGACACTTACCTTTCAGTTCCGGGCACTTTTGACAGTGATAGATGCAGTTTTACACTTGTTGACCAGATTTGGGGCTGATTTCTCAGCCTGAGCAGCAGGGGCCATGAGAGGCCAATTCACCTAGGGCGCTGTATGAGGAGGGGGTGGTCCAGCCACTTGTTATTACCATTTATCCCCTCTTCTGGAGAGCCTGGTAGGCTCAGTTTGACAGCGCAGGTGCCCTAGGAGGCAGTTTCAGCACTTTCACAGTTATCGAGGCAGTCCAAAAATGGGATAAAAGGGCCACTGAGGAATTCAATTTGGGCAATTGAGGCAAGGTTTTGGCACTTGGTTTTCACAGAGGTCTTCCAGGGTGAACCCCCTATCTTCTAGCCAGTTTTCATCACTTGGGTGGGTCCATAGAGGCCACAGGAGGCCTTTTATTGCTTGTTTGTCACAGATTTTGAGGACAGATGTGATCATTTGTATTTATTTTGGACATATTATATTATTTTATTGTGCCATGGGGATGAGCTAGTAAGGATTGATGCCTCCTAGCCCCACCATGAGCTCCATGTGTCATGTCCTAGTCATATGAGGTGGGCTCTTGTACTTTTCCCCCTCTAGTGGATGACGTCACCCTCCATGAGTATCTTTTAGCTATGATGTCATCATTTTTTGAGTGATCCATGTGTTATATTGTTATGATTCATTCTTAGCCATTGATCATGTATTGAGATCTTTTAATCTCAACCACTCATTTCATAAATTGGTTTTGAGATCTAGGGTTTTGGTCTTTATTATCCTATATAAGGAGACCCCCTCATTGTAAAATCATCTAGAGAATTTGGCTCTTGGCTCCTGGAATAAAATTTCTATCTTTTGGAGTACATGCTTGGATCTTGGAGTGGATGTTGGTTGCTTTGATTGTAAATACTTTTGTCCATTGCACTGGAGGATCTCTTTTAGCTATCTTGTACATGTTGCCATACTTTTTTTACAGGTTAAGAGGACGTTTTTGACAAGTGCGAATTGGTGGGGAGGCTTGCCCTTCAAGCTTGGAGGAAGACGTCTTGGTTAAACAGGGAGTGGTTTTGTCTTTGTGCCAACTATTCTTTGCTTATCTCTCTCTTGCTTGTATCTACCTTCAACATGTTAAACTGATTGATGCTTTGCTCCTTGGTTTTGACAGGTTAGAGGGACACACATGTGGCTTGGAGAAAATTGATTTGGCAAGAGGGCTTCAAAAATTCTTCATTTGATCTTTGGCAAAAGTAATCCTCATCTCAACTAGCATTCATCTCTTCATTCAGGCATGCTCCAAAGGTATGGTCTTCTTCTTCCTTGGCTTATCCATAACTTCTAGATCAGACAAACCCTAATTGATTAAAACCCTCATTTTTACTTTGTCTTAGATCTACTTGGATCTAGCCTAGCTTTTGAAAAGATATTGAAAACCCACCTCTATAGCATCCACGACAATTCGGTGTTGAATATTGTAACTTCTAAGAATATTATATTTGTAGTTTATTATTTCGAAGATGTTTCATCCCTCCGAGGTGATCCTATTATGTATCCGGAGATGTTTATTCCTCTGATGAATTGTAGTAACCAGGGTTATTAGATCCACCATGTGGGGGTCGGCCCTGAGTTAATTAATTAGGGTTTATTAGACTTCATTAGGAGAAGTTGGCCCCATAAGGGAAATAGTCAGTCGGGAAACTAGTATAATTAGAGGAGAATGCTCCTCACTTATCACACACTTGCTTAGCTCAGAAAGTAGCGCACTTGTGTCTGAGAGGTCTGCATAGGAGGTAGAGAAGGAGGTCAAGTCTTGGAGCACATCTTGTATTTTGGTTTATCATCTTATTGAGGAAAGCTTTGCTGGGTTTTCTACCCCATGAGGGTTTCCCAGGGTAAAATCTCTGTCTATCTTGTGATTATGTTTCTTTCAGTGATCTTGCTAGTCAAATTAGTTTAAACTTAACATGGTATCAGAGCTAGCCTGGATAGAACATCTTTCATAAGGCAAAATTATCTTTCTCACTCTCTCCCAAAATTAGGGTTTTTGCAAAAGTTATTATTTTTGGATTCTGGTTGCATGGCTGAATAACCCTTCTCAAAATCAAAGTTTTGAGCCCTAGATCGAGATTTTTGGGTGGGTAAAACTTCGGGAAAGTCAAACCCTAGTTTTACCAAAAGTGCGACAAACCAGAAATTCTGTTGCAGATCTTGAAAGCAAAAGGAAGCACATCTCCTAGTAAGTGTTACGCTATCTTTTTGAAACTCCAATCTCCTGGACTCCCCCAAGAGAAGATGGCTCCAAGCACTAAGCTTGAAGACAAGCTAGAAGGTAAAGAGAATTTCCGTGCATGGAAATACATAATTGGTCTCATTCTTGAAGAGAATGATCTTGCTCAATATATCAAGGATGAAGTTGCAGAACCCGCTGAAGATGAAGCCAAAGAAAAGAATAGAAAGGATCTAATTAGGGCAAAGAGAATCATTGTTGATTCTATCAAGGACCACTTGATTCCCCAAGTGGCATCCAAGAAGACCCCAAAGGAAATGTATGATGCCCTAGGAAGAATGTATGAAGGGAGGAACATCAATAGGAAGATGAACCTAAGAACTTAGTTGAAGAGTACCAAGATGAACAAGGGAGAATCCATTCAAGACTACTTCACAAGGGTTTCCCAAATCAAGGAACAACTAGATGCCATTGGAGATACCCTTGATGAATATGAACTTGTAATGACTGCCCTAAATGGTCTCACTAGACCTTGGGAGTCATTTATACAAACTTTGTGTGCCAGAAAAGAAAGTATGAAGTTTGATACAGTATGGGAGGATTGTGTTCAAGAAGAAGCTAGGGTAGCCAATAGGGAAGCCCTTCTCAAGGAGGATGACCAAGCCTTGGCTACTCACACCAAAGGAAGAAGAAAGGGTCGCTTCAAGAAAGTTGACCACAAAGGGTCTCAACCCTTCCATAGATTTAAAAGGGGAGGAGGACCAAAACCAGGAGGAGATCTCTCCTCAGTCCAATGTTATAATTGTCTTAAACTAGGACACATTGCCAGATTTTGTACTTCACAAAAGAAGAAGTTTGTTCACAAAAGACATCATGCACATATGGCAGAAGATGATAGTGGAGAAGAAGAAGAAGAAGAAGAAGAAGAAGAAGAAAGACCTCGAAAGAAAAGATCTAAAGTAAAGAAAGTGGATGCGGAAGAATATGTTCTATTTTCCTCACTATCTGGGTCTGTATCACCTGGAGAAGATACATGGCTCGTTGATAGTGGTGCTTCAAAGCACATGACAGGTCAAAAGAAAACTCTCTCAAGACTTGAAGAAAAGACTTCTCCACAAAAGGTATCTCTAGGAGATGATTATCAATATCCCATCAAGGGAATTGGTGAAGCAAGCTACAAGCTTGATTCTGGAACACCTTTAAAGATGAAAGAAATTTTATATGTACCAGGTTTAAAGAAGAACCTACTTTCCATCTCAGCTCTAGATAAGAAAGGCTTTAGAATTGCATTTTTTGTTGGACAAGTACTTATGTGGCCCAAAGGAAAATCAATTGAGAATGCAATTGTTATTGGTGAAGAAGAAGGAGGTCTTTACAAACTCAAGGGTCACCTAGAAGTTGCTCTTGTCCATGAAACCACTAGCCCCAGTGAGCTATGGCATAGAAGGCTTGCTCACATTAACTACAAAGCCCTACCCTATGTGAGCAAGGTGGTCATAGGATTACCAGACTTGAAGGTTGATCATAATGGCACATGCAAAGGATGTGAAAAGGGGAAAAATGTCAAGAACCTTTTTCCAAAGAGTGAAACAAAGATTAAGAACATTCTGGAGTTAATACATTCAGATGTATGTGGACCAATGCCCACCACATCCCTAAGTGGGTTTGAATACTATCTCACATTCATTGATGACTATTCAAGGAAGACTTGGATATACTTTCTAAAAGGAAAGAATGAAGTCTTTGGAAAATTCAAAGAGTTCAAGGCTTTGATAGAAAATCACTCAGAAAAGAAAATTAAGATTCTCAGAACAAATAATGGCGGAGAATATACCTCAAAGGATTTTGAAGACTTTTGTAAGGAAGTTGGAATCAAGAGGGAACTAACCACTCCTTACAATCCCCAACAAAATGGGGTTGCTGAAAGAAAGAATAGAACCATCATGGAAGTTGTAAAGACTATGATACATGACCAAGATCTACCCATGTATCTATGGGCTGAAGCAGCTAGGACAATAGTCTATGTACAAAATAGGCTTTCCCATAGTGCTCTTGAATTCAAGAGTCCAGAAGAAGTGTTCACTGGAAAGAAGCCTGAGGTAAGTCATCTCAAAATATTTGGATGTCCAGTGAACATTCACATTCCAAAAGAAAAGAGAACCAAGTTGGATCCTTCTGGTAAGAAGGGAATATTTGTTGGATACTGTGAATCATCCAAAGCTTTCAGAATTTATATACCAGGTTTTCATCATATGGAAATAAGTAGAGATGTGACATTTGATGAAGAAGCAACTCTCAAGAAATCTAGGAAGTGCCAACTTGAAGAAGTCTATGAAGAAGATACACCTTCTAGAGTTATAGAGGTTGTGCCCATCCCTGGAGATGATACACCTGAAGATCATGACATGTTGGAACCACAAGAACCCCCCATTACAAGCTTATCTAAGAAAAGAAGGCCCGCATGGGCTAGAGACATTATTCAAGGAGCTGAAAAATATGGAGCTCCTGAAGGCTCCACTAGAGAAAGAAAGAAACCAAAGCTAGTATCCAACTATGTGGCTTTGATGTGTGACCTTGTGGATCAACAACCTACTAGCTATGAAGAGGCAGTTCAGAAGAAAGAGTGGGTAGAAGCAATGACAGAAGAATACCAATTAATAATGAAAAATGATGTTTGGGATATAGTTCCCAAACCAAAAGACAAAAGTGTGGTATCTTCTAAATGGATATTCAAGATAAAACATGCTGCAGATGGTAGCATTGAAAAATATAAAGCAAGATTTGTAGCCAGAGGATTCTCTCAGAAAGAGGGAATTGACTATGAAGAAACATTTGCACCAGTTGCTAGGTACACTTCAATTAGAACTATCATGGCACTTACATCTATGATGAAATGGAAATTACACCAAATGGATGTTAAGACAGCCTTCCTGAATGGTGTGATTGAAGAAGAAGTGTACATAGAACAACCACAAGGGTTTGAGGTTAAAGATGGGAGAACACATGTATGCAAGATGAAAAAGGCCTTATATGGATTGTAGCAAGCTCCCAGAGCTTGGTATGGGAGGATTGACAATTTCTTAACAAGCATGGGCTTTACCAAGAGTAAAGCTGACCCTAATCTTTATCTCAAAGTGATGGATGATGAACCTGTTATACCATTGTTATATGTAGATGATCTGTTTCTGACTGGAAATGAGAAACAAATTATCGAATGCAAAAAGAAGCTTTCTTCAGAATTCAAGATGAAAGATCTCGGATTAATGCACTACTTCTTAGGTCTAGAAGTATGGCAAGAACCAAAATGAATCTTTCTAAATCAAGGTAAGTATGCCGTGGAGATTCTGAAAAGATTCGATATGTTGGAGTGTAAAGCCATGGTCACTCCCATGGACTCCAACTTGAAGTGATTAGTTTGATGACTCTTCAGAATTAGTAGATGTGACTCTATATAGACAAATCATTGGGTCACTGATGTATTTAACAAATACCAGACCAGACATATGCTTTGTTGTAAATACCTTGAGTCAATATCTAGTAGAACCCATAAAGGTTCACTTAATAACTGCAAAGCATGTGATGAGGTATCTAAAGGGTATTTTAGATTTTAGTTTATATTATCTTGGAAGCCATGAACTCAGGTTATATGGTTACTCAGATTTCGATTGGGCAGGAAGTGTTTCAGACAGGAAAAGTACATCAGGTGGATGTTATGGTCTTGGATCTGCCATGATCTCATGGTTCTGCAAGAAACAATCTAGTGTGGCCCTCAATATTGCTGAAGCAGAATATATAGCTGCCTGCTCTGCTAGTTGTGAAGCAGTGTGGCTTCGGAAACTATTATCTGGAGTGTTTGACTTAGAGATGGATCCCACTGTGATCATTTGTGACAATCAAAGTTGTATTAAGATGACATAAAATCTAGTATTCCACGATAAGTCAAAACACATAGAGATCCGATATTTTTATATACGAGATATGGTGCAGAGAAGAGCTATTAAGCTCGAGTATGTGAGCACTGAAGAACAAATTGCTGATATATTGACCAAACCTCTGTCTTGAGTGAAATTTGAGTATTTCCGAGACAAGCTTGGTGTAGTTCAAAAGGACCCTCCTCAAAAGGGGGAGTGATATAGTCACTAATGATGAGATTGCCCACATCGACAACAAGGTCGATGATGAGGATACTTGTTTATTACACCTAGACATTTATATGTATACTTAGGATACTTATATTTAGGATACCTATACTTAGAATACTTATATTACTTGTATTTCTGACTTATGCACTTGTATTACTAATATATATACATGTATTGATGTATTGATGAGAATACTTGTATTGTTACATGTATTGATGTATTGATGAGAATACTTGTATTGATGATATGTGTACATGTATTGATTGATGTACTTGTATGGATGAGAATACTTGTACTTATATTGATGAGGATAAGTGGGGATTGGATCATCCTTGGACTTCAGTCCTAAAGTGAGCCATAGACACACACGTCTTCGAAAATGAAGTCCTCAGTGGACAAGTGGGGATTAGATCGTCCCTGGACTTCAGTCCTAAAGTGAGCCGTAGACATGTGTCTTCGAAAATGAAGTCCTTAGTGGACAAGTGGGGATTGGATCATCCCTGGACTTCAGTCCTAAAGTGAGCCGTAGACACATGTCTTCGAAAATGAAGGCCTTAGTGGACAAGTGGGGATTGGATCATCCCTGGACTTCAGTCCTAAAGTGAGCCGTAGACACATGTCTTCGAAAATGAAGTCCTTAGTGGACAAGTGGGGATTGGATCATCCCTGGACTTTAGTCCTAAAGTGAGCCGTAGACATGTCTTTGAAAATGAAGTCCTTAGTGGACAAGTGGGGATTGGATCATCCCTGGACTTCAGTCCTAAAGTGAGCCGTAGACACGTGTCTTCGAAAATGAAGTCCCTAGTGGACAGGATGGGATTGGATTGTCCTTGGATTTATGGTCCCTTGAATTGAGCCGTAGACATGATGTCTCCGAGAATGAAGTCCCTAGTGGACAGGATGGGATTGGATCGTCCCTGGATTTATGGTCCCTTGAATTGAGCCGTAGACAAAGGTCTCCGAGAATTGATTGATGGGATTAGATCATCCCTGGATTTATGGTCCCTTGAATTGAGTCGTAGACAGAGGTCTCCGAGAATTGGTTGATAGGACTGGATCGTCCCTGGACCTCGGTTCAAAAGGTACATGATAGGATTGGATTGTCCCTGGACCTCGGTCCAAATGGTACGTGATTAGGATTGATCATCCTGGAACTCGATCTGGATTGTATCATCCATGGATCTATGTCCTAAAGAGAGCAGGATTGATCATCCTATAATATGATCGTGTGATGACGATGCTAATGATCGTGTGATGACGATGTTGATGATCGTGTGATGACGATGACGATGACGATGTTGATGATCGTGTGATGACGATGCTGATGATCGTGTGATGACGATGATGATGATCGTGTGATCATGTGATGACGATGCTGATGATCGTGTGATGACAATGCTGTTGAATCGAGATGATGATACGGATACTGCAAAAGATGAAGACTTAATACTGATGATGTTGATGTTCCAGTAACTGCTTGAGTTATTGATGATTATGTATTGAAGAAAGCTTCCGATGATTTATTGATGTATCATGTATGATGTAGTCGATGACTCCATGCTCTTGCAGATGTTGTTATAATATCCTTCTCGTTAAGGGGGAGTGTTGAATATTGTAACTTCTAAGAATATTATATTTGTACTTTATTATTCTGGAGATGTTTCATCCCTCCGAGGTGATCCTATTATGTATCCAGAGATGTTTATTCCTCCGATGAATTGTAGTAACCAGGGTTATTAGATCCACCATGTGGGGGTCGGCCCTGAGTTAATTAATTAGGGGTTATTAGACTTCATTAGGAGAGGTCAGCCCCATAAGGGAAATAGTCAGTCGGGAAACTAGTATAAGTAGAGGAGAATGCTCCTCACTTATCACACACTTGCTTAGCTCAGAAAGTAGTGCACTTGTGTCTGAGAGGTTTGCATAGGAGGTAGAGAAGGAGGTCAAGTCTTGGAGCACATCTTGTACTTTGGTTGATCATCTTATTGAGGAAAGCTTTGCTGGGTTTTCTACCCCATGAGGGTTTCCCAGGGTAAAATCTCTGTTTATCTTGTGATTATGTTTCTTTCAGTGATCTTGCTAGTCAAATTAGTTTAAACTTAACATTCGGATCTATAGTTTGGTGGTGATTGGGTTCCATTTGACACACTTTTCAAGGCAAAATAGCCCTCTTAAGGCAAATCGCACCCCTTGGGAGAAGCTAGTTGGGTTAGATCTAACACATGGGTAGGTGAGATCCCACTTGATTCACACTCTCCTCACTTGATAACCTACCCCTAGTGCTTCACCTTGTTGATTTTTGCCTTGTGGGCACCATTCCTCATTTTGAGGGTTTTTCCCCACTTGGGTCAATTTGGTGATGCATTTTAAATCTCAGATCTATGTAGATCTAGCCATTGGATGCCCTTGATTTTCAAGATCCACACTCATACTTGCCTAAACTTCTTGGATCTAAACTTTGGTGGCCTTTGGACTTGTTTTGACACACTATTCCATGCATTTAGCCCTCCTTGGGCAAAGTCGCAGTCCTTGGGTGTTTGAGTTTGTCCACTTCTAGGACATGGGTGGTTGTGATCCCGCTTGATTTCAAAAGAGCATACCTTGAAACCCCTACTTAGTATCTCACTTTGTGAAGTTCTGCCTTGGGGGTATCATTCCTCATTTTGGGGATTGTTGTCCACTTGGGTCACATAGTGAAATATTAGATCTACTAAGATCCAACCATCACATCTTGAATAGCCCACTCAATTTGCATCCTAGGTGTCCCGATCTACATTTACACATCTCTTTTGACTCCATTAGCCCATCCATTAAGGCACTAGTCCACCTAGGGCAATTCGCACTCCATGGGAGTTGTGTCATCTCCTAGATCCCATATGTGGGTATCTCTAATTTCACTTTAGATCCATAGATCTACTCATTACATACCCCTTAGTACCATTTGCAACCTTAACTTCACCTTGTGGGTCCCATTTGAGCCATTTCCTTATCCCAAGGAAGTGGGCCCCACCTGTGTATTTCATGGTACTAGATCTTGTCATCTTATCTCATCATGTGGCCTAAATCTTTCATTGGTTGAAACATAAGTCATTCCCTAAGCCTCTTTCAACCACATTTAAACTTCTAGGTTCACCCAACCTTGCATTGGTTTCCGTAACTTATCATTTACACATCCCTAGGAACCTTTGTCTTGGTCCAATCACTTTTGAGTAATCATAGGGTCTCCCCCTCGATCTTGATTCATCTTGATCTAAAGTGAAGAAGTGCCTTGGTTGTCATGACTCCCAGCCTGCATTGGGAATCGTGGCATCTCTTGGGTCACCTCTTTAGTTGTCCATCTCCTTTACCGTCCCGGATGGGATACCTTTAGGGACAACTACAAGTTGTGTGATAACATAACCTTTTGAATGAACCGTTGTAGTTGGTTACCTTTATTCATCATAATACATATTCTTCATCACTTGAAGAATCATCCCTTTCTTCTCTTGTTCTTTTCCTTGCTGGTTCATCATCTTCAGCGGTGTGAGCATGATGTCTCTCCTTGTTAGTCTTCTTGGAGGATCCTTGGTTTCTGGGACAGTTTCTTGAGTAATGTCCCTTCTCATCACATGTGTAGCATCTAATACTGGATAGATCTCTTCTGGATTTTCTGTGTCTTTTGTGATGGTGGTTCTCCCTCTTGTTGTGATTTCTTCTGGTGTGAGCTGTAAGAGCTTGATCATCATTTGTTCCCATCTTCTCTTCTCTTGCTACTAGCCGAGCTTCTTCTTGAGTACATTCTTCCCATAGTCTGCTGAAAGGGATCAATTTCTTCCTGGCACATATTCCTTGAATGAATGAGTCCCATGATCTTGGGAGACCTTCCAAGGTGGTCATTACAATCTCTCCTTTTTCTACTTTGTCTTCAACTGCTTCAAGTTGTTCCTTGATTTGAGAGACCCTTGTGAAGTAGGATTGCATGGTCTTTGAGTTTAGGATCTTCACATTCTTGAGTTGGTTCCTTAATATCATCTTCTGATTAATGTTCTTCCTTGGGTGTCTTCAAGGATGACACATGAGGGATGAGATGATCTTTAATGGAGTCTGCAATAATCCTCTTGGATTTGACCAAGTTCTTTTTATGGATAGCCTTTGCCTCATCTCCCTCTGGTGCTGGAACCTCCGTATTGATATACTTGTCCAAGTCATTCTCTTCTAGGACAAGAGAGATCCTATACTTCCATGCTCAGAAGTTGTCAACTCCCTCACGCTTATCCTCAAGCTTGGTGTGGTTAGTCATTTTGAAATGAGAACCTCAAATGGAAATAGCAAAGATTTAGATCTTACCAATTTGAGATGCCCAACTTGGTTCTGAAACTGGTTGACCTAGGGGTTGTTAGAGAAACCCTAATTTTTCAAACTTGGAATTTTGAATTTCTGCTTGGATAGAAAGATGTGCCTCGTCAAGGCGAGTTGTCCAATGTACTCCTTTTCCCAAATCTATGGACAAAATTGCAGATAATTGATGCCCTAGTTTTCCCCCCAGCAGTAGTGACGGGGCCAAAAATGAAAATTCTCGGTTTTGAATTTTACTTTCACAGGAAGATACGCCCTTCTAGGGTGAGTTCAATTGACCTCCTTTTCAGGATGATCTGTGGAGGAAAGTGCCCGGAACAGGAAGCCCTAGTTTCTCCTGGTGCTAGGGACTGGGTCAAAAATGAAAATTCTTCAAATTCGATTCTGCTTCCTCCAAAAGATGCGCCCTCCTAAGGCGAGTTAGCCTAGCCCTCTTTTTCAGATGATGTGTGGAGAGAAGACCTTGGACTAGGAAGCCCTAGTTTCCCGCTACTGCACAATGCCTTCTTTTCAGGTTAGCTTTGATACCATGTTAGAGTTTGCACTTTAATTCAATTTAACTAGGATTTTTAACTGAAAGAAAAACAAGCACAACAAAACACAATATTTTTCCTCGGGGAAACCATAAAGGAGAAAACCCCGCAATTTCCTCAAAGATAGATTCGTCACTAATACAATATCAAGCAAAATGGAAAACCCAAATATAAGATGTCTTCTGCAGCTCTCTCTCTTTCTTCTCCAGCGAACTTGCCTTCTCTCTTTGCTTATGCGAACTTGAGTGATTGAGAGGTGTGTCCAAATGAGAGAGCAAGCTCTCTATTTATACTTTATGTCTAGGTGACCTTTTTCCTAATTAGGTCGGCCTCACTAACCTGATTGGGCCAACCTGACCTAGGGAGACTCAATAATACATTTTACATTTATTCTTTGGGGTGCTATTGCCCCGACTTACAATGGAGGTTTTACCTCAATGACCTTGCATGACCAAACATAATAATGACATCCCCGAACAGAAGAAAAACATCTCCGTTAGAGGTACAAGTAAAATATAATAATAAATATAAATATAAAATACAAATGAATATCTTCCGAAGTTACATTTACAACAACAATTCCCACTGCCTTTGAATAATTTCCCCACACAGTGTCAATAAACGATTACGCTGGATTTTCGTAATTAAGAGGTTAATTAGGCAAAATGAGACTAATTACTAGTCACTAAGTCTCTTTTTGGTATGATCAACATGTTCAGTCGAGGCTGCAACGATCTAGAGCATACAGGGATGAAGCCTTGTTAATTTTAAGAATTTTTGAACAATGTTTTCTTGTTTATTAAAACCCCAAGAGTCTCTTTTATGGCCAGTACTTGGGAAGCCCTTATCCTAAAATCCGTACTTCGGGAAAGCAAGGGGGTTAATTAAAAGTAAAAATTGTTAAAAAATGTGAAAAAGCTAGGTCCAGAGTGAACTTGTGGCCCCCCGTTGGAACGGACCGCCAAGGTAAATTTTAGTCCTAGTTAAAATTTATTAAGTGCAGAAAATGAAATCTAAACAAAAAAATTGCAAACCACAAAATTTGAGTCGACGCAGTTCCCCCCTGAGGGGATGGGGTGTGGGCGCAGGGTAGCCCACTTGCTCTCGTTTAATTTTCTTTTT
The DNA here is from genome assembly GCA_027924585.1 of Larix kaempferi. Taxonomy (NCBI): domain Eukaryota; kingdom Viridiplantae; phylum Streptophyta; class Pinopsida; order Pinales; family Pinaceae; genus Larix; species Larix kaempferi. The sequence continues at coordinate 18,509,709 of BSBM01000799.1, forward strand.
ACAATGCAACCAATAGAAATGCCTAGGCCTTGAAAATTGACTCAAAGGCTTACAAAATTCATAGATCAAGTATCCGGTTGAAGGGGAATGGTTCTTGGGTGCTCCGGATGGCTCAATCTACCCAAAATCGTCCAGAGTATCCTCCTATCTGTTCATGAAATGCTGCAAAATAGCAAGCATGTTAGTAATTAATGCCCAAAAACACTTTAAAATTGTCTTGGGACTTACCAAAAAATAACCCAAAAATTTCTAAAAGAAAAAACTAAGTTAAAATGCAAAAAATGAACTAAGTGGGACAAGTTGTAAGGCTTATCTCCTTAGGATCTTTGCATACTCAAAGAGCAGCAAATTAAAAGCTCTTATATCAACCAAATAAACTTTTAACAAGAAATATGCTTATACTAGATCTAGATTTAAGATTTTTACTTTGAAAATGACTTAAGATTTAATAAAATAAATAAGATCTATTTATGATATTGCAAAATGAGTAGATCTGAGATACGCAAACAGAGGTAACCGAGAAAAATTTGAAGTTTCGGTGATGAGAAGGAAGAAGAGGAAAAAGCCTTCGAAATTGGGCAATGGGGTCCTCGAGAGTGGGGATCAGAGGGACTAGTTCCCCTTGGATCTATCCTAAAGGAAAATGGACGCAAACAAGCTCCACAAACTCTTCAGATTGGCAACCTGTAATCACAAAAAACAACTCACACAAGAAAGATCAAGAGCAATTGGTGTAGACTAATATAGAGATTTAGATACAAGCATTTAAACAAAAATAACTTTGCAAATCTAACTTCTCTATAATAACCTAACAGAGAAATAATGGATTAGATCACACTACTTCACCTTACTAAGACGTACATCTCCTTCAAAAGCCAGTCTTTGATCAACAAACAAATTTGAATAAAAATGTAAAGACACAGATTATCCTATGCATAAATTAGAACATGATCATCCACAGTGACACACCATAGATCCACACACTGATTTGCCTCCAAAGCCTTTTATTCATTAACAAAATTCCATAGGATATACAATGTTTGGGTAGAGGTTCCACCTTCTCATCCAAAACAATGGAGAAGTGACGTGCTTATATAGAATAACTAAGAGGAGAGGGTGCACTAGTCATGGAGAGGGAGGGCACATTAGTTGAAGGAGAGGGAGGGCGCACCATAGGAGGGAATCAAGCCACCATTTGGGGCTTGATGGAGGGGGCTGCTCCCACCAAATGAGCTACCAAAACTTAGCCAAAACGCAGCCACGATTTTAGCTGCAAATTCCTTGAAATATGGGCCCCTCTCCTTGGGAAATGCGCCCCTCTCATAGTGGGGATGAGAGGGAAGGCGCACCATAGGAGGGAATCAAGCCACCATTTGGGGCTTGATGGAGGGGGCTGCTCCCACCAAATGAGCTACCAAAACTCAACCAAAACGCAGCCACGATTTTAGCTGCAAATTCCTTGAAATATGGGTCCCTCTCCTTCGGAAATGTGCCCCTCTCATAGTGGGGATGAGATTCCTTCACTTATGCTGCCATAAATCGTGCCAAAATCAACTCTTACATCCCTTACATAAATTCTGACTTTGATCTCTTACAAATTCCACCGAATTAGGAATTGGATTTTTCTCATTTTTCACACTTTTTTTGGGAAAAGTAAAAAACATGAAAAATAAAGTGCAAGAATACTTAGGAAAGTGGGTTTTGGGGTAAAGTAGGTGCTCTAAGCTTGAAAATGAGCACCCCCATGGCAGAAAAGACCCCTAGACCACACTTTTACAACATTTTTAATTTTTTTAATTAAACCATTACAAAATGGCTTAATTTTATGGGAAAAGTTTATTTTTCTGTAACATAAAAAAACTAGGGGGACCGAACACATGTCCATACGACTCAATTCTAGTGTCTAGCATGTTCATACATATTGAGCCATGGACTTTAATAACCTCCTAAGGCCTAACCACCACGCCAGGCATTCCAACTTTGGAGGAGCAGGAGAAAAACTAAAAAATTATGTCCTGCTAAAACGCAAGACACAATTAATAAGAAAAACTCCTTGGAATACCTGACTTGATTGACAAGTCCTAGGAAGCCATAAAAATACATAAAAATACCATGCTAGCACACTTTATTACAAACCCCGCAGGGCATGGACATGTGAAGAAAAAATAAAAAAGGGGCCTTGAAAATGCCTGATCACTAATAATGAACATGTAACATGTTCAGACTTTGCCCGCTCACTTGAAAGTCCCACTAAGTACAACTTAGCTGGTAACACCACCCACTGGCTTGACCTCCCGTTGGCTTTCCACACAACTACTCACTACCCACTGCCTGAGTCTTGTTCTATGGCAGCCCTTGCAACTTGTTGCTGTTGGCCTCACGACCCAGATCTGTTGTTGTTGACTTGCATGCGGGATGGCAACTGTACGGTGCCGATCTGACCTGTACGACGATTGTACAATCTTCCCCTTTTTTTATTTAAAATTTTTGTAAACCTTGTCAATTCGATTTCCTCTTTAGTGCAAACCTGGCCTCTTCACCAGCTCTGATACCATGTTAATTCTCTAACGCTAGATCCAGTCTCTGTTTTCAATAATTAGCAAATTATAAACAGAAACATACTAGCATTTTAACGAATTACTCAGTGGAATTAAATAGGAAATCACACACACATTTGACACTTGTTTACCTTGGAAAACGCCAATTGGGGAAAAACCAACAAATTGTGATTTTATTATTGATAAAATCCCGGGCTCTCGTCTTGGGAAGATTTCCCACTAAAGAATTACAAAACAGTAAATAGCCAAGCCTTGCAAATCTCAAGATCGGTCAGTGTTACAAATATCGTGTCGGCGAATATATCGCCAAGGGTCCAAAAATAAAATATCAGATTTATCAGGGAAAATGTCGGCAAACATCGATAATAAATCGGCGAAATTAAAAAATACAAAAATATTATTTTTTTGACTTGGACGATATATCCTGATTTTTGGCGATATTTTCCGATTTTTCCCGATATTTCCCGTTTTTTTGGCGATATTTGCCGATTTTTTCAAAAATGGCGATTTTTGTTGATATTATTGGTGAGCTGGGAACATCACGATATATCGCGATGTTGGCAATATATCGCTGGTGTTTGTAACACTGAGATCAATCCTTCGATCTTGTTGGTTGGTTGCTATCTCCCTTATTGTCCCTTTGCACCTTTCCTCTGACCCTACCCCTACACCTGTACCTGCACACTTGGCTGAAAGTCCTTCTCCAACCAATCAATGAGACTCACTCACTCTGTGTGATCATAGTGTGTCTCCTCAGCTCCTTATGCTCCCTTTTATAACATCTCAATGACCAAAACCCTAACCCTAGATCTTCAAAGTGATCGATGGATGAGATTAGATCTCAAGCCTCACTTAAGATCAACGATTGTGACTTAATTTTAAGTTTACTTTTTAGTCATGAGCCAACATTAAGTTAATTAATGTGCTTTTCCTAAGTTAGACTTAGGAAAGAGATACAAAAGTCACTTGCTCAACAAAGCAAGTACCTAGAGATGTAATCTGGGTGACTCTTGCATGCCTGATACCTCGCCTATGCAGAAGTACTTGTCCGAGCTACAAACATCACCATTTTTCTTAATACATTTTATCTGCGTTTGTGATATTTCCAGATTAAGGTGTATTTACACAATTTATTTTTAGTTTTTGCCTTGAGTATTAGTTTGTCGATTGATGATAAGTGCAACTGCTTGGATAAGCGTCTGTAAACTAACATATATCAAATAGAAGAATGTACTCTACTGCATTGACATTGGCCTAAGTGGCTGTTATGAGGTTCACTCTTTCCGACCCGGGAAAATTTTAAGGATCCATACTTTCACAAAGTGTAGAAACCTTGGCGAATCTTACTAATTCTTAAAATGCCAACTCTAAAGTGTTTGTAAAACTATTCAAATTTATAAGGATTTTATATAGTTTATAGAAAAATTTGGCAAATTTTAGAGTAAAATATCTTTATAGAATTTGGATGAATCTTTTTAGGAAAAATGGAAATTGATGAATCTATTTTGGGGAAAAAAACATGTAAAATGAGTCCATTGGTGAAATTTAGCCCCCTAAAATTTTCCATGTTTTTCTCATTTCCAACTTAAAGTGAATATTGTATTTTTGGTTCCACATTAAACATTCACTGTTGCTTCCTTTTAGAAGGATTCTCTATCAGATCTTGTGCATCTCGTCTATTTGTTATTTTCCATGTAAATTAAAACGTAATTGTGTAGAATATAATTTGCTGTGGGAGACAAATTATATTAACTCCTGGTCAATTGAATAAAACAAAGCTTATGTTCCACTATAAAATGAATAGAGTTTGATGTTGAAAATAAAAATGACATTCTGCAAAGAAGTTTGTCTCAATCAATTTATTTCTAATTTTTTACATCTAGGCATGGATTGCTTCTAATATTATTTATGGTTTCGTAATTAATGCAGATGTGCGGGAATGGAATTCGTTGCATGGCTTGTTTTGTGGCAGAACTAGAAAATTCAACTAAATCTCAAAGGTAGTTTGTTTTTTGGAGATCCCAGTTATGGTTTGCAGGCTTCAATGTCTTGCTGTTTATTAGTTGAATTATTATTTCCAATCAGCAGCTTCGTTTGTTAGAAGATGGAGAACAAAGCAGAAATAAAACAAGTAAACCAAGAGGGAGAAACCTACTCACATTACTTTACTCCCAAATGAATAGATGTTCATTAATAGGCCTTTATATTAGAAAGATAACAAATTAATACCTAGACATAATCAACAACAATCGAAGGCAAAATAAAATAACCATAAACAGCAATATTTCAATGCTTCATTAGTTTTCAAACTTGATGTACATAGGAGCTCAACATCATCATCTCCAAGCTCTATCTCCTACTCTATCACTTCTCACTTTTACTTCAAATCTTCCATCATCCAATTCACCAATGAAATGGAGAGAAAACTTCTTTATAGAGAGTGAGCTAAGTCTTTCTTACAATAAAATACGTTATTTGCCTAACTGACTCCATGACAAGCCAAAGAAATAATATAATAATGGAGTAGTTAGATCAACTTGACCATGACAAGTGGATCATGTGGACTTTCATTTCTGCAAAGTAGGTCACTCCATCTTTTAGGTAGTATGAGAGATATCTTCCAAAGGAGAGAAGGCACATCACTAAAATAGGTCTTGTTGACAAGTCAACAAGATAAGATGTCCACAACTAGTGCATCCTTCGAGATGCATGCACACAACATATAATAAAATACTCCTTGACATAGGAGAGTGTGCTCAATGTCCACATATAAAACTCCTCCAAAGTTCGCCCTCCAAGATGCTAGATGCTTGAGTGAAGGAATAAGAAAATATTCTCCCCTAGGAGAGCACTCCATAACAAACTCCTTAAAATGGAAATGTGGTCCACAAGGTGCATGATTGAATGCGCAACTACTCCACACATGTGAATACCAAGGTGGGGCGCTTTAACAAACTCCGTGGATAAGTGTGCAAGGTGCCAATTAGGTGTATCTCCCCATAAGAAATGTTTGGTCAAAGGTCTTCAACTTCTTCTAAAAATAGAAGATTTTCCCATGTGTAACCTCCATCCTTAACAATCTCCTAAAAAAGGGATGAATTAGGGTTTCGACCTTGTAAAACCCATGGCAATAAATAAAATAACGAGTTCCAAGTAGCATGCCCTTAATAAATCTGCAACTTGTTACAACTTAAACCCTCACTCATTCTGTCAAAGTCCTAATTCACAAGGTGAAGGTTTAAGTGTAACTAAGAGGGAGGACACTGTCACCTCATCAATCCTCTTCTACACTTTAGGTTGTCTCTCATTTGGCACAAGGGGGGTTTCCCTATCTAGGATTGCTAAAGCTTATACAATAGGCTCAAGGTGAGATAGAAGAGAGGCTTTAGCAAAACATGTGGTTAGAATATATGTTTTTAATGAAAGATGGAAGGATCAAGACTAGTGTCAAGTCCTTTGGGCATATGGAGTTTGTTACTCCTCTTTCAACAAGATGTGACCTTGATCAGTTGTTCCTGAGATGAGATTTGTGGTTTCCCCATAGATCATTGGTTAGAGGTCCTTCAACATATGTCAGATGGTCCATATGCCTTGGATGTGCCTAGCCAAAGATAATGTTTGATCCTCTATGTGCTGTGACGATATGTTTGCATGGAATGTTACTTTTTTGCTTGTATACTGATTCACATGCTTAAAACAGTTACTCATGTCAAAGTCTTTCTTTGGTCTGCTCTGTCTTACAAGTGTGTTGGTTTGAAGGTTATTTTGTACTTTGGTGAACTAAGTTACAGTGATTTCATCCATTTCATAACATTTTACCTAGCCATTTTCATTTTTGTTAGCCAGTTCATCCATCCCCTTCATTTTCCTCTTGATGAATGCTTTATCATTAATAATACTTTGAAGGTCTCATTATTAATCCTATGTATGAATGCCTCAAATAAAGTGAAAAGAGTCTTGTATTCTCAAGGATGATGCTGATAAATAAAATGTAAATGCAAATGGAAAATTATGGGAGATACTCCCCTTGCAAAAAAACCAGGTTCCCTTGTCCCAAGTTATCAAAGCCAAATCTAAAGCAAAAGGGACTAAGCTAATGAAACGGCTTTGAATTGCAAATAAATGAAATATCGAAGAAAAAATGAAAAAAAAGGATCACAATATGAAGGTGCAAGGATGGATGGCCTGTACAATACTTCCTTAGGCACACATTTGGAAGAAAGATATCAAATCTTAACTCTTGAAAGTTAAGGGTAGACCTATCAATCTTATATTGCTATGATGATAATTCATTTCATGTACCCTCACTCGACTTAGGTAGCTAGGCTATGCATTTTAACTTAGGGGTGTCACATCTAATAAGGTCATTAATAAGGTCACACCAATGTTAGACTAGATGAGTAAAGGTTAGATAAATCATTGAATTGTTAGAAAGGTATGAATGTAACTTTATCTCATGCATTATTTTCATGTTAGATAACATTGCTTAAATTAAATGATGGGTTAACCTTTATACAGTAGAGTGATTTATTTTACACACATGCTATGACACTTGGTGTGGGATGTTTGATGGCTATTAGGCATATTCCTATGTAGTGCTACACTTGATGATGACTACATGTGATGTTTCCTAGCACATTTGAGGTAGATGTTTCCCTTATACATGTTGGAGACCCTTCCTATGGCATGTGGGTGACTTGGAGAGGCTTCTAGTCACTTCTAGTCTCACTTTGGATCTTGTACATTACATTTGGACCATATCGTTGGCGCTTGGATGCTTCTAGAGGACCATTGGTGTTGATTTCATGGAGCCGATCCATATCTAGCACTTGTTGATGGATCGTTTGAGCATATTGAGGAGGGCGTTCTAGGGTTTTGACCTTGGAATAGCCCTCCATCCACTTGGCATTCCTTTGGAGTCTAGCACTCACCCATTTGAGGAGTTGGTTGCATGTTTGGACCATGATGAGGGTTGATGTCACCTTCTAGATGTTGGAAATAATATAGCTTCGGAAGATATTCTTAATGTACTTTATTATATTATTGTTGTACCTCCTTCGGGAGAAGATATTGATGTAATTGATCATGTAAAGACCTTGAAAGAATCAATGTAAACCTTGGGTTGGAGTCACCCAAAGAAAACATTTATTAAATGTAATTTTTGTATTCCCCCAAAACAAGTCGGCCCAGTGGGTAAACTGCCCAAAACATTGGGTAGTCTGCCCCAAACAATGGGCAGAACTGCCCCAGTCAGGTCGGCCCAGTTAAGAAAAGTAAGGTCGGCCAGTAAGGGAAAAAGTCATTATTTTGATGTGTATAAATAGAGAGGTCGCACCTCTCATTCTGTCATTCACTCAATACAAGCTAGTTCGCTCAAGAAGATGAGAAGTTCGCTGTTGTAGTCAGACAAGGCTTATTTGGGGTTGCTACTATTGGATAAATTTATCTTTCTCTCTCTTATTTGTGATATCTGGATGTACTTTGATCTTTGAACTATTTATCTCTATACAAAGGTTGCTGGGTTTTCTCCCTGTTGGGTTTCCCAGGATAAAACTTTGTGTCTATTGTTTCTATGCTTGGTTATTCTTTTAGTGATCCTGTTTATTATATGCATTTAATTATACTGCTAGAAAAATTGTATAATATCTAATACTAGAGACTACTTCATCTACACATGTGACCATTTGAGGATAGTGCCTTAGCTTTGGGGACTTGTCTGTTGTATAAGGTTGTGGTTTGGACCATTTCTCTTGGAGTGCCCTTCCTCTTAGGGCCTATTTTGCATTATTTTACTCATTTTGACCATGATCAGATGGAGTGCTCTCTCTTTTAGGGAGTTGGTTGGCTTATTTTATTATTTTTGACTCTATATTGGAGAGTCCTTAGGATAGATCTAGGGTTTTAGCCTAAGTTGCCAGGAAACTTGGGTACGGGGATGGGTATGGGGACGGGGACCCCACTTTTTGAAACAGCTTGGGTACGTCGGGGGTACACACACACACACACACACACACACACACATATATATATATATGTCACAGTCACATCATACATGCGTATTTCAGATTTCTTCATAAATTATGAATCATGATTCATAATTCTAAATTCAATGATTCATTGAACAATGAACATTCGCATTGAAAATTTGAAACATAAAATTTGATAAATCATAGACTCATAGTAGATATCAAGTGGAAGATTGGAAGTTACATAAAATTTGATAAATCATTGTACCAGGCAGCTGTAACAAACAATCAAACTCAGATCTGATGGTACAATTGAAATCTGATTTGAATCACCTATTTGTACTGTTGTTACAAGCAATAAAAAGTTGCAAATATATTCCTGGGTTGATGTCAATGTATTTCTCAGTATTAAATACATATGTATATTTTTTATGTGCACATTTAGTAGTCAAATTATGTTCCATGAATGTTGAACACAAAACCATAAAAACACTCCTTGTAAATCAATGCAAAATCAGTCTACCAGATTTGGACAATATTCAGTGGAATTTGAACAGTGTTGCAAAGTGCTTGACATAAGTCCTGAACCAGACTCCATACGCAGTTAGCAAAATTTAGTTCAGTTTTGGTTGGGGGTCATTGCATTTTTCCCTGGGATTTGCATTTTGTTGAGTCGGCTGTACCCTCGAAGTACCCAAACACGGGGTACGGAGTACCCAAACACAGGATACGCCGTACCATTTAGCCTATAAGTACCCCTTTTTTTATAACGATGTCCATACCCAAACACAGGGTACGCCGTACCATTTAGCCTATAAGTACCCCTTTTTTTATAACGATGTCTCGGGTAGGTGGAGCCAATATGGGGTATGACAGGAAACGTACCTTACGCATACCCAAGTACTTGTTACGGGTACATGTACCCTACCCCCGGGTACGGGTACCCATGCAACATAGGTTTTAGCTCATGTATTATTATTTTATTGAGAAGGAAGTTAGATCTCTCTCCTATATAAGGATCCCTTCCTCACTTGCACTTGTTGTTGTGATTGGAGAATAATACTATCACTTTGCACTCTTTGCTCTTTTATCTTGGGATTACTTCATGTGAGGCTTGACTTGGTGACCTAATCTTTGAGGTAATTTGTGCATTTTGGCATTGTAAAGTCTAGTCCATAAGAAGGATAATATTGCTCCATTAGTTTATCATACTTTAGTCTTTTAGGTTGATTGAAGTTTTTGGCATCCATAGGAGGGGTAGTCATCAATTTTGCATAGGCTAAGGCTTGAGTTAGATAGATAGGTTGAAGGTGTATGCTAAATGCTACCCTTCCTTGGTGAAATTTTATTGCTCCATTAGTTTATCATACTTTAGTCTTTTAGGTTGATTGAAGTGTTTGGCATCCATAGGAGGGGTAGTCATCAATTTTGCATAGGCTAAGGCTTGAGTTAGATAGATAGGTTGAAGGTGTATGCTAAATGTTACCCTTCCTTGGTGAAATTTGCAAGTAGCTTCAAATTGTTTGGGGTGGGAATTTGGCATGCATTTTGTAGGGGTTCCGATTAAACACGTAAAAAAAGGTTCAAGAAGGATATCTTAATTTTAAAGACTCTATTTGTCCAAGGGTTTGAAGGCACTAGTCCTAAGCTCTCTAATTCTACAACAAAAAAAAATCCAAGATAATTTCTTTCCTTTTAGTTTTGTTTTTGTTTTAAGGGTAACAATCACAAAAATTCAATGAAAAACATTTAGGATTTTTCACATTTTGCCTAGGTGAATTTCTAGTGTTATCTTATTTTTTTGGGCTTTATTTTCATTTTCATTTCTGTTCTAGTTTACTGGTTTAATGCAGAAAACAACAGAAGTAAAAATAACCCTAGTTAGCTTGAAATTTCACATTTTTTTATAAGGGTTTGCTGGAATTGATCACTAAAATTTCTGGGTTGGAGATCTGATTTTTCTTGAAGTTTTAGGCGGTTTAAGGTGGTTAATCTTGCATTTAATCAATTCTGGAAATTCAAATTACTACAGCAATATCTCTTAATTTTGGAAATTCTTTAGGCCATTCTACTATCTCAAAATTCCGATTATTTATGTTTTAATTTTCTGCACTTATTTTTTAGGGTTAAAATCTGAATTTCCTTAGTTTTCTTGCTTATTTCCTTGCTAGAAAATCATTGGAATAACAAGTTCTAATTTATGGAAAATTTACTTTGGTTAATAATTATTTTTCAGTAGTTATATCACCTTTAATTTTTGGCTAAATTAACTCATTTTGATTCTGATATTTTCTGAGTTTTCTGTCACATTGTGCACCATATAACAACAAGATAATTTAGTGATTTTATTTGGTAAATTCTGGTTTATAATCTTACTTATTTCTAGACACATTGGCTAAATATCTTTACTCTTAATTCTGGAAATATCTCTTGGTTTAATGGTTTAAGTTTAAGTGTTGTATCTCACATAATTATTTGTCAAGAATTTTGGAATCTTATTTGTGCAAGCTTTACTTCATTATCTTTGCACAAGCTCTTGATGTCGCTTTTATTTTTCATGAATCCTGTATGAATGAGTCAATGTTATTTGGATAATTAACTTGGAGTAATTGGCACATTAACTAAAAATAAGGCCACATTTCCACACTTGGAGAAGTGATTTTAGTCCTGTGTTACTGGATCTGCCACCCCAGTGGGTAGGATCCGTGGATCTGTCATGGAAACGGATCCTATGGAGAAGGAAATGGATCTTGTGCAAAATCAAAGAAATTCACAAATTTTTGAACGGATCCTAAAACTTCCAAGGCTTTTGTGAGGTACACTGATCCTCCCAAAATTTGATTTTTTAATGAAAAGACTTCCAAAATGTTGAACCGGTGTTTTAAAAACCGGTGTCTTGGACTTGGACTTAAATGGAAATGTTAAATTCTTAAAGTAAAAGTGATATTCTCCTATCTTTCTTTTTCTATCATTTTACTTAAATTTTGAACATTACCATTAATTTTTTTCGAGATGTATGAGTGGTTCCAACCAATGTTACAAATATCGGCGCGGCGAAAAAATCGGCAGGGTCCAGGAAACATCGTTTCAGGATATCTCGGCAGCACATTGGCAAAAATCGGCAATAAATCGGCAAACTTAAAAAATACAAAAATACAAACTTTTCCGGCCACTAACACGCCCTGCCTAAAAATCAGGAAAAATCGGCCAAAAATCGGCCTGTCAAAAAATCGGGATAAATTGGCGAAAAATCGGCCTGATATTTTGGCCGATTTTTCCTTAAAAAATCGGCACCTTTAAAAAATCGCGATTTTTCGCGATTCGTCAATTTTTCGGCCAATATTTGTAACACTGGTTCCAACCTCATCGGGCTTATATGCAAAGAGTAGAATTTTAGGTCCCATTCAGAATTCAACAGACTTAACAATTTTCAAGATTTCAGGATTGCAACATTTCCATTGGATTCTATCATGTATGAGGGTAAGGGATTGGCATTGAATCAAGCACATCAACCTCTCGATGTACCTTGATGTTGGTGGTGTTGACTATTGAACTCCTGTGTCACAACCTTAATAAAAATGTACCCTTCAGTCAAGCAAAATCAGTTATTAAGCATGGAAAACATTTTCTAATTCTACCTTATTTTAATGCTTGGATTAGGAAGTTTCATTAAAATTGTATGGTGTTGACTGATGTCCTTGGAGGATCAACTTCGAAATTCGAAGTAGAGGCAAGGGCTAGAGGCTAGAGGAGGGGGGCAAAGGGTGCTATTGATGAATAGGATCCCAATATAGGCAATGATTTTGATGATTGATCATGTTGATCTTCTAGACTTGTAGGCATAGCATGTTGTTTTTTGGACTCTACAGGCCATTTAGAGCCTCATTGATTACGTATTTTGATTTAGATATGTATTGCACTTGGTGCCATTTTGATATATTCGCCCTTACATGGTATATACATGAGTAGACTTTCCATATTTTGTCTCTAATGGTTTGGAATCTTAAAATAAAATTTTCCCACTAAAATTTGAATATTTTTAAAAAAACCAAGTCATTAAATTCAAACCGATCTGAGTCATTGGTGAGTCCGAATCCAAATCCAAGTTGATCCTTGGCTGAGTCTGAGTTTGAGTTTTAAAACATTGTGCTGAATAACTAAAGGATGAAACTGTAAATCCCATACTGGCTCAAGGTCTGATCCATCCTTGTGTCAAGATATGCTCTCGAACTCTGATCTATCAAGGTCTACTCTCGAGGTTTTCATTCAATCTATCCTTATGGTCAAGGTCTGTTGTCAAGGGTTGATCTATCCTTATGTGCCATGTTGTTGCTCACTTCATCTACTCTGTTATTTAGTCTTGCCATACCCTTCAAGAAAACCACTTTATTTACTGCTAATATGGGCATGTGGATGTGGCTCACAAAAACACTGTTATGACCTACTTCATGTTCATGCTGAAATGATTTTCAAAATTATCAATATCAATCATGATTTTAACTTATCAAATTTTTAATTATGATAAATGGATGCCTAATGGTAATATGCATGAAAACTCTCTTTTTGGTGATAACTTTTAGTTCTACTCTTGTGTTTTGTGAATAGTTTTAATTCTTCGCATTATAAAAATATTTTTGTATATTTCTGTACTTGCCATTTCCCTGCCGTATCCAGATCTTGGCTTTTCAAAAATTTGGCGAATCCGTATCCAGATCCTGGTGACATAGTTTTAGTCACTTCAAAATGTTTGGTCTAATTAAATTTGGGTGACACCTTGTTTCAGTGCTTGTTTCTCAAGCAAGGCCTCATTCAAAGGCTAACTTCAAGATCTCTAAGCATAATAACTTTTCCCATATTGCAATTTAAATTGGTGAATGATTAATTGTTTCTCATGGCAATGAATTTACTTCTTTAAGCACTTTAACGTTTCAAATCGTGTGATCCATTGCTATCTTTCTTTCACTATTGTAAATGTTCATGGTTTGTTTTATTTTATATCATTGATCAATCTTTTAAGTATTTGATCTGTTGTTCATTTCAAAATCCAAAGTGGTTGAATGCTTATGTGGGAACTGAACTTAACAATACACATTTCACATCTTCAAGAAATTGATCTCCTTCCCTTAGCTGTCCTCAAATCTTTGATTTAGTTAACCCACAGTGAAGCCTCTCTTGGGTTTGAGAGCTGGCCTAAAAGAGGGAAGTTAAGCACTAAGGTGACAGTGGTGCTTTTCTTTTGAAGTTGCACTTAATAGCAATAGTGGATTGAGAAATTTCCACTTAGGTGCTAGATCAAGTTGTAACATTTTTGTGTTAGTCCGAAGGTTAATTTTATACCTTGGCGAACTAAGTTAAAGTGATATCATCAATTTCATAACATTTTACCCAGCCACTTTCATGTTTGTTAGCTAGTTCGTCCATCCCCTTCATTTTCCCCTTGATGAATGATCTATCATTAGTAATATTCTAAAGGTCTAACTGCTATTCCCATGTATGAATGCCTCAAATAAAGTTAAAAATGGTCTTGTACTCTCAAGGATGATGCTGATAAATTAAATGTAAACGCTGTTGGGAAAATATTGGAGATACGTCCCTCGCAAACAAGCTAGGTTCCCTTGTGTTGGAAATATTAATCCTTTGAGGGTTAGTTATTGTTTATTTTATATTATTGTGCACATTCACTCCAAGAGTCACATGTGAATGTGAACAACCATATGGAGTCTAAGAGACTCCTTGGAAATAAGAAACTAAGGGTCATCTCAATGTATTTATATGTAAATATGTTAATGAGAAATATTTGCTTTCATGCCGAATTCTTCTTGTCTTTGTTTGGTTTCTGATTATTTGCCCTACGGTGTACCCAATGGTGGTATTAGAGCCAATACTATCTCTGAGGCCTGGGCTATTCTGCAGAGATTCTGCAAGACCCGTGCTTAGAATTCTGCCTATTGCCATATTCTTGTCAGTTTTCCATAATCGTTATAAATGTGCATGATATCTCAGCATTTTACATTTGTGCTAGTCTGTTGAAGTTGTCTCTCACCAGCTTTGCCTGCAATTGCTAGTGCTATCCGTGTTTTCATTATGTATACTCTTGTGCACATGTATGTGTTAGCTCTGCGCGCCATATATCCCAAGAAGTCACCTGCCAACCTTCGTAGGAGGTATTATAAAGTCCTAGATGATATCGGCTCCACACACTCTTCATCTCTATTACATAAAAAAATAGCATTGTAGTCTCCTTCTAGGATTCGAACGCACAACCAAATGGCAGAATCCCTATTACATAAACCCCCAGCTTCCTCTTTGCACTATTGACTGTTATCTACGTGCAAATATCCAAGGATCGAGGCGTAACCTTGAGAACTGTGACCTTCCTCATTCCTTTGAATTGTGACCTTCCTCATGCATCAACCTCTCTCTTTCTGCGACTAGCATAGACTAGTGACCTTCGATGTGAAGACTTGGTCTTCAACTTTTCTTGCTTCAACAATTACTCAAGCCTATCCTCTTCTCGTAGTTCCTCTGTGTGAGACTTGTGATCATGCGTGAGATTTGTGACCTGCGAAGGATTGTGTGTGTAGAGGGTGTATTCTGCAGTAAAAGGAGCAGCGAAAAGAAGTCGTCGCCTGTTTGTTTAGGAGAGTCGTTGTTTTCAGAAGACGTGCTGCCATATTAGAACAACCACAAAGTTGCAGAGAGGAGGCCACTTGATCTGAATGAATCGTTGCCTGGATTGAAGTTCTGAGGTGAAAAATCTTGGAAAATAGTTGCTGCTACAACTCACGCCCTCACTGAGATTCATGGTTGTTGGCGTGGAGTCTTGAAAAACCAAGGTTAAAACCCTAATTTTTGGCTATGTCACCTTCAACGTTTTGAATGTATTACGGCTGTTCACGCCTTCATTGAGATTCATGGTTTTTGTTGTTGGCCATCTTCCATTTTGAGTATGTCTAGCTTATTTGCAGGATTATCTCTAGCCATGTGTTGAACAAAATACAATGTTCTGTTGACCACTTCTAAAACCTGTCTCCGAAGGCAACTAGTGCATGTATACATCCCGTGTCCACTAATGAGGGCGATGTTTCTCCATTGTCCATCGAAAAGTTTTGGGTAATATCAAGTGATTTTTCCTATCTTGATATGCATTGATGGTGTCTATATCTGTTGGATATCATGGTTGTGCACCTTCTCTCAGCCTATGAAGTCTGTGTTTGATCTCATTTCTGTTTGGGTGTTGAAGATTACACCTGAGAAATTTAATTTAAAGCGAAGGAAATAGAGCGATAGAAAGAATGCTGGAATCCTGGGAATGTTTGAGCTATGGAGCGTGTTGGTGGAGAGCGGAGGGACTCTATCCTTAAAGTGCTTGAAAAGTAATAGAGTCAAACTAGATCATCTGCACGTTCAAGTTTAGACAACCTGCATAACTAAAACTACTTGCACAAAAGCGTCAAATCCGGTGCTTCTCATGCCATAAATCAAAAGAGTAAGCATACAACCAAGTAAAACATACAAATTCTATATCGCGGACATAAGCAAGCAATGAATGAAATCAAGCTAGAATTATTTATCCTACCGACTAGTAATAGTCCTTCAAAGGCCTGATCATCAACCAATGCAACAAATAAGTAAGCTACGCTACAGTTACCTCATAAACCATTGACATTTGCATCCACACACATAGAGCCATACACCATTGATTTTCCTTCAAATCCGTTATTATTCCAATAGATGTTACAAAATACAGTACAACACTCATCAGCCTCTTGGTCCTCTCTGACCATGAGAGAATGAGAGCCCAAAGCCCTACTTAAATAGGGAATGGAGAAGAGAGGGGGCGCATTTGAGAAGAGGGAGTATGGGGGGCTCATCTCTAAAATTGAGGAGTGATTTACTCCTTAACTCAAGCCTAGATTGAAGTGATATGGATGAGATGGAAGCCACCTCACAAGAGGGGTACATCTCTCCATCTTGTAAACTCCTACCATAAACAACTCGCCACACGAGGAAGTCGACCATGTGAGGATAGGGCGCATTTACCAAAAGAGGACAACTCGCCCTGCTCTAATCCTTGATTGAAATCACCTGATTTGATGGAGATATGCCTTAGATGCTATGTTGCATGGGTACCTGTACCCGGGGGTAGGGTACATGTACCGGTATCGGGTACTTGGGTACGCGTAAGGTACGTTTCCTGTCGTACCCAATACTGGATCCATGTACCTGAGACGCCGTTATAAAAAAATGGGTACTTATAGGCTAAATGGTACGACGTACCCTGTGTTTGGGTACTCTGTATCCCTTGTTTGGGTACTCCGTACCCCGTGTTTGGGTACTTCGGGGGTATGACCGACTCAACAAAATGCAAATCCGTAGGGAAAAATTCAAAAATGTAATGACCCCTGGGCCCCAACCAAAACTGAACTAAATTTTGCTAATTGCGTATGGAGTTTTGCTCAGGACTTATGTCAAGCACTTCGCAACACCATTCAAATTCCACTTAATATTGTCCAAATCTGGTAGACTGATTTTGCATTGATTTACTAGGAATGTTTTTATGGTTTTGTGTTCAGCACTCATGGAACATAATTTGACTACCATATGTGCACATACAAAATATACATATGTATTTAATACTGAGAAATACTTTGACATCAACCCAGGAATATATTTGCAACTTTTTATTGCTTGTAACAACAGTACAAATAGGTGCTTAAAATCAGATTTCAATTGTACCTTCAGATCTGAGTTTGATTGTTTGTTACAGCTGCTTGGTACAATGATTTATCAAATTTTATGTAACTTCCAGTCTTCCACTTGATATCTACTATGAGTCTATGATTTATCAAATTTTATGTTTCAAATTTTCAATGCGAATTTTCGTTGTTCAATGAATCATTGAATTTAGAATTATGAATCATGATTTTATGAAGAAATCTGAAATATGCATGTATGATATGACTATGACATGTTATATATATATAGTACCCTTGACGTACCCAAGTACCTTGTTTCAAAAAGTGGCATCCTTGTCCCCCGTCCCCGTACCTGTCCCCGTCCTTGTACCCAAGTTTCCTGGCAACTTAGCTTAGATGTGATTGCCAACTCATATGGGCCTTCAATTGGACAAATTTCCTCTAATTAAGGAAATTTGATTTTCTCCACATCTTTATTTTTTGAATTAAATAATTCTCTTTTATTAATTTCGAGAGAAGTTTTTTATTTAAGTGAATAATATTCACTTAGAACTTAGGAAAATTGGGTTTAGGGGTTTAATGGGTGCTTTGGGTTAGAAAACGAGCACCCCCATGGAAAATTTCATCTCCTAACCACACTTTTATCATATTTTTGGATTTTTTAATTAAAACATTAAAAAAAACTCGTTTTACGTGATAAAGTTATTTTCTCAGAAAAGACCGAAAATCCTAGGGGACCTAGTGCATGTTCATAATGAACTCAATTTGATGTCTAGCATGCCCATAAACATTGACATTTGAACTTTAATAACCTCCTAAGGCCTAACCACCAAGACGACATTCCAGCTTTGGAGGAGCGGGTGAAAAACTCGTCGATTATACATCACTTATTCAGCAGTGCATAATGACAAGGGAAAAAACACCATGGAATGACCAGATTGATGTCTAAGTCCTAGGAAGCCAAGTTCTTTACAAAAGACCGTCATGCTAGCACATTTTTACAACATCCCCAAGGGGTATGAACATGCATATATATATATATATATATATTTTTTTTTTAAAAAGGGGCCAAAATTTGGCCTGATGGATCTCAGAACATTGATGATGAACAATTAAGTTGTTCAAGTCTTCGATCGTTCACTCGAAATCCACTAAGTGTAATTTTAGTGGATAACACCCCTTAGATAATGTCTAGCATTGTTATAATGATAAGTTATACCACCTAGGTAAATCCCACCAAGGAAAAGTCATACCACATTAACACCAAAGGAAAAGGAGACATGAGAAAGGTGTTAACTCCATCTCGCATCAAGTATGTCTCCAAGCCAAAGAGGACCATGTAGAAAATCCCCTCCTGGTGACACCATCAATATCATAGCACCATCATACATAGTCACTAGGAAGCATCCCCATGTCAAGAGAATGAAGCAAATGAATGAAAGTAGCATCAAACCACAAAATGACCATCCAACATGACCTCCACCATAGAAAGGTGAATCTCCTACACCAAAGTTATCGATCAAATACTCCATCATGAAGAAGAAAGGAGATCCCATCAAGATGTATATGACCCCAAGTCCATCTAGTGCTCCAAAGGTATTGGCTGAAAAACCCCACAATGTGAAACCTCATACAATATGAGGTGTAACAATCCTTGAACTTTACAAACTTATCTGGACTTTATTATGAAAACTGAACACACAAATAAACCATGAACACAAAGAGAGAATTGAAAGAGAGAAAATGGTTATTCTATATTCTAAAATGAAGACAACAACCTTCTCTTTATAATAACGCGATGACATAAACCCTAACATCTCAAACCCTAATTGCACAAACCCTAAAATAATTTATGCAAACTTCAA
The DNA here is from genome assembly GCA_027924585.1 of Larix kaempferi. Lineage (NCBI taxonomy): Eukaryota > Viridiplantae > Streptophyta > Pinopsida > Pinales > Pinaceae > Larix > Larix kaempferi. The sequence goes on from BSBM01000799.1 coordinate 18,528,797, forward strand.
TACAATAATTAAACATAAAGTGGTGACTTTATTAAAATTCCTAACTCTATAGTCTAGATGACCTTTATATTCTAACACCCTCCCTTAATTGTCGATTTAGAAAATACACCAAGTTTGTCCTCATTTTACAATTTTTTCTAGAACCGAAGACTTGGTGAGAATGTCTTCAGTATGATCCTCTATAGGATAGTATTGTAGCTCATCTGTTTCATCTTCTATAAGTTGTCGGATGAAGTGACAATGAACGTTAATATGTTTGGTACACTCATGGAAGATTGGATTCTTCGCCAGCGTAAGAATTCCCTGATTTTCATAGTCCGATAGGGTAGGCTCATTTTGTTGGCTCTTCATATCTACAAACATCTGTCTAAGACAAACTGCTTCACATACTCCTTTCATTGCTGCTCGTTATTCTGCTTAAGTTGAAGAAAGGGAGACAACTTGTTGCTCCTTGTTGGTCCATGTATCTACACTACCAAGACTAAAAACATAGCTTGATGTGTATTTCGTATCATCTTGTCTGATTTGAATTTTTATAACCACACAACTGAGGTTCTTTGTGTTTGCCATTTGGAATGCCAAAATCTAATGTTCCTTTCATATATCGTAGCACTCTTTTTGTTGTTGCCCAATGTTCTAACTTTGGAGCTGTCATGAATCAGGAGATGTATTTAACTGCAAAACTCAGGTCAGGTCTAGTGGTTGTAAGAGAAATCAAGCTGCCCAATAGTTGCTTGTAGACTGATTCATTGACTACCTTAGCATTGGTCTTGGCTGGAAGTTTCAACCCCTTCTCCATAGGTGTAGATGCTGTTTTGCAATCTACCATCCTGAACTTGTCTAAAAAATTTTGGCATACTTTTCCCGTGGAACAAAAATATGCTTATTTGTTTGCCAAACTTCTTCACCTAATCAGTAATTTACGAGGCCTAAGTCGGTCATGTCAAAAGATGCAAATAAATTGGTTTTTACCTATGATAATACCCATGCTTCACTACTTGTGATTATGATGTACCATGCTCTAGGTGCTTGCTTCAATCCATAGAGAGCATTCTTTAGTCGATAGACTAGATGTTCTTTTTCCAAAGTGGTTGGTAAATGTATACTTCAAATTTCCATCGGAGAAGGCACTCTTCACATCCACCAAGTATATTTTCTAGCCAAATTGCGCTGCCATGGATAGAAATAAGCGGATCATGCTCATCTTTGTCGTGGAGCAAAGGTCTCTTTATAATCAATTCCTTCTTTTTGTGTGAAGCCCTTTGGAACCAATCTTGCCTTATCCTTGTCAAGTGTCACATTTGCTTTGCACATGACTTTGTACACACATTTGCAACCAATGGGTTTCTTCCCTAGGGGTGGCTCTGTAAGAGCCCAAGTTTGATTTTTCATCTAAGTCTCATTTCGGCTTGCATGACCTTCTCCCATTTCGATCTTCCTTTGGTCTCTTCATATTATTGAGCTTGCAAATTTTCAGGTCCTAGGTGACTACTGTCCTATGTTTCTCTTTAATTAAATAAATCATATCTGAAATTGTTTAATCACAAATAAATATTTTTTAACATGCAACAATCACACATATAGCTGAAAATTAACGACGTAAGCATAAACATGATACACAAGAATTATGTCCTTCAAATCAACTTATCATTTAATAATCAAAACCTATGAGGACACCTCAACTTGAGGCTTACAATTTGCTGAAAAGAAACAATATGCCTACACAAAAATCTGAGAAACTGCTGTACCCTGTACGACACTGTAGAGTACTATCCTTGTATTCTGCAACCTTGTTGGTCGATCCTCTTCCTTCTACTTGCTTTCTCTCCTCCTTGGCTTCACTTGTGTGTGTTCCTCACATAACTTCTTTGGTGTGTTCTGTAACTTTTCCCATCTTGTCCTATTTATCCTTTGAGAGAGAGAACTAATCTCCTCAATTCTAGCAACCAATTTTCTTGATTCTAGTAGCCAACTTCTTGATCTAGCAACCAATCTCAGCTAATCTCTTTAAGCCTAACAACCACCTTATCTCAACAATGAAGTGTATGGCTAAGATTATATCAAATCCAACTCAATAATCTTTTAGAATCTCTAGAACATTTCATTTAGATTTCTAAGACTAAGAGATTAAAGGAATTTAAATTTTCAATTTTATTTATTAAGTGAAATTTAAAGATGGTATTATTTCCCACTTTTAGTATGTGTTACTAAGAAGTTGTCTCGAACTTCTTCTTGCATGTTCACACCTAACCTGTGCAAGAAGCTCTCGTTCGAACTACATTTTTCAAAACTCCCTCTTAGGGAGGAAGAAACTCTGCACCAATCCAAGTCTATCTTTGAATGCTTCAAACTTTTCTTTTGCTAAGAGCTTGGTCAAAATATCAACTACCTGTTGACCTGTGGGTATATTTTTTTTTAAACAGAAACAGGTGAAAGGATTATATTAACAAAGGCTGTGCACAGCCATTTAGTACATAAGCAAATTCCAGTTTTCTGCATCTAAAGAGGGAAAATTGCAGAGGTTTATAGAGTCTGTCCCCTGGAGTTCTATATTATCAGACTTCCTAAAAACTCTATGATTACTGGTGGGGTAAACCCTCACAAACTGATTACATATTTTGAGGCAAAAAAACATTCAAAATAAACAGCTGGGAGAACCTGTAAGCAAGAGAATTCCATTATCCAAAGTTCTGCTGGTTGACTGAAGCCGCCTCTGCCATTTCCAGATTCACTGTAGGAGCCTCCTGTACGCAGCTACATTGCGTTTTGTATACCAGAGCAGAGATGTCATTTTTAACACTGTCAAACTTCCCCATTAGTTCAATGAGGTTCCTATCAATGTTGTCTGTGTTGCACACTGCTGAATATGTTCTCGACAGGTAAACCTTGATGTCGGAGGTGAGGCGACTCAGAGTAACAATCGCCTGCCTGACGCCGTCCATTTCGCATTCAGCCGTGAGATAATTACCTTCTAACAGCACTGCGGGTTCCTGGGAAAGGCAGAGATTTTGCAGAGCCGGGCCAAGAGCGTCGAATGAAGGGTTATCCATATTGTAAACAATATCAACTACCGTCGCCTGGGTTGATAAATGCACAGGCGTGGGAACTGTACTTGCCACGAGGTGAGCACGTGGAGTGACGTGAGGTATTCGAACCATGCTATGGTGGTGGAGAGGGCGGAGACCATAACCAATTTCGTCATAAGAGTTTGGGCTATTATGCCTTAAGCTTTTCCAATGTGGAGACTGCCTAGACTTCGAATCCATTAGGGTATAAAATGATATGTTAATGCATTGTTTAGGGTCGCATGCCCCATTTCTAACTTGACTCCATCCTTGGCCAAAGTGTCAGCAATACCATTGAGATCCCTTAGCACATGATAATAGAGTGTATCCTTTGGAAGAGTTAGACGTTTTATTCTTTTCTGAATTCTCTGATTTTTGTAGTTCCTTAGGGAGTTGCCATTGTTCATAATTTGAATAACATGCCTGGAGTCCCCAAAAACCTGAAGGCGATTTATGTTGAGGGTGACTGCTAATTCCAGAGAATAGTACAAGGCAAGCCATTCTGCTTGATTGTTGGTGCCACTGTCGAGTCCCCAAGAGAAGTCTACTAATTTATTTCCTCCAGGGTCAAAAATTACCCCCCCCGCACCTGCCGCCCCCGGACCTGTGGGTATATACTAATGCTTTACTGCTCCCTTTTGAATCCCGTCTCTTATGAAGTGGTATTTGGTCTCTATGTGCTTGGATTGATCATGAAATACCATATTCTTAGAGAGTTTGACACAACTCTTATAGTCACAGTGGATGACCATGGGATCCAACTCTTGATCAAACAATCCTGCAGTAATTTTCTGAACCTAGATGGCCTCACAACTCGTAGCTGCCATATACTCTGCCTCTGTTGAGCTAAGTGCCACAAAAGTTTGCTTCTTGTTGAACTAGGGTATCATCCGTGATCCCAAACTAAAGCAACACCCTGAGGTGCTCATGAGAGTTCAATAACACACCACACAATATTATTATGAGAGGGTAGGATTCAACAATACATTGAGGCTCCTCACTCTTGTAAAGAGCTTGAGGGATCAAAACCCTAAGTAACTAAAGCCCTAATACTTAAACCCTAATATTAAACATAAAATCACTAAGGTTACTTTATTACATATGTAGCCTTATAGATTAACACCCCACCATAAGGCGTACATTGCTGAAAGATAACAAACTAAAATCAAATACATATACATATACCTATCTCATTTCAAGGGGGTTGGAGTACAAAAACACTGTCAAAGCTTTGAAGCTTTGTATTGTAATATTTTTTTTGTGGAATAAGAAAGACTTTGGAGGTCCATTTGTTGGTGTGTGGCTTTATGTGTGTGGATGTACTGTCAATGGTATATGAGGTAACCGTAGTGTGGTTGTTTCTATTTGTTGCATTTGTTGTTAATCTGGCCTTTGAAGAACTGTTACAAGTTAGTAAGATAAATGATTTGGGTTCAATTTTATTTATTTCTTACTTATGCATAGAGATCCAGGATTTGTATGTTTTATTTGTTTATATGCATACTATTATGATCTCTAGTATAAGAAGCACTGAATTTGATGCTCTTGTTGCAAGTAGTTTTAGCTGTGGAGGTGATCTTGCTTGGAGGAGTGGCTGATCTAGTTTGGCTCTCCCATCTCTTCAAGCATTTTTAGAAGGACATTGTCCCTTTGCTTCCCACCAACAGACTCCATAGATCTGACTTTCCCAGCCTCAAGCTGCTTCTAATCTTCTTCCTTCTCTTTTAAATTAAATCTTTCTTTGGTTACTCTTGCATGCTTAAGCTAATTAATATCTTTCAAGAAAATTAGAAGCTAATTCTTTAAAGTATGCCTTCTTTTAAAGACTAGATCTAGGTGTTTAAAGCTTATTTATTTGATAGATTAGCTTCCTAACCAAAGTACTCGTGCTTATTAAAATTTTCCATCTTTCAGTACTTAAGATTAGGAACTTGTTTTTATGCTTCTAACGCTTTATCTAGCATCCTTAGTGCTTTTCAGGTGGCTAGTTTTTATCTTTTGACAAACAGGTAGAGGAAAATGTTGGCGAAATTTTGAAGATTTATGCCATTAGGGCCCCCCATTTCTCTTCTAACTTTCTCAAGGTATTTTTTTTAGCCTTAGACTCGTAAGTTTGTTGGTCCTAAATTATAAAGGACCACAAACTTTCCATCATTGTAAAAATCGTAATTAAATCAAGTGGGCTACCTAGCGCCCACTCTCCCCCCCTTAGGGGATTGTGCGTCATTTTTCGTGGTGTGGACTTCTTTTGCTTTTTGCTTTATTTTCAGTTACTAACCTTAGCATAGTTTTATTTCCTTTCTTAGATTAGTTTAGCTACTTTTATTTCATTTCATTTTCTGCTTAAAGTAATTGAACCTCGACTGTTTATCCCCCGATATGCTCTTATAGCCACTGCGGGCTTGCCTAAGTTGGCGGTCAACAATCGGAAACAAGATACTTAGAAGTAATTTAATAGGAAAACCCATTCGTAGTTTATCTTTAAGTGAGAGGTTGCATTGAACATACCACGGAGTTAGAGGGATGCCTTAAGCAAATTATGTCTCTCCTGGTTGGACACTTGGTACTGTTGCTCTGCGCTCATATCAAGGAGATAAATTCTCAAGTGGGTGAAACCAAGAATAAACCCACTCTAATCAACTCATCCATAATAAAGTAAAATTGACCAAGAGCATTGCAAAACTTTTCCTTTTCAGCAGTACCCATTTACTTTCGCAACATTGGTCTACTTTTATGATTATATGTTTAAGTGAATTTAATATGTCGTGATTACCTGATTACTCGTGTGCTGCTAGTTTAATTCATATTTGCTGCTCTTATTTTAGTATTTCAAACTCTTAGATTTATTTTAGTAACTTAGCTTAGCTAACCTTAGTTATATACTTAGGGACCACCCCACTTGGCTTCGCTAGGAGTTGGCCTAGACGGAGGAGTCAAGTGTTAAGTGACAACAATCTTGACTCGTGACTTGCCCCCAAGGATGCACCTAGTGGCTTGAATATTTATGCCACGTTATCCGAGGTGCGTTTTTAGGGGACAACATTTTGGTGCCGTTTCCGGGGATAAATCTTTTTATTCCCAGAATACGACCTTGTTTTCTCATTTTTGTTTTTAGTTTGTTTGATGAATCCTTTAGAGTAGATCTTTAATTTTTTCATCTGGCGACTTCACCAACCTTTTTTCAATTTTGTAACAAGGAAAAGCAAAAAATTAAAAAATTATTTTTTTGTGAGAGAATATTTATTGCAGATTTTTCTTCTTACATGGCGACTTCATTGAAGGGATAAAATCTTGTTTCTCACAAAATTATTGAAGATTTGTTGTGTGTAGCGCATGTGACACATTGAAAATTTTTCAAGCTCATTGTTTGATAGCTCCACTGGAATGATTTGGTATGAGGTATGGATCTAGTGGATTATTATGGAGAGCCAAGATGGGCATTCGGAGTTCATGCAAAAGAGGCAAGATAGGCATTTGGAGTTCATGCAAGAAAGTTACCCTCCGATTGATTTTAGAGGCATCCCTAGATTTCCAAATGAAGAACCCGATTCAGATATATTTGATCATACTCCAGTCTTTCGTGGAAAAGGTGATTTGGTCGACCTACACATTACATCCTTCATCGAAGTTGTAACCAAGTTCAATATATTACATGAAGATAAATGGATGCAGATATTTGTTAGTACTCTGGATGAAGATGCTTAGGATTGGTATTATGATGGCCTTCCCAATAAATGCATTACCTCTGTTTCAAGTTTCTTAAGAAATGGCATGATGATGAGGGTGATATGGAAAGTTTCATTGAAGATTCCGTTGTCACCCTTCTAGGAAAAAGCATCATGTGGAAGCCCTTGTACAGCCTGAAGACCTGATGAGACTAGAGGAGCCCATGTCTTCCACTATTGAGCAGCACATCCATAATGACCCCATTAAAGAAGAGCATACGAAGGGCCTTTAATTGATGATATTGTTTAAGCTCCACCTCATGTTGCCATTGAGGATTTGGAGTGTCCTTAGGATTATTTCAGTGAAGATGATGACCTTTGTATGCTAGATTTGCATCAGAAAGAAGCCTTAATAGAAGCTCATGAAGAAATTCATGATGAAGTTTGGAATGTGCATATTGATGCTCTTCTGGTTCTCCTCATTGTGATGAAGGGTTGGTAAATTCATTCCCTTGTGATATTTTTGAAACCAAGCCTTCTAAAGATGATTATTGCATACATGAAGAGGACAAGTATAGCCAAGGGTATGATAAAGACTCCCCCATCTTTGACGATGACTTGGATGTTGACTATTGGACAAACATGGAAAAGCCCATTTCTGATATATCTAGAGAAGGGAGTGTTGATCTTGGTATGGAAGAGGAGCATCCAAACTATTTCTTTGACCATTCTTACATACACAGACGTACTAGTGATGAAGATTTGTAGAAGTAGTGCATTGAAGAGTCATAAATGATGTAGCTGATGGAGCGTCAATCTTAGCCTTCATCTTCACATGCAAAGGTCTCATGATTTGGAGCAGCTTGGGGCTCATGCTTATACGAAAAATTTTCAGCTAGGAATTCTTATCGTTCCAGATGAGTATGATGGAGTGGTTGGTCTGCCTCATCATACAGATACGTTCATGAGTCCCATTCAATCTTGGATAGAAGAAACCTGCGGGAGGACTTGCTAGTTCTGGAAGGAGTTTGATGATATTGTTCATGCCTATGATCTCCCATCCAACTCTCCCATTTTGAGTTATCATACAGGTTTGCATTTCTTAATAAAGGTGTCCCTGCTTTGGCTGGTAACCAAAGACAAGGGAAAAAACTTTAATACTGATAAAATGCTTAGGTGTGGTTACATTGGATTTCTGATTACACCTAGGATTTTGCTTCATATCACGCTTAGAGTAGGAAAATAAACTCCTTAAAATGAGCATTTAATTTCAACATTTCTTTTCAGTTATGTCTTTTCTGTACTTAGGAATGATAATATCTTTCATTGGTTAGTTTCATTTGTTTTCTTTCGAATAATGTAACTTATGTTTCATTGGCTTTTATAAGAACATGTGCTACTAAAGGTTTGGTCTATCAAGCTGAAATGTTTTTACAGGTTATAGAAACCAGAGATTCTAGAGTTCTCACATGCTCTCCTTGACTATAGACCAGATCAAGCAAACATCCCCAAGTAGGAGCCAAATGTTACCACCCAAGTTGCACTTGGATGGACTTGCAGCTGAACCGCCAGAGATTGAACAAGTTACTTGTTCATTATTAGAGTTAAGAAGTTGAGCAGACCATTTTCTGGCCCAATTTTCTCTTTTTATCGCATGTTCATACCCCATGGGGAGTTGTAATAAATAAATAAAATGACGTAGCATGATGGATTTTTGTGAAATGCTTGGATTTCCTAGGACTTGGTCATCAATCCAATTACTCTAGAGTGTTTTTTCCTTGTTAATTATATGTCGCTTTTCAACGACTTATAATTTTTAAGTTTTTCACTCAAACCTCCAAAGCTGGAGTAATTGTCTTGGTGGTTATTAAAGCCTGGTGTCAATGTATATTACCATGCTAGTCATTATTTTTGAGTCTTATGAACATGTGACAAGTCCCCCCTAGGATTTTTTAATTTTTTTGTTAAATGAAAACTTGATATTTTAATTGTAAAATTCACGAAGTCATAAAAGTGGTTCTACGAGGTGAAATTTGTCATTGGGGTGCTCGTTTTCTAATTCAAAGAACCCACTTTACCCATGTACCCCTTTTGAGAGTGAAATTAGTGATTATTTATCACTTAATTTCATTTTTTCTCGAAAAGTGAATTAAAAAAGCCAAAAAATGCAAAATAATGGGAAAATCAAAATCCCATCAATCAAGGAAACATGTTGCAGACATGTTTTAGTCATCTGCAGTGGTGGTAGATGTGTTTAAGAGTCAAGGCAAGTTAGATTGGGAGTCGAATCTTGGGATTAGATTGTGGTTGAAGATCCCAATGAAGGGGGGCACATTTCTCCATGAAAGGGGCACATTCCTTTTGGAGATGTGGCAATTTATGAGAGGGAGGGCACATTTCTTTGGTAGAGGTGGCGCCTAATCCCTAAATCAACTCCGTCGACTCTCCCTCTCACCCTCAATTAGCTCCTTCATCAACTTGATCTCTCTCAACACTTGGCAAATTCACCCCCTTTGGGATTTGCTCTCTTTTCTCCTATAAAGGCAAGGCCTTGCCTCTCATTTCAAGTTGGTTGGAGTATGGAAACACTGTCGAAGCTTTGAAGCTTTCTATTGTAATATTTTTTTGTGGAATAAAAAAGACTTTGGAGGTCCATTTGTTGGTGTGTGGCTTTATGTGTGTGGATGTTCTGTCAATGGTATATGAGGTAACCATAGTGTAGTTGTTTCTATTTGTTGCATTTGTTGTTAATTTGGCCTTTGAAGAACTGTTACCAATTAGTAGGATAAATGATTTGGGTTCAATTTCATTTATTTCTTACTTATGCATAGAGATCTAGGATTTATATGTTTCATTTGTTTATATTCATACTATTATGATCTCTGGTATAAGAAGCACCGGATTTGACGCTATTGTCGCAAGTAGTTTTAGCTGTGCAGTTGATCTTGCTTGGAGGAGTGGCTGAACTAGTTTGACTCTCCCATCTCTTCAAGCATTTTCAGAAGGACATAGCCCTTCCGCTTCCCACCAGCTGACTCCATAGATATGGCGTTCTCAATGTCAAGCTGCTTCTAATCTACTTCATTCTCTTTTAAATTAAATATTTCTTTGGTTACTCTTGCATGCTTAAGCTAATTAGTTTCTTTCAAGAAAAGCATAAGCTAATTCGTTAAAGTATGCATTCTTTTAAAGACTAGATCCGAGTGTTTAAAGCTTATTTATTTGATAAATCTAGCTTCCTAACCAAAGTACTTGTGCTTATTAAAATTTTCCATCTTTCAGTACTTAGATTAGGAACTTGTTTTTATTCTTCTAACGCTTTATCTAACATTTTTAGTGCTTTTCAAGTGGCTGGTTTTTATCTTTTGACAAACAGGTAGAGGAGAATGCTGGCGAAATTTTGAAGATTCAGGTCATTAGGGCCCCCCATTTCTCTTTGACCTTTCTCAAGCTAATATTTTTTAGCCTTAGACTTGTAAATTTGTTGGTCCTAAATTATAAAGGACCACAAACCTTCCATCATTGTAAAAATTGTAATAAAAGCAAGTGGGCTACCCAACGCCCACTCTCCATCCCCCCTTGTGGGATCTGTATCATTTTTGTGGCATGGACTTCTTTTACTTTTTGCTTTGTTTTCAGTTACTAACCTTGGCATAGTTTTATTTTCTTTCTTAGATTAGTTTAGTTGCTTTTATTTCATTTCATTTTCTGCTTAAAGTAATTGAACCTCGGTTGTTTATCCCCCAATATGCTCTTGTAACCACTGCGGGCTTGCGTGAGTCGGTGGTCAACAATAAAAAACAAGATACTTAGCAACAATTTAATAGGAAAGCCGATTCAAAGTTTATTTTTAAGAAGTGAGAGGTTGCGTTGAACATACCACGGAGTCAGAGGGATGCCTTAAGCAGATTATGTCTCTCCTTGTTGGACACTTGGACCTGTTGCTTTGCGCTCATCTCAAAAAGATAAATTCTCTAGTGGGCCAAACCAAGAATAAACCCAGTCTAATCAACTCATCCATAATAAATTAACACTGACCAAGAGCATTGCAAAACTTTTCCTTTTCAGCAGCACCCATTTACTTTCTCGGCACTGGTCTACTTTTATGATTATCTGCTTAAGTGAATTTAATATGTCGTGATTACTGGATTACTCGTGTGCTGCTGGTTTAATTCGTATTTGCTGCTCTTGTTTCAATATTTCAAACTCCTAGATTTATTTTAGTAACTTAGCTTAGTCAGCCTTAGTTATTTTCCTAGTGGCCTCCCCGCTTTGCTTTGCTAGGAGTTGGCCTAGACAGAGGAGTCAAGTGTTAAGTGACAGCAAGCTTGACTCGTGACTTGCCCCCAAGGATGCACCTAGTGGCTTGAAGATTTCTGCCACGTTACTCGAGGTGTGTATTAGGAGGCAACACCACCAAACCTACAATCCCAAGAAGTAATGCATCATGTCGATGTCCTTCATGTCGGACTCAACTGCCATGTCTGGTTTGCACCATTTGAATTGAACTTCTTTCTTTAAGAGCTTTAAGATAGGCTTTATAGTCTTGATGACATTGGGGATGAATCTTCTAAGGAAGTTTATCGTTTTGAGAAATAATTGTAGGGCCTTCTTATCTTTGGGTAAAGGAACTGTTTAAATGCTTCAATTCGTCCAGATCAATCTTTTCCCCATCCTTTGATATTATATGCCCAAGTAATTTGCTTTCATCAACGCCCAAAATTGACTTTGTGGCATTCAATGATATACCATACTTTCGACATTTATTAAAAGGTTGTCCTAGATGCCTTGTCAACTTGGATCTTAATGCACTGTTGCTAGAGCTGGTCACTTTTGATGATGGTGATCCGCTTAAGGGGTCATTCTCCACACTGATAGATGTAGATCTTGGATTGGATATATAGGCGGAGGGGAAGAGGGAGGAGAGGTAAGTGGCAGTGGTGGTGATCTTGCTGATTTAGTTATGACATGTATGAGGATGACTGGCAAGCTATGAGATTTGTCTGTCTATGTTCTGCCCTATCTTGTATTTTCCATTGGCATTCCCATGTATGGTATTAGTATCATGTCATCTATGATCTTATCTATCTGATAGTAATGCATTTTGATTTTGATGACATGAAATGACACAATGAAAAAACTGCAGTGTATGGTTCTAAACTTCTATATATATATTAATATGATATATGGTGTACACTGCATTCTAATTCTTTGTGTTTGATATGGCAACTAGTTTTACTCTCTACATGTTCTAAAAATTTGCATCTTTATCAATGTTGTCAAGGTCATCCAAGACTCGCCGAGTTTGGCCAATTCAGCTCTGGGCCAAGTACTAGCCTGAGTCTCACCTGGAAAACTTGCCCCTCAACATACTCAGCATACTTGCCAGACTTGCGAGTCCAACTGTACTGCTAGCAAGACAGTCCCCACACTTGTGATTTGTGAATTGACTTGTCAATGGCTTTTTGGAGGGGGTTTTAGGAGGGAAAGTAAGTGTTTGAGAGGGTAGAAACAAGAACCCTGAAAATCAATGAATCAAATCCAACACATGGAGACTAGGAAGAATTGGGAAGTTTTCTTGTCTATATATTGGTATTATCACTGATTAAATTCACTTTGTAGACTTAGAGTACTGTGATATATTTTGTTCGGCAGAGGAGAAATAGGATCTGGTATTTGTTGAGATTCCACACTAATATGCATCAGACATGTTATAAGAAAGTCAACAGTTTGACTGATTATTCTACACATCTAGTAGTATGACTATAGTTATTTATATCCTGTACAGTTAAAAGATCTAGCATAATGGCCTGATCTGATGCTATTAACCAAGATGATATAACAAGGACATTCTTGGGGGATTTATGCTGAGTTTGTCTAAGTTCACTGTGTATCTTAGTTTTTGAATTTGTTTATGTTATGCACATTATGAAGTAACTTGACTTTTGTTATTGCTCAATGGTTTATTTAATTGCTTCTTTAATTTCATAAAAAATCAAAATGTCAAAATAATTAGGAATAATTCCTTGCTGGTTTTCATGAAATTAGTCAAGCATATAGGCTGTCATTGTAAAAGCAGAAGTACATGTGCTGACTTGCATACTTTCACGTGCATCAACATCATCTCTAGGAGTGAAAAAGTCTTCAACGCCAGTGATGATTTCTGATATCTATAGCATTTTTTGTGTAAGCTTTTTTATCTATGTTCTTATATCCTAGTAAGTGTAAGACTTGTCCCTGTAAAGTTGGATGTCGTTACTCCTAAATTAGTCTCCTAATGTTGTATTATCATATTTTATGAGATGATTTTATGAATTTCTGCATAGAATGTGGTTTTATAACTTACAGGGATTGGAAATGTCACCAGTATATTTTTTGTGCACAAAATTTACCATATTTTGAGTCCCATGCCATCTGAGTCTTTGCTGAGTTTGAGAGGCCAACATTGATCTCTCTCTCTCTCTCTCTCTCTCTCTCTCTCTCGATATATATATATATATATATATATGCTGAGTCTGAGTCTGACAACATCTCTCTCTCTCTCTCTCTCTCTCTCTCTATATATATATATATATATATATATCTATTCATGTGTCCCCCAATGCCAATGTTGTGTTTTGGGGGTCTATGTGTCACATGTCTGACACCCCCTGTCCAGGTGTCCCAGTGTCATGTGACGTAGCTGAACAATTTTTTCAGTGTTTCTGTGTATATGCAAAACGAGGTCTTGTACCCCTTCCTCCTGTGCCCTTTGAGCTGGGAATCATGGGATTTTAAGATTAAAACCTAGATGGGGAATGCGCCGTGCAATGGTGCGAAATGATTGAAACCTATTGGCTGCCCAATGGTATCAATTGATTCAAAAGATCAAATGGCAGCAATTGTTGAAGCCATTCAGCAAGAGAAAACAAACTTCAGATTCTTGGAGTCCGGCAAGCTGGCCTAATGAGTTAACTTCACCTTCAGACTTTAGATTCAATGCTTCAAAACGGTTTGATATAGTGCTTTTTGCAAGGGTCTCAAGTCGTTGGATGACAATTTTATGCTTTTTGGACTCCAAAGGCCAATGTTTATGTATTATGTCTCAGAATTTTATGTATCTCAAAACTTATAGTTTCTGTATTTTACTATTTTGATGAAGCTTTTCCTATTAGCACCCTTTCATGCAATAAAATTAGTAAACTTTGCATATTTGGTGTCTACTTACTTGGATTCACGTTGATGTACATGAATATATCTTTATTTTAGTAAAATTTGAATATTTTCTATGTTACTGCGTTGTTTATTGATTTGACGTCTGTTTACAATTTGGTTCAAAATTGAATTATAATTTTGGGACAAACTGATTCTGATCTAGTTCTGGGTATGATAATATTAGTTTGAAGGTTCTAACATGCAGGCAACACTTATTTGCTTGAGAATTTTGCAGATTTTGATTATTTTCTGTGATTTTCTCCATTTTTTCAGTCGTAACACTTCTTCACGACGTGTGGTACCACAGATTCTTGACAATAGTGCTATGGATTTGTAGAACTTTCAGTGAAAATTCTAGAGGGATTTCTTACTGTGGGCCAGACATGCCATATTATTACCTAACAGTAAATACTAAATATTTCTGATGCTTCTGAAACGTCCGAGCAAGTGCTATTTTGGCTTCTTCAAAGTTATTATCTGGGATGCCGTTGGATAACTTTGCAATTTTAGGGCACCTGTAGCTCATCTAGCTAGTTCTCAGTTTGTTCATCAAGGTTTTATTTATTAATCCATGTCTTCACGATGGTTTGAGGAATTTCTTGAAAACTAAAGGAAATGCTTGTTTTATATATATATATCATAGTCATCAGAACTGGACCGGTCATCGAACCAGCCGACCTCAGGAACCGGAAACGGACAAAAACCGGAAAAAAATTGGACCACAAAATGGGTCGACCAAATTATACATAAAATTCAGAACTGGACGCGTCATCAAACCAGCCGACCTCAGGAACCGGAACCGGACAAAAACCGGAACTGGACCACAAAACGGGTTGACCAAATTATACATAAAATATTCAAAATTTGAAAAAAAAAATATTCATGTGCATCCATCAGAATTCAAACCATTATACACAAATATGCAAAGTTTCTCATGTATATAGCAAGTAAAAGTGGCATACAACCAAAATTAAAAATATCACCAAGTGCACTCCATATTTGAACCAAAGTACATTAATAAATAGGCTATACACTAGGGATTCTTCAAAAATTAGCTTTGAGGCCACCAACATAAATCTGAACAATCAACACCGCCAACATCAAGGTACATAGAGGGGTTGATGTTCTTGATACATGATAGAATCCAGTGAAAACATTGCAATCCTGAAATCCTAAAAACTGTTAAGCCTGTTGAATTTTGAATGGGATAAAAAATTCTACTTTTTGCATTTGAAGTCCGATGAGGATGGAACCACTCTCAACATCCTGCAACAATTAATGGTAATGTTAAAAATTTAAGTAAAAGTGACATTCTCCTTATCATTTAATGTCACTTTTACTTTAAGAATTTAATATTGCCAATGATGACCAGGTCTAGGGTTCCTTTGTTCTCCACCTTTATATAGCATTAGTAGGAGCCTAGGGTTAGTTCACCCCCTCCTCTCACTTTAATTTTTGGGTTTTTTTAAGAAAAAGTAAAAAAAATTGAAAAAATCATGCCCCTGTATGTCCTGTACTAAACTGGGCAGTTTCATACAAAACCGGCCGGTTTTGAGCAGGGGAGGCCGGTTTTGTACAAGAACCGGCCGGTTCCATACAAAAACAGGCCAGTTCTCTACGGAATCGGCCATTTCCGGTTTTGGTCATCGGTTCAGGCCGTTCCATCGTATAAACTGGTTAGACCAGCCGGTTTTGTGAAAATGGTTTGGGTTCTGATAACACTGATATATATATATATATATATTTGTGGTTTAGTACATTTTATAGCAATTTCAATATCTACTTCACTGAATTGTACTTTGGTCTAGTTTTTGTGCTAGATTTTTGACATATTTTCCAAATTTGTAAGAGCTTTGTGTTGCTTATGTTTATTTTTTCAGTATTAATATACAAGTTCCACGGTCTCTGGCATATGTCCTATTTGATCCAATCCTTTATATAGGTGCTCTTTAAGTCAATAAAAGGTACCAGATTTGCAAAGTATGTATTTCCACATTTGATAGCAGAAGATTTGTGATGGGTAAAAGGGGATAGTAATCCACCAACTGTGGCAATTTATTGCATGTAATTTTCAAAAGGCACTGAAATTCTTTTGTGTGTTTCAGTTACAGAATACACACGGGAGCTGGTCTAATTGTTCCCAAGATTCAAGAGGATGGAAAGGTACGAGTTCGTTCATCTCATATGACTCAATCAAGTCAGTTACATGGTTTGAAATTTGCATGTTAGTTATGTCAAATAACATTTGATGTTTGTCACTTTACCTGATGACCTTGTGCCTCTTTTATTGAAGCCTCTATATTGAATGTGGCTATTGTGGTATTGGTCAACATCATTCAAAGTTATTTAGTCATTAATGTAGTTTTGTGATGTAGTATAAGTATGTGGGCACATATTTGTCTATATTCATCTATAGTCACACAATTTTGTGATGTATCTATATCTATATCTATATATATTTTACATACATGCACACACTAGTAATTAACCATGTCAAATAATTGTCATGATGCTTGGGGTCTCCGAGTCGTTATACATTATTTATTTTAAAATTTTTTATTTTTCAAAGAAAACCTTGTGGTGAAACCCAAGGGATGCTTCTACACACATGGATGACATCCCTAGTAAACCTGTCAGTGTAGATTAGTGTGCCTCACCTAGTGGGATTCAACTTAGAAATATTTAATATATATCTATAATAGCATATATTACAAATTCTAAGATTGTATAGATAAATAATGAAAATGAGATAAAGAGAAATAAAACATAAAATATAATAATAAATGATAAAAATTCAAGAGTTAAAATAAAATTTAATATGAAAAGTACATAATATGGTTTTATAATAAATAATTAATTAAGTAATAAAATTCTTTAAAAGATCAAAAATACCAAAAAAATAGAATATATACTATAATATAATGTGTATCCATATATTATCTTCCAACACAATAAAATATACTATAACTCAAATAATAATATACTATTGTATGAGATAAAAATACTAATAGCTATAAAGTTTTTATATATTATAAAAATAAAGGAGGTCTCCCATGGAGCTTTGAATTAAACCTTGACATGGGGCCTTGTACTAAATCCCGTTATTGGGTGGACCCCATTTATGGGGACTCAAACTTAAAACCGTTTGCAGTTCTATATAGAACCTCAACCTGGGGGCTTTTGAACAGAATCTCTCTAGGAGGTTATCTACAAAACCACCTCACAAGGAGGTTCTAACTTCTAATATCTATAATAAACTTATAAAGCCTCCTCATAGGGGTAGGTGTTTTGATGGAACCTTGTTGGTGGTTTTGTATAGAATCTCAAAAGGGATGTTCAAATGGAAGGCGTCCCCAGGAAGGGATTCTATTCAAACTCCCACACATGGGTTCTACATAGAACTGATAATAAAGGGCCTTAGTTGTGAAGGATTTTTTATTTTTTTTGTAATTTAGCTACTCGATCTATTAATAATATACAAAAAAAAAGTACAAGTAGTGCAGACTGTGCCTTGCTCCCAAAGGAAGTTGAGCCACAACTCTAAAAAAAATAAGGAGCTCTTCTGAGTTTAGTTTTTGCCCTCTAGTTCCATACCAGATAACTAAAGCCTGAATAAAGAAACTAATCTGCCTTGTTTAAACCAAGCCAGCTTGGCATATACATTGGCTTAGCTATCAAAACAAAAGTTAGCAAAATCTGGAATGACAGAGGCTACTCTCTCATATTTCGAGATCGAGTCAACGGTGATGAATGTGGGGGGGGTGGTGGTGGTTCACTATCATGTTTTCAGCTTCCTTTGTTTGCTCCACTGCTGCCAGTGTCTCCTTTAGATCTGCTTCCTTTGTCTTAGCATTTCTCCGCTTGTTATCTTGTCCTTCACTCCTTGCATTCGATCCCCAAGTTGCATTTATCAGGTTCTTGTACTTCCTTTCCAGTTCATGCAAATTGTTGAAAATTTCAGACTGTTGAGTGCTCTCAACTTTTAATTCACTGAGAATTTTAGAACAATGAATGCCTCTAGCTTCAATAGTCATGGCAATTAAGATCTTCATGTGCCAGTTTAAGTCAATAGCCTTCATAAACATACCATCTTTGTTCCTGGGAAACCCTGTGTCAGGTACCCACTAAAATATTTCTTCATCCTCCTTGCCATTGGAGGTCATAACTTTGCACTCTCTTACCTTTGCTTCCATTTTATGAACCTCTTTCTTAACCTTTTCCAAGAACCTACTATTGTAAGCCCCTGCTTCTGCTATAGCCAAAAGTTGAAACTTGTTCATCCACTATTTTGTCCCAGGGCTGGAGGTAGCCTTGCGTTTTATA